>OY720441.1:351579303-352186467 GCA_963082915.1 Dolichopus griseipennis
ACTATTATTCCATTATGCCTATACTATTTATTACATTTATTTATTTAATTATACTATTAGTATTATTTGATTGTAAAATCTAATTTAAATGAAAAATATTTAATTATTAAAAAAAACCACTTGTTATACAAATTTATTATTAAAAATTATTATATACTACTTTATATACTTTTAAAAAGGTTTTATATACTTAAAAATTAAATAAAATTTTTCTACTCAGCTTTTCTTTTTAATTTTAAAAATTCTTTTTGTTATACATTTAAAAAAAAAAAAAAAAAAACAATATTTAAATTTATATTAATATTAATTAAAATTTTAAAAATTATAATAAAAAAAAAAAAATAGAAAAAAAAACCACCAAATTAGGAATAAATATTTATTGACGTAAATTTAATAATAATATATGTATACTTATATGTACTTGTCTTCTGTTTAAATTTATTTTTAAAAAATTTATATTTGTTTCTTACTTATATATTTTTTTTTTTAATTTTTGTATTTAAAAACTAACCATGCACGAATGTTTTTTTCATATCCCATTATTTGTTTTTTTTTTCTTTTTCTTTCCGTTTTTTTTTTTTGTTTTGTGACAAAACAAAAAAAATCGATTATTTAAATATAAACAATATAGGGATTGGATGATATTGCTAAAGAATACATTGAAAAGAATTGGTCAGAAAAGAAGGATCAATATAAAAACCGTCAAAAGGGTAAGGCAAAACAAAATTATTAATTTTTTAATTTTACAATTTTTATTTTTTTTAATTTTTTTTTTTTTATATTTTTCTACTTTTAATTTTTTTAAAACTAATTTTAAATTAACTTCAAAAAAACTTTATAATTTTTATGTTAGTAACATTGTTTTGTTATTAAATAAAATTTGTTTAATTATTATTTATATTATTATTTTTTTTTAACACTTAAACCAAAATACACACAAAACACAATTGAAAATCAAAAAAAAATTTTATTTTAATTTTTTTTTTAATAATTAGCAAATAAATGTGATTTTGATTCGATTTGAAAATTAGAATTAAGTAAAATACAGTACTGGAAATTATAATAATTGCACTTGATTAGAGTATACATACTTAACATACTTAAAAGTACCATGTACAAGAGTACCATACTTTTGATATATACTCTAAAAACTATTATTTTAAAAATGGATCGATTTGAAAACTCTACTCCTTAAAAAGTGTTATCCTATCCTCTTTAATATCACAGTTAATATGGAATCGCAAGATATTCTTTTCTAATATTTTAAATTAAAAAATAGAAAATTCTTGAATTGATTTTAACAAATTTACAATGAAGTACTCTTCAAAAATCTTTAAATTTAATTAAAAATCTTATAAAATAAAAATTAATTTAATTATTTCATCACTATATATTCACCTCAAACCCTACTGAATATTTTACAATTTTTAGGAACTTTTTATAATTTTATAAAATAGTAAAACACCTGTTAATACATAATCATATACCAAGAGTTAAAATATTTCAAAAGATCAAGTGATATTATTCAAATTTCCACCACTGTATATATACTATTCATAAATTAATATTAAAATTTATTTGCTAATTTCATTAATAAATAATGAATAATTCTTTTAATATTAAAAATAAAACAATATTTTAATCATTATTTTTTATTTTTATTTCAATTATTAAAATTATATAGCCAAATTGCCAAAGTGGTTCGGCGAACGACCAGGCAAAAAGGCTGGTGAACCTGAAACACCTGAAGGTGAAGAAGATATTAAAGCTGACGAGGACATTATTGAAGATGAAGATGAAGTAGAAGAAGTCGTCGAAGAAGAAGAAGCTGAAGAAGAGGAAGAAGAAGAAGAGGAAGAAGAGGAGGAAGAAGAAGAAGAGGAAGAAGAAGAAGAAGAATAAGAATAAAAAAATATATATACATAAAAATGAAAAAAAAAAATTTTATTTATATAAAAAAAAAAATTCTTAAGTCTTTTTTTTTTTTTTTTTTTAAATCTTTAATCTCTCCATTATTTATATTATATATATGTAATATATTATAAAAACATATAGATTTAATATATGAAATTTTATTTCCTTTTATATTTTTAAAACAAAAGAAGAAATTTTAAGAAACATGAAGAAGAGTTTTAATTAAAAATTACAATTTGAAATTAGAATTAATAAAATTTTCCTGTGAACGACGACTGCTGCTAACAGAATCTATATTCCTCTCAACATATGTATCTGTAATCTGTATATATATTATATATTAATTAAAAAGAAAAAAAAAAATTAACTAAAAATATGATTTTTTAAAATCATATAAAAATAAAATCTGTTTTTTTTTTTTTTTTTCTCTAAATCAAAATGTATTTAAATATTATAAATTTTATTAAAAAATTTATAATTCTTATAAGTATATATAGAAAAAAACCAAAAAAAAATTATATGGCAATTTAAATTAAAACATCGCCCAATTAAAAAAAAAAATGATGAAAATAAAATATAAAAATATTAAAAAAAAAAATATATATATAAAAATTATTATGTAATTTTAGATTTTCATAAAAAAAATTTTATTTATTATTTTTATTTTTATTTTATTAATAATTATTTTCACTAAAGAATTAAAAAATTTCAATGTATTTTTTATTTATTTATTTATTTATTTTTTTTTTATACATTCAAAAAATAATTAATTAATTAATTATTAAGTGAAAAAGAGTAAATTTAAATAATTGATAAGTTAATCCGACTTCTTTTTTTTTTTAAATTTTCATAGTTTTTTTTTTTGAAACTTGAAGTATAAAAAAAAAGTTATTTTTCATTCCAATATCAACTACATTACATTAAAATAACAAACATTACATATATATTACAAAAAAACATAAAATTGAACAATTCTATTAATTCACTAAACGTGTACAAGAATTTCACCTTAAATTTCAATTATTTTAATTAATAAAATACCTTATGAAAATTTTATTTTCTATATAAAACAATTGGGCTTTTAATAATCGAAATTTTTCTAAAATCTCAACCATAATGCCATATAACACCACATATTCCAAAAACCACTGAACAAATACATTCAAAATATTCTTATACTTTTGTATTATAAAATTGTTTAATTAAATTTAAAAAAAAGGAAAAGTAAATTAGGTAATCTTATAAACAGTGTGTTACCCATTTGAGTTACTTAGGACACTTTAATACTGTCTTTCAAATTATAGATAGAGTAACAGATACTAGCAGAGTTCTTTATCTATTTTAGGTTAAAAACACTTACAGCGAGTATTAAATAGAGGGTTGTTTCCTTATTATAAGAGACCGAGTCTTACAGTTTTAAGAAAATAAACTGAAATTATATATATATATATAACAACTTATAGAATTTAGAACTTAGTTGCTTTTCGTTCATTAAATAAATTTTTGGTTGCAGGTCATAAATCGAACAGTTGTCAAAGGTCAAAGTTTAAAATTTTTTATTACTATTGCCGCTGAGTTGTTAATTTTTTATTATTAAAGATTCGATTTTGTTGTAATTGTCGATTTTGTTGTAAATACACGTTATGAAAAGGTACTTATTACTTGCTTTTTTTGACAAGGGTTAGTAATGGACGAAATGTATTTGGGAAATGGGAAGGGAAGTTTTTTATTTCAAATTTAAATAAAAAATGTATTTTAATCATTCTAATTCAGCTTATCATACGAAAAATATCACTCAGGCTCTGAAGCAAGACGCTAAAAAATGATGTTTTCAATTTGACGTAATATTAAATGTCAAAAGAATTGTTTGTTGTACCTCGATTAGACTTTATACTAAAGAAGCGTTAGTAATAATTTAAAAACGGTATTAGGAAAATTGTAAGCTCTCTCCCTAACTTTAGTATCAATACTATAATTTATTCATTTAGATTTGTATTTCTTATTTCTTTGCTATTTTTATCACAACAAAAAAAACTTTCATTTTATTTTGATTAACAATACTTGCAACTACTCCCTGAAGATCTTGAAGATGAGTTGATGAGAGAACAGATAGTTAAAAAAAATTTCCGACAGATGGCTTTAATTTAAATTTTTTTCACAATAAATGGATTTTCATTTGAAAAGGTTTTATTAAATCATATTTTTTATTAGATAGCCAATATGCACTTATTTACATTAAGCACATTTTAAAAAGTATTATTCATATATATATTTATATATATCAGCAAAAAACTATAATTTTTTTCACTTTATTTTCAATATTTAAATATATTACAAAAAATAAACTTCTCAAATGACAGATAGTTTTATAATATTAAATTTATATATGACAATTAAACTGACAACGTTCCATTAACAAACTACTCCTACTTACTTCATCCACTCTTTTTGTTAAATGGAACGCAAGTAATAGTTACTTATTAAATTACAAAACAAAACAGTTATAATTCTAGTAAAATTACATACTCTCATACATACCCATCCATATAAAATAAATTACGAAAACTAAAATTTTCTCTATAAAAGTAATTTATATATTCTAGCGCCATCTTTTGACAAATGACAATAATCGATTGACAAAATATTAAAATGACAATGGCAGCACTTTACTGGGAAACATTTTTTGCAATCTATAATCATTTCAAATATACGAATTATAAAATATGAATTAATGTGAATTACCTGCAAGGTGACGGCATAAAGTAACATATAATATAGAGTATTCACGTAGAGTAAAATTTTTTTACCAATTTTTTTAAAAAATATTTTTCGTTTTTACTCAGTACTCAAAAATTATTCTCATAACAATTATTTTTACTTAAAAATTGAGAATAATTTGTTTTTAAACTCATAAATAAAAAAAAATTGTTCTCAATTTCTTGTTTTGAGTATTTATTAATATACCTTTAAAAAACTATATGAAGGGTATATACATACATGCATACATATTTATTTTTATACATTATTCCATATAAAAGTATGAAAAGCTAAATCTATACTGCATGCATAGTGTATAGGTATATTAACACATATAAAATATTTAAGGTCTTTTTACTTTTTTTTCGTTACTTTGATTTGAAATTAAAAAAACTAAATAGAGATTTTACATCTTTTATTGATGCATGTGTGAAATATGAAATTAAAACAGCTAAGTGTATTTTTCGTTCTTCTTGTAAATCAAAATAGAAAAATTTATTTTCATAGGTATTTATTATTTGTAACTTTTGATATTAATGTTGAATGAATGTGCGGCAGACAAGCTTATTATTAAAAGTTGTATGGCTTGTAAAATCATAAATAATCTTATCATTTTAATAAGTATATATAAGAATTTTACGTTTAAGAAGAATTTAGTTCGTTATTTTGATTGACTCAAATTTTTTTTTTTAAAATTTAAATGGACATGAAAGGTAAAAATATAAAATTTAATAAAATTTCAATATTTTTTTAAATAATTCTGTTTTATTATTAATTCTTAAGTTAGTTAATAAAGGAAAAAGCCAAATGGAATAAGTATTGCATTACATTATTGAAAAATATAATATAAAAAAGCTTTAATATTTTATATTCCATTCGGCATAAAAAACCCTTATAGCAAAAAAAAATATAATATAAAATATGTACATATAAAAATTGTACTAAATCAATGACTAAAAAAAATTATCGAAAACAAACAAAAATATTCATTAACTTAAATTTAGTTATTTACATTCCATATTTACAAAATTATATTATGATTAGGTACTTTAATCGTGTTCATCCAATTTTCTCGTTCATGAAAAGAAAATAATATAGGTATCAAGTAAATTATTCAAAAAATAAAAATTATTTTAATAAATAAGTATTACAAATTACATACAAAAATTTATTTGCTAAATCTATAATGAGAAAAAATTTTTAAGCAACAGACAAATAGACAGACAGACGCACAAACATATGCAGACAGACGGACGGAAATAAGCAGACAAATAGACAGACAGACGGATATTAACTTCCAAAAGGATCTAAATACAAACAGTCCTTAGTTTTTCTATAGCTTGTGACAAAATTTTTATGAAAAAAATAAATGATGCCCCTGTATCTAAGAAACAGAAGTCGGAGAACGACCTTATTTTAAAAGTCTATTCCCTAATCTGTAGAAAAACTAAAATACAAAATTTTTCTAAACCAATATTTGGAACACTCAATTTTTATTGCAATGCTGTGGGGTATAGCCCGATGGCATACTACGTACTGCACTGCAAATATTATAGAATCTACCCAATTAGGATAATCTACTCGATTAGAGATTGAAAATCGGATTTCAGTATATTTTAACACAAAAGTACATTTTGACACTTTTTGGTTTTTAAATTTGGCTTTTAAAAAAGTTTGAATTTTCTCGCATTTGGGTTTTTTTGTTTTTTGTTTTTGCAGTTATTGATACAAGGTTTTGTACATTATCTATAGTTTATATTATAATTAGTAATAAGATATATATAATTGAACCGTATGCTGAAGAAATACTTGGTGAATATCAATGCGGATTCCGTAGACAACGATCTACTATCGACCAAATATATTTACTAAAACAAAACATGGAGAAATGCTATGAATTTGGGCAAGATCTACATATTTTATTTATTGACTATAAGCAGGCCTTCGATAGCATAAATAGAAACAAAATAGCATATTCACTGATTCAATTAGGTGTGCCCCGCAAATTAGTAAATCTGACAATGGAAACTATGTTCAAATCGCGAGCAAAAGTTCTGATACAAAATACTGCTTCGGTAGAATTCGAGATAAAATCGGGAGTTCGGCAAGGCGACGCACTGTCAGCGCTGCTGTTCAACATGGTCTTAGAGCAAGCAGTAGGCAAAATTGAGAAGGGTGGTAACATTTTCACAAAATCTTACCAAATTATAGCCTACGCTGATGATATTGCAATTGTAGCTAAGAACTATAGGACATTGGTAGAAATATTTGTGACATTAGAAGAAAATACAAGAGAAGTAGGTCTGGAAATTAACGAAAACAAAACAAAATATATGAGAATGTCCAATAGATCAAATCAGAGAAACCCGCAAAATATTACAATCAACGATTTTAATTTTGAAGGTGTTGCAAACTTTAATTATCTTGGTGTACTAATAAAAAATGACAACAGTATGCACTCGTGCATACAAGAGAGAATAAACGCAGGCAACAGAAGCTATTATATTAATAAAAAACTATTGCAGTCAAGAATCCTTACAAGGCAAACAAAACTTGTAATTTATAAAACAATAATAAAGCCAATAGTAACATATGGATGTGAATGCTGGACGCTTACACTGAGAGATGAAGAACAGCTACGTATATTTGAAAGAAAAATTATCCGAAAAATCTTTGGCCCAATAAGATTAGAAAACGGAGAATATCAAAGAAGAAGTAATGAAAACATCAATAACATAATTAATGGCGAAGATATTGTAAAGTTTGTAAAGGCACAGCGGCTACGATGGACAGGGCATATAATAAGAATGAATGAAAATCGCCCTCAACAAAGAATTTTCAAAACCAGACCACTATACAGTAGAGCAAGAGGCAGGCCCAGAACCAGATGGAAAGATAACATCGAAAATGACTGCCGAAAAATGAGCGTGGAAAACTGGCAGAGTTCTGCGCAGGATCGATCTACCTGGAGGAGTATTACGAAGAAGGCTTTAGCTCACCCCGAGCTGTAACGCTAAATGAAGAAGAAGAAGAAGAATAAGATATATATGTTTATAATATAAATATGACTTAATAAATAGTAAGGATCAATTAAAAGTTTCAGTTACCAATTTTAACTCTAGTCCTAAAATAAAGTAAAAAAATCATTAAAATTTAGCAAATTAAAAATAATATTATATACAATAAAAAAAATTTATTTGATATTTACAAATTACAATACATATTTATTTACAAAATAAGAATTCAAATATCTTAATTTTATATAATCGTTTTTATTCTGTTTTCCAGTAGGGAATTATATTTTTAATAAACCATGTGTCAGTAAAACGTAAATGATCACCTTCAATTGCAAGGAAAATAAGTTTACCATCATCATTCATTTGTTTGAGACCTAAACGATCCTATATATGTATAAAAAAAAAATTTGATGAAAAGTTATAATTTTTATTCATAATAATAATTAATTTTCAATTATACATACTTCTTTATATAAAGCACTTTCTTTAAATGGTTGAATTACTTTTGTTTGACCTGGAGTATAAAATTCAAACCATGATGATTCTTTAGGTTCAACCATTGAATCATTTAAAAATTTCACCATAACAAATCTAAATTTTTTATAAAAAAAAGTAATTATGAACATCAAATGTATATCAATTAGAGATAATTATAATTACTTTTCCAATCTTTGTAAATTACTAGAATATGTAGAATTAATAACATTTTCATTATTAATGTCACCAAGGAATGTACTTCCAATTTTATATTCGTCTTCTTTTATTGGATCATGCCAATATGTTGCTTGTACTAACATTTTTTGTACCCATCTAAATTATAATATGTAATATTTTATAATTTTTTAATAAATTCTTTATATTGTTATAAATTTTAATTAATTCTTTTAATATATAATTGGTACATAATTTACCCAGAATAAGCTGCTTTACTAAGAAGTTTTCTAATTGTCTAAAAATTAAAAGAACAAAGGGGTTTTTTTTTTAAATTAAATAAATATATATATATAAAATGTATAAAATTTACATCACAAGTTTTGGAACTTAAAGATGGACATTTTGGTAAACCATATACACCTTGATGTTGACCTCCAATTGATACTAAAGTTTTCATTTGTGGTCCAATACATTTTTGTGCAATACCTCGTCTAATTAAATAATTACATACATTATGTAAATTATGTATTTAATAAAAAGTATTAAAAAAAACTTACAAAAATTGTCCACCTTGTGAAAATCCAATTGCATGATATCCATTTTTCAAATTTTCATCTTTATTAAGTTGTTCACAAACATCAGTTAACTATAATTTAATTATAAATTAATTATTTAAAAAATATTAAATATTTTATGTATTAAGAAAAATATATGGGTAAGTAGTACTTGTTTATTTGGATGAATAAAAAATCCGCTGCGTAAATCATTTACTATATTTCCACCAATTTCCAATGATTTAACATAAACCCCTGGAATATTTACTTCTATAATTTCCTTAATTCGACCCATACTGAGTGGATTACAACAAGTATCACCTAAAAATAATTAAAAAAAAAACTTTAGTTTTATAAATAATAATTTATATAATATGAAGCATGTATTGCATTTGGAAGTAGAACCTATTGCCTAAAATAGGTTTTAAATCGATTTTAAAAATTACACTTGTAATTTTTAATTACAATTATTAATAATATTAGTTATCTTTAAAAATAACTTTTCTTTTATTATTATTTTATTATTATATTTTCTATTAATTATAATTAAAAATCAATAATTTTAGTTTATTTTTAGATTTTATATAAATAATTTTATATTTTTATTTTAACTTCAATTTGTGATTAATTAAAACTTTAATTTTTAAAGTAATGTTTGATAGTAATAAAATTATTATTTTTACTAAATTTTAAAACAATATTTGTAAGATCACACATTTTCGACTAAGATCTGCTTGAAATAATTTTTAAAAAATAAAGTAGGAATATTAATTTGGCACGATGAAACAGTTTACATATCCGGAACTTTTATGACATATCTGCAATGAACCTCCTCACCTCGACTTCAACACAGAAGCAGTTGTAAAATAAAGCTACGTTTCACAAAAGCCTGGGCTAAAACCCAGGCCAAAAAGCAACGACTACATTCCACCGGACCAACCCACACAAAGGTTTTCTAGGGAAACGCAAGTAGCAATAAAACGAAAAACATCCTAAGAGTAAAAAAGGAAGATTTCAGACTGATAACCGAGATAAGCATGGGCCATTTGATGTTCAGGGCCAATTCAGCAAAGCAACTATTGGAGAGTGCAAAGGCTGTGGAAGAGAGGAAGAAACGGTTCTCCCCATCCTATGACAATGAAAAATGTGGGAGACTTGGGGGGGACTTGCAAGGAGACTCGTTTTGCCCCCTTTAAAACAACAACAACAAAGTAAAGCTAAAATGTATGAAATTGTATGGAAACATCTAAAAATACGCACACGTATCTGTTTAACAGTCATGAAAAATGGTTCAGTCTTTAAGATTTTCTCTCCTATATCAAATTCAGGAATAAAGAGAAAACAGTATTGAAAGAGTTAAAGGTCAATTAAAGCTATTTTAATAGCATCTAATACACACCCTAGACATTTTTTAAATATTAAAGCTTTTTTATTTTTACAAAAAAATCAAAATTAATTAAATCTTGGATTTTAATTTCTAGAATGCGAATAGAAATACGGATGCAATTCCGAAAATCTTCTTGAATTCAGAAAATATATAACTTATATACTTGGTTTTTTATGTTATATTAATTTATATATACCGTTATAATAACGAATAAAATACTTGGTTTTTTATACTGTACTAATTTATATACCGTTATAATAACAAATAATAAAATAATAATGAAATGACAAAATATAAAATATCCGAAAAAATGTCGAGCTGAAGTACTCATGTAGGAACAAATTTCTTTCGACGCAATCAATGTTCCACTAAACAGTAATTAGGGAAGTAAACAGTAATTACTTTCTAAGTGATTAGATTACTATTTATTCCGTTATTATTTTATTTGAATGTTTGATGAACAGTCAGTCAAATGAATTATTAACTACATAATATACCTACATGGTTTTTATATAAGTACTTAAATATTATTTTAAATATAATTTATTTATTTATTTATGAACAGTCCCCTACCAAATACAATGTCATGAGTGAGTGATTCAGTTTTTCCTTTTTAAATGTGGCAGGTATATATTTTTATATTATTATATAAATTATAAATTATATTTTTTATTAGATATGTTCCGACCATGTTTTAAACCCCAGATCCTTCGATTGAAATGCCGATGTCATAACACAAAACATAGTGTATATATATAAAATATAATGTATACAAAAATTAACTTATAACCGCATAAAGTAAACCACAAAGCAAATAATAAGTTATAGTTTACCTAATGTTTCAATTGTCAAATTTTAATTAAATATTTACATATTTATAAATTAGTAATATTTTAAAACCATCGGTTACTGAGACCACTATAGATTCGGATACTCTTATTAATTATATTATATTATAATTATTACATATTTATTATAAATGAAAATTTTAATTACATTTCAAATTTTTTCTATATAAGGGCAGTTTTTTTTTTAATTAAATTCCGACTTACCCATTCCATGCCATATTACAACTGGTACAGGTTCTGAAGTTTTTTCGACAATTTCACAAATTCCATTTGATATTAAAATTGAAAATATTGTTATAAAAACAATATATTGTGATTTGGAAAACATTTTTTCTTCAAAGAAATTAAAAAAATATATACAAAATCTTTTGTTTACAAATTAATTCAACTATAAAATAAAAAAAAAATAAATTTATACGGAAGTCAAAATATTATTACTATATTATTATTATTATTACAACCCAACAGTTGTATACTCTTATAAGTACTAATCAAATTAATTGAAAAAAATCTTATAAACTCTTTTTTTTTAACTAACGAAAACGAAATAGAAGTGAGAAGATAATCAACAATTTTTATTTCTCAAATCTCAATTCTCATTTCAATGAAATTCATTCACTTATCACTAAGTATATATTATTTTAAAATTTAATTCCTTTTAATATTTTGATACTGTTTTTGATACAATAATAATGAGGAAAAGACTTTGATAATAAAAATATTAGAGAGGATGATCAAACAACTTTTGCTTCTTTTCTTTAGTATATTAGTGTTACCGTTTTATTGTAATATAAAATAGTAGAAACTTTTAAATTTTTTTTGAAATTTGATCTTATGAATTTCTCTTTTGTTGCAAAAAATGAAAATTTTACTACTTAAGGAATAAAGTATTAATAAAAGTATATATACATATGCTGTATATTATATTGTTGTTGTTGTTTAGACGGAGGGGAGAGCAAGTCTCCCTTACACCTGGGCCTTGCGGCCCGTTGTGCACCCTTGCTCTTAGAGTCGCTCGCAATATTTACAGCGCCTTATTGAGCCATTCTATCCCCTTCATGAAGCTTAACAATTTACCCTGGTCTAACTCCCTTACCGTGCTGAAGTCAACCCAGTATGTTCCTCCTAAGATTCTCAGTCTTAGGTTTTCTAGGGTTACACATTGGCATAGGACGTGGAGAACTGTCTCGTCCTCACTTCCACAGCCTCTGCATATACTCGTGGTTGCTCTACCTATTTTTGCTGCATGGGCTCTGAGCATTAGGTGGCCCGTGCTTATCCCTGTAATTAATCTAAGATCCTCCCTTTTTAATTTTAGGATCTTTTTCGTTTTCTAGCTATTTGTACCTCCCCAGAAACTCTTGGTATGAGTTGAACCGGTGGAGTTTAGCCATTGTTCATTTGCTTGGGTTTTAGCCCAGTTTCTTGTGAACCGTTTCACCTCTACGTGTGAGAGCCCTATCGGTATATTATATTACTAATATAAAAATTTAGTATACAGAGTGTACGAAACTCAGAGGTCACATAGAACGAGAAAAAAATAAAAAATTGTCTGCAGGGAAGGCAGGTATTTTTGTAACAGTTTCCGAGATAATGGCTTATAAAGTAATTTCGATAACTTTTTAAAGAATTAGCAATATATTTGCCCCTGTACAATGTAAAAGACTCGTTTAATTTTCGGTAGTTAGATGAGTTTAGGTGCTTTCATAATCATGTATAAACTTAATATTATCTTTCATAGTTTACGGTTTTGATCGGAATTATATTAATATGATTCTCTGGTTTTTTTTTTAAATAACTGTAATTTTTTAATAAAAATCCGTTATTAAAGTACCAATTTTTCTTCATTTTTAAATTCCCTTATTTTTCAGTTTTATTTCATATTTCTTACCGTTTTCGGAATAAATTGTATTTATATAAGTATACAATATGCATATTAAATTATTTAAATGTTTACAAAATAAAAAATCTAATTGAAAAAATCTAATGCAAATTACTTATTATACCCTATTGTAACAAATATCTAATTAATTATACACTATAATAGATTTCTAAAATAGCAAATTCAAAAATTTTTTTTTAATTTTATTATTTTTAAAAAACTGAATTAATTTAATTTTAATTATGTGAATTTAATGTAATAACTTCAAGTAAAACAAAATTAAAAAAAGAAAACGGTAACACTAATATTTTTAAAACTCTCTTTGCAACAAGTAAATATGTACTTAAGTCATATATTTTCGCAATACATTAATGACATGATCACAAACAAATATTACTTAGTAAAGTAAGTAAAGAAAGTACTTACGATTACGAGTTACGATACGAGTTACGTACGACACAACACAATTAAATCATGTGTTTTATTTTCTAAATATAGTGTTTGTTATACAAAATTTAAGTATTTATGAACGTTAGATACAAAAACACGTACGTGGGATAGATTAAAAATTTATAATTTTATGTTTGGTAATAAAGTTTTATTTTTAAAAGCTAGGATATATAATTCGTATAAGGCTAATATATTGAGTAGAGTATAGTAAGCTAATTTTAACGAATACGTGTGAAATAAAAAGAAATATCAAAAAGATGAAGCACTTCTACATGTGCATAGAACTTGCGATATCAGGCATTTGATAGAGTCTTTGGTATAACTATCCAGAAAAATTCGAAATTGAATCTATTTCATTTAAATATAATACTTATAAATTATTACCCGAATATAATATTGCAAAGTATCTATTATCTTTGAAATGATCTTTGCGAACTTTAAAACTTTGTTTGGGGATCATCGAGCTTAAAAACTGCTTCAGCAACACAGCCAAAACAGCCTGGTGTAGCAGTGGTTCAATACTATTTTATAAATGAGCACATTGCTACGAATTTATAAGATCTCAAAAAATTATTGAAAACTCTATATACCCAAGGTCTATACTCTATAGAATTCATTTGAATATGTAAATGTAACTGAAAATTTTTTCACTTACCTCAGTAATTTTTTGTTATTAAGAGTTTAGGTATCTATAAACTTTTTACCAGATTTTTTTTTTTATTATATAATCAAGATTTTTTTTAAATTTTATTTTAAACAAATTTTTTTTAAATAAATATTTTATTTTTAACTCTTATCAATATGAAATATTTGTTTTCAATATTTTATACATTTTTTGATAAGTTCAATTTTATAATTTTTATCAAACAAAGATTTTTGATAGTAATAATCAGTTTTTTTTTTAAACATTTTTATAACTCTACTTAACTCTTACGGATTAAATCATTAAAAAGAAACGATTTTTTAAGATTTAATTTAAATAACACTTCAATATTTTGATAATATGTATTCCTATAATCGTATCAGTTAAAAATATATTAGCTTCCATAAAAAAAATATTTTAAATATAAAAAAAATGAACTCTTCAAATAAACAAGTAATAGAAGTATCCAAAAATTTAAAATTTAGCACAATAAGTTATGGGTAAAGAGTATATTATATACCTGTTGGAAAATAAATATATAATAATTTCTTAGAACTTTTCTTAGAATTTAAAATAAGCCCTTTATAACTAAGACAGATTACAGGGTATTTAAAAATAGCGAAATTTTAGTTTTAAATCCCTAACAACTCTAATCAGCAGGTTACACAAAAATATTATTCATAACACACCATACTTATTACATCTCATGTTATAGCAATTTAAATATAGGGCATAGCGCTAACTGTTCTACTGTTAGGCTAATAAGCCGGTTTATACCATATTTACATTTTGGAACAGGAGGTCATATTATATTCGTATTATTAGACTTGATTTTAATGAACTCCACATACAGTTTAAACATGAGATAGTTCTAGGCCTTATAACATGTAGAAACGTTTTCGGTTTTCAATAGATACAATTCTATTTTAATTTATATTTTAATATTTTGTTAATGGGTTATATAGTATTCCATATCTGTGAGTTATATTCTTCAATTAAATTATTTGTTTATATTTTGTAATATATATATTAAGTTTTTTTTTATTAAAGATATATAATCATTAATTATTGATTAAGCCATTAATTTGAACCCAATGGCGAATGGTAACTGAGTCGAGTCGAAAACCAAAAAAGGTTTTTTACTTTCACTGGGAGTCGAACACAGGCCTTTCGCATGAAAAGTCGGCACTCTAATCAGTTTGCCACCCAGCCGTATATAGGAGGACTTTTGCATCGTGAGGGGTAAAAGTACACAAAAGAGTTGTTGTACAAAATAATTTTTTTTTACTGTTAGGTAATATTTTTATTTTTTTATTCCAAATGATGTAGGTTTTGTTAACATCTTATTGGACGTACGGATTTACAGATTGAAGATATATGGGCTAATTTTATGAACAAATTGGCGAATGGTAGCTGAGTCGACTCAAAAACTAGATCAAATTCTTTCACATTAATGGGATTCGAACACGGGCTTTTCGCATGAAAGGTTGGCACTTTAACTACTGTGGCATTCAGCCGTTAATTCCTTAACAACCCTGGTAGTGATAAATACTTGCTCACAGAAAAGTAGAATGAACACCAGAACCTATACTTTAACATTATATTGGCTAGTTAACTAGAAAAAATAGAACATTTAAATTTAATTAAAAAATATGATTCATTGAAGCATGGATGAACAATTATAATATTCTTCTTGAATATTATATTACAATCTAGCTTTCCTTTTAATTTTACATTTGACTTTAATATGTACATTATAATAGCTAAGAGTGAAGTAATACAGGGTGGCGCAAAACGACCGATATGGTTTGAATGTTTAGTAACTTTTTAAATTTATTTATATTTTTTATTTTTATTTCAGAATTTTGTGAAAAAAACTTGGGGGATTGGAAATGGAACCGTACACAACAGAACAGTGATCAACAATTGTTGAATTTAATTTTGAAAATCTAATGTTGAATTTAATTTTGAAATTTTAATTTGATAATGAGCAATGAAGCCCACTTCCAATTGAATGGTTTCGTAAACAAGCAAAGTTGCAGGATAGGGGCTACGGAGAATTCAAGAACAGTTCATCAGCGACAATTACACCCACTTGAGTGTACTGTTCGGTGCCGTGTATTGTCTGAAAGGATCATTATTCCATATTTCTTTGAAAATGCATATGGCGCCTCAGTTGGTGCTGAACATTGAGCGATACTGGACGAACCCACACTGCAAGGGACACAATGGCTCTGTTTCGGGACCTCTTTAGCGAACGCATTTTTTCGCGCAGAACCAATTTCAATTGGCCCTTACTTTCACCGAATTTGACAGCGCCAGACTGTTTTCTTTGGGGTTATTTGAAAGAAAGGGTAAACGTAAACAAGCCAGCGACCATACCAGAGAAACAAAACATTCGCAATGAAATTACACCGGAAATTTTAAGAAAAGTTATGGAAAATGTACTGGAAAGAGCACGGATGTTTGAAGCCGAAAATTGTCATGGGGTATAATTTTTCATACTTAAGCTAAAAATATTCCCCATTAATATACTGTATAACAAAACAATAATAATAATTAACCATTAAATAAAAAAGTTATTAAACATTGAAACCATATCGGTCGTTTTGCCACAGGGTGGCGTATAATCAAACACCAAAACACCCAATTTCAATTTTTATAACATATTTGGGCAATTTTCAAAATACATTTTTGCATAAACGGAAACATTAAAAATTCAAATTGTATTTTGTATTTTATTTGTTAAAATATTTGTTTTTTTAATAATTTAAAAGTTTATAACATAAATTAAAAATTAATAATTAAAAAAAAAAAACAAAAATAAAAAATTAATATTGTGATAATAAAAATGAAACATTTGGTTCATTTGGTTTTCTTAATTTTGACTTAGCTTCATAATAATTAAAAATAGATTTTTTTAAAGATGGATAACTTATATCCACTTCTTCAACACCATTTAATTTTTCAATTATTTTAACAGTTTCAAGTACATCTGATATTTTGTAAGAAGACATTGGAATTGTTATTGTTATATGATTTATATGTTTTTCCCTATTAAAAAAAAATAAAAACATAAAATTTATTAAAATTCCATAAAATAAATGAAACTTACTTTAAAAAACATAATGGAAATTTATCCATTATCATTTTTTCCACTGAATATAACAGATCGTTATAATTTCCTAATGGTCTTAAAAATAAAATCAATAATTTAATTTTAATTAATTAAAATTATTTAATACACATACTTATTTACAAAATCATTATTTTTTATATGAACTCTTAATAATATTATTTTTGAATAATATTTTGTTTGTAATAAACTATTTGAACCGATAAAATTAAATTCACCATTTATCATTATTGAAATTTTATTTGATACCATTTCACCATCCACAATATTTGAAGTTGTCATTAAAATTGTTCTACCATCTAAACATAATTTATTTAAATATTTACATATATTTTTTTTAGTTAATGGTGTTAAATGTTTTAATGGTTCATCTAATATTAATAATGATGATGCCAATGATGCAATTGCAATACTTATAATTTTTTCCTGATCAATACGATAGTCTTTAACTTTACGATCAAGAAAATTTTCATTATCATTTATCCACCACATTAATGATTCAATATAATTTTCCATATTATTTGGTGGTAGTCCACGTAATAAATAAAAAAATTTTAGATTTTGTCTACCAGTCATAAAATTAAATAGACCTTCTTTTTGTGGACTATAACCAATATATTCATATAGAAATGGTAAATTTTTTTGAACTTCTGATCCTGAAACATATATTTTACCAAATGATGACTGATATTCACCAATTATTAACTTGCAAAGTGTTGTTTTACCACAGCCACCAAAACCATATATTTCAAATATTTTTCCTCTAAAAATTAATTGTTATGAATGTTAATTATAATTATAATAGAGAGAAAGCTTGTCGTACAGCAGCAGTTAGTCTTTTATTATAATAATTATTATTATTTTATTAATATATGTGTTTTTAATAATTATAATATTATATACGAATATTGTACTAGGGAGAAGAAAACTGTCGTACGACAGGGGCAAAATTTTTTTCTGTTAAAAATTTATATTTATATTTTACTTTCATGATTTCATGATATTTGTATATGAAAATACGTATTTATTTTTTAAAATTGAATTTAATTGCATTTAAAAAAAAAAAATTTTAAAAATTGAATTTTGCCCTGGATTTAAGTTTAACAAAATCTTCGCCTTTAAGTTTAAAATGTAAGAAGCTTAAACGCCATATAAACAAAGTTTTAAAAAATATCATACAATATTGTATACAAAAACTTCCCTTTTTCTTTACTCTATTATTTTAAAAAGTTCAAATTATACATTATTCAGAAATTTCAAGAACTAATGTTTTTATACCCGTATGACTGTATAGTCCAATGGTATAATAAATTTTCCATTACGTTTGTGACGCAGAGAAGGAGGGTGGATAGATATAGACTCAAGTGTATGGATCGGATCAGAATTGAAAAATAAATCGATTTAGCTATGTATGTCCGTCCGTCCGTCCGCCTGTCCGTCCGTCATCACGATAACTCAAAAAGTAAAGGAGCTAGGATTATGAAATTTTCACAAATTCGTTTTTATGCAAAAAACGGAATCGCTGTTTAAATTCAGCCGTTTTGGTCTACGGGTTCGAGTACCTGCCATACAACTTCTAATTTTTTTATGAGCATTACTATATACCTAATGAAGCTGGGTGTCTGAAATTTTGCAAAAAATAGTTTAGTGTAATGGCCAAGGTTACTGCAAAATTTGGTTGGTCTACTGCAAAGGGTTCGAGTAGCTGCCATACAACTCCTTCTTTTATATGAGCATTACTCTACACCTAATAAAGCTGAATGCTTAAAATTTTGCCAAAAAAAATTAACCGGATGATATAATGTATATGTTACGGTCATACGGGTATCCCAGAGTTGACACAGTCTACTCTACTACACTATTCCTCGTTTAAAATAAAATCTAATTTAATATATTAATAAATTCCGTCATTCTATGGCGGGCCAACAGCTAGTTATATATAGTTAAGTAATTTAATTATTATATAATCTACATATATATATGTATAAAAGCGAATGTTTGTCGATTAAAAAATAAATTTGTATAAAAAGGGTTTTTGGGTACGGATAGTTTTTCTGGTTTAACCTCTTGTTCTAACGTACCGCCAAGTTGGGACTGCGGTGCAAGTTTTTTAACTTTTTTATTCTAAAAAAAACGGTTTGACAGGTTGATTTCAAATTTTTTTATACGTATTGCTCTTTGACAATGGAATTGACTATATTAACAGACTTGAATTTGTTAACACATATTGGCATGAAGATTAATCTATAATAATTTTAGAAGGAAATTACGATGTCCAAATTTGCGAAATACTGCTTTGAATTTGTTAACCTATTGAAGCAAAATTTACCATTTTTAGTTGTCATATGCTATGTAGTTTTTCTGACCTAACCTCTGATTGTAACGTACCGCCAAGTTGGGACTGCGATGCAAGTATTTGAAATGTTTGTGTTAATGTTTTTCAACAACATCAACTTTAAATAAAAACTTATTAAAAGGCGCAGCAACGCGCACCGGGTATTAGGTAGTAAGTATGCACTAAAGTACTATTAAGTTCCATGAGATACAGATACAGATTTGGGCCCTATTCCATCAACCGTTCTTAGTACTAATCAACTAATCAAATAATAAATTTGTTATAAATGTATATGTTTCTAGTAATCAAAACATATACTTATAAAAAAATCTATATGTTTTAATAAAATCTTAAAATTTTAGTTAACATCTTTATAAAGATTTTTAAAAAAGTGCAACTTTGCTCTTCTTGCATTGATGACTAAGTGTTTTCGTAGCCTAAAGCCAAAAAACTAAACTTCATTAAAAAACTTAATTTTAACTTAAGATTATGTCCTTTGGGTGAGTTCCATATTGCAAAATTGCAAGACAATGAAATATTAGTTTCCCACGTCTTTCTTAATAAATGTATATTAGATTAATATATACATCTATATTTATTAGATACATATAATATATGAATTATATAAAACTTTTTTAAATTAATAATGTTATAAAAATTAAAATACCTTTCTATATCAAATGACAAATCCTTAATTATGCAATTCTTTCCAGATATAAATGATAAACTCTTTACAACTAATGGTTTTTCTTCGATTTGATCTTTAGTAATTAAGGAAATTCTGTTCTTTTCAACTTTTACAGTATTATCTAAATAAAGAGATTCCACAATTTGTTTTTTACTTTTACAAATAGAAAATCTACAAAAAATTAAAACATATTTGAATAAAAAATTATAAATGGGCAGCAAACTATTTTAAATTTTACATATTTAATTTTTTGTAAAGAATTTCGAGTAGTATGATGATCAAAAAGGCTATTAATCCAACAATTAATGGATATACAATCAGTTGACCGATTCCAGGTCTTTTCCATCGATAAAAACTTGGCCCTTAAAATATAAATTAAAAAAACTGGTATTATTATTTTCATAAATTCAATATTCTGTAAAAAAAAAATAAACAAACTGCTGGAATGTATCAACACATGATCTATTTAATTAATTTATAGGGTAATAGAATGTAGTTCAGGGTTAAACTGAATTTGCAATTATTTTAGTGGTTTTGGTAAAGGAGACGAGATAAATATACACTATAGGATATATAAAGGGTAAACACACTTTGATATCTATGCAACGATCGAATGATTTTTCTATTTGTTCTGTCAAAGAAGATATTGGGCTACGAAGTATAAATACTTCAACTAATTAGACTTCTTCACATAACCATGAGATATCTTAGCAAAAGAACTGTTGAAACATCAGAGACTCTATTTTTTTTACATTTTTTGATTTAAAACTTCTGAAATTTTTTATTTTTACGTGAAAAACTTTTTAGAGTCCGAATAAGTCCAGTCGAGTATCTAAAATTTTGCTAAAAGAATTTATTTATAATTAATATTTTATTAAATTTTGCCAAAACATGAGTTTTAAGGCATTCGATCCTATCGACCATAGGAAAACGCACTACTGAAAATCTTATATGAACATGTGATAATGGGCAGTGAACACAAATGGTTTGAAAATTACTTTAAAAACAGATATTTGATTTACTGAAAAAGAAGATATAAAATGTAAAAAAACAAAACATCGAAAATGGAGTTGTACAAGGCAGTTCATATCAGAATATGAAATCCTTAAAACTGAACTGGGAAAAACAATGAATAATAAAATGCTTTCTACTGATAAATTCGTGGATGTCAAAACATAAACTCATAGTTTACGTAAATAAGACTAAAATTAATGCTAATTAAATCAAAAAACTCCAACATCAATGTTAAGTAACAATATAAAAAATTCAAAATAAAACTTAAAAATATCTCTACAACTTGCCAATTCGTACTTCAACAAATTCAATGCATAAAAAATATGAAATCCTTAAAATTGAAGACCTAATTCGCTATACACAAACACTAACCATCTATAACATAAATACCAACAACATCAAGTCTAACACTGAAGAAACAACCAATAACCAAATTTAACACTGAAAAAAAACCAATAACCAAGTTCATGAAAACAACACTCGCCGTGCTCGCCTTAGAAGTCATAATACGTTTATTCCACATTCAAATATTATTTTATACTTACAACAATCATCACCACATAATGCATCATAATGAAAAAAATGAATTTCTGTCATATTATATATATTTGCAACAGCTCTTCCCACCGCAAAGTATGCAATTGGTGTAAATATATTGTAAACTAATTCATGATTAGAATATTCAGAATTTTCCACAAAATATTGTATACAAAATAATGAAATTCCTTGAAAATATTAATTTTTAATTATTTTATATTTTTAATAAGATAAACAAAAATTATATTTTCATAAATATATACCAATTAGACTGGTTGTTGTAGCAATAACAAGTGTTCCAAATGTTGAATTTTTAAATGGCATCGATAATAAATAAGTTAGAGGTAAAGATGATATTTGAAAACATAGTAATACAAAATAAATTACAGCTTAAATAAAATATATAAAAAATTTTTATTATTAAAAGGTTAATAAAATTTTGAAAATAAATTTGATTGGTAAATTGTTAATTGAGGTTAGTACTTAATAAAATAAGTATATAAACATAATCATAGTTCCCGGTAAAATTTAATACAATTTTTTTATTTGTTTAAAAAAAATTTGACGAATTGAAGAGTCGAAAAATATAATGGATTAAAACTAAATTTATTGAGAGCTCTAACTCATAATAAAACGCATGTTAATGAATTAATAACTTATTTAATATAAATTTTAAAATAATTAAAATCAAAAAATAGGATATACTTCCGCAGTGGGACTGTGAGTATCAATAAAACGTCATCACATAACGGTACTATATATCTCAAAGTTTCCGAATATAAATTATTATTGGGGATGCCCGTCGTCATCTAGTGGTCAAAAAATGCATTACAATATTTTCATAGCATTTTGTTGTATTTTAATTAAACCGTTATATTTTCCCGGTATGACAATTGTAATGCAATTTTCGACTACTAGATGGTGGCAACGCGACTAATAATTTATATATTCGAAAACTTTGAGATATAAAGTACCGTTATGTGAGGACGTCATCTTGATATCTCACAACCCCTCTGCAGAAATTTCCCCAAAAAAATATAACTTACCAGTAGTTAAAAAATGTGCAAAATATGCATTTGCACATAAACAAAATGTTATAAATAAAATTGTTGTAATAATTGTAAAACTAATGAAATCTGTGACAAAATGTGATAGCCAAAATGTCAAAACATCAATACCATTTATAAATTGCATTAATTTTGTACCACTAACTCGTTCTTTTATAATAAATTTGGCATGATAAGCACTTGCAAAACACATTATTAATATGGTATTAAATCCAAATAAAAAATCTCCATCCAATAAATGAGTTTTGAATTCAGTTGGATAGGGTTTATGATATAAAATAATATTATAATTATATGACATTAATCCCCTACAACAAACAAATATACTATAGTTTAAAATAAAAACTGTACTGTACTTACTGTAATATTGCACGATGAATATTTATTATAGATGTCGGTGCTATATGATTAACATTATCATTAAACCATGCTGTAATTGCATGATCTGCATCAAATGAAATACCAATTAAATATTGTCTTTTGAAATCCTTTATAATTGCATCTTGTGATTTTATTAAAAATTTATTCATATCTTCATTTGTAATACGATATTTATGAGCTTCATCAAAATTATTTAATCGATATATATATGCATACATAATTCTTTTTTCAATTTCTGTTAAATCCTTATGAATTGCAATTGCAGTACCAGAAACTGCAAAATCTTTTAATGAAAATTCAATTCTTTTTAATTTTCCATATGACAGATTTGTTTCAATCATTGAAATTACCATCAATAATATTGTTATTAATATTAATACAAAAAATGGACATTGATTTGCAGCATGATACGATTTCTTTTTCAAAAACATTGCCACCCATTGTTGTCTTTTAAGAGCACAACCTGTGACTTTATTATAAGTTGGCAAATCATCTGAAAATTAAATATATTTTTGTAAATTATAATTTTTCTAGATAACTTTTATATAAAATTCGAACCCACAGAGAAGTTCTTTATTTTACATACATACATAACATATATATCTAATGTTCTAATTAATCCATAGATATTTTAATTAAAAATTTAATCGAATGAAAATTATTAAACAAGACTGAGATTTAAATTAAGATTGAGAATAAAATTTAAATAATAAACTTGTAAAACAAATGATATCATTACCATTCATAATATTAATATTTGTATCATGACTTGGCATACTTTTTTTCTGCAATAAAAATTTTTGATAAGCATCAGATAAAGTTATTCTTGAAAAACTTATATCTTTAATAAAAAATTTTGAAAAATTTTCTTCCAAATTTTTAACAGCCTTTTGATAATTTGAATTTCTTGGTATTTTATATATAATAACAGATTTAGTTTCCTTATCAATTTTCACATCTGGCATATAAACTCGTAAAAAATCTGTTAATTTTTTTTCATTGAATTCTTTTGAACTTTTTCTACAACGCTGTAAAATAAATAATTTAAAATTAAAAATATTAAATAGTATTTTATATGATAAAACTAACACAATAAGGATAATAATGACCTATAGAAACTTGCCAAAGTATAACCGAACGGACAAGAGATCAAAAGGAAAAAGTGTAGATGTATAGGGCACACAGTTAGAAAGCCGCAAATAAGCATAGCAAGGGAAGTATGAGATTGGAACTTATAAGGAACCCGAAGACAAAGCCGCCCCAATAACACATATGGAGCAGAACGATATTAGAAGAACTAACCTCTACTGGAAAAATATGGGAAGAAGCAAAAATAATTACTTCAAATAGAGTCAGATGGAGATGCCTATAGTAGATATCCTATGCTCCCAAGAGGAGCAAAAATGATACAAAAAATAAAAAAAACAAATATGACAAAAATCTACTCAGTTGATTTAAAACTTTCTCGATCCATCTGTTTTTCACACGACTTAAAAATCAAAAACTAATCAAACTATCTTGATGAAATATAAGGAATTTTAATGGGGAAAAATCAATTTTTAACTTCAAACCCGAACCGTCAATTGAGTGTTTGGCACTTTAACATTAACAATGCCACTTAGAAACAAATTTCTAAGACCAGGCCTGAGAAAAAATGTGATGAATTGAAGTGGCGTTAATAGAGATGCCACAGGTTTCCCAAATCTAAGGGAATTTAATGCTATTTTTCTTTCCTTTCCAAGTTTCTGAAATTACATAAGAAAAGCAAGATGCTGATTCAAGTAGCTGCTGGTCAACTGTATGCAAATTGTAGGGAAAGTGTAGTACTTTCCAAAAAAAAAAAAAAGACTTAACAAAAGATTTAAAAAAATATGCAATTTAATACTACAAGCTTACTGAAAAGTCCAGTGGTATTACAGGACGTAATACTCCTAAAAATTTGAAAATTTATGTAAGTAATTCAATAATATTATATATAAATTTATTTTTTTGAAATATTGCTTAATATATAGTATCCTTCCGATTATCTTTAATATAACATTTATATACTTACCAAACGACTTTCAAAATTTACAGTATTTTTTAAAAATTTAGCTGTTCCATGTGCCTTTATTTCACCATAATTCATAATAGCAATTCTATCACACAAAAACTCAACATCTCGATAATAATTTGATGTTATCAATATTGTTCTATTATATTTACGATTTAAAATAAAATTCATTGTTTGTTGTTTATAATATAATGGTACACCATCAAATGGTTCATCAATTAAAATAATTTTTGTTCCACCACAAAATGCTGTTGCAATTGAAATTTTTCTTTTTAAATAATATGGCAAATTTCCAACGGGTCCTTTATATTCTTTATCAAAATTTAATAGTCGTATATAATTTTTGGCATCTTTAATTGCTTCAGTTCTCGATAAACCTCTTATTCTACTATAAAAATATAAATTCTGAAAAACAGTTAATTCATCATATATTGTATTATTTTGTGGACAATAACCCATTTTTTGTCGTATTTTTTTAATTTCTTTTACTAAATCATAATTTTCTATTGTTACTATACCACTTGTTGGTTTTATTAAACCAGATAATATTTTCATTAAAGTACTCTTTCCTGAAGCTGAATGTCCAAATATTATTATCATATCATTTTTATAAACATCCAAATATAAACCTTTAATGACTCTATTTGAATGATAACTTTTTTTTAAATTATTTATTTTAATAATTGGAAGTTGTTTAACATCCATTTTATCACTTTCAAAATTACTATTATATTTGATATAACCATCCATATTTGCATAACGTCTTTGTAATGCATTTCTAGATGTTAATTTTCTTAATTCTTCCATTATATTAACACTACCTCGTGTATGCCAAATATATTCGAACCAATATGCTGTTAATAATGAACAAAATGATGAAAATAATAATATATAACTTCGTTGTGCCATTGAAAATTGATCAACATTTTTTATTTGAATTCGATCAAACCAACCCAATGCTGGCATTAAAGTAGCTGATTGAATTATACTTAATATACCAAAACCCATTGCAGAATTAGGAAAAAAATTAATAAATCTCATTAAATTTTCACTAGCATTCAAACTATTTTCACACAATAATATATATGGTATAAATGATAAAAACCATATTAAAACTCCAAATGCCATTGAACTGGAAGCATCTTTAAAACATGTTGTAATAAGAATAGCGTATGTTAATGCTGTATGAATATAATGTGTAAAAAAATATGCCAAAGATATCCATGATTCTGTACAAATTACTGGATCAGAGAAACCCGTCTAAAAATAATATATATTATTATATTGTAATATTACAAATATACATTATGTAAACAATATATGTACATATAATAAAATAACACCTAAAGAATCTTACAAATAATAAATTCGTAAAAAGGATATCCTACATAGTTTCCATAATACATATGATGCATATATATATTTGAAGTAACCCATATTCTAAAGGTTTTTTTCCATTGTCCCCACCCCACAATATTAATCAAAATAAAATCGTTAAATCGCTATACATTTGCACAGATTACATTTGTTTCATTATCTGCAGCACAGTTGAGAAATCAACGCTTTGGCAAGAAAAAAACTAAAGATAATCCTTCTATTTAACATTTTTATATGTATGCACATTATAAGAAGAACAAGAGCTAAAATACTTTCCGTTTGTTTAAGTCTTTCCTTTAAAGCTCAATTGAAAAAGGTTTTTCTGTTTAACACATACGAACTTTTAGAAAAATTAGAAATTAATGATTCTAATTTAATAAATTAAACAATATTATGTAAAACATATAAATGAAAAAAAACTCTTTTTAATACTAATTAATAAAACTTTTCACCTTTAAAGTAAGAATAATTGCCAGCAAAAAGAAACAAAAACTAAATATAATTGTTTGTTTCATTGACCATACCATCCAGTTAAAAGCAGGATTAATTGATACAGTTTTTAACGATTGATTAAGTTGTAATTCTTTTTCCTTTGAAATTAACTGCAATACAAAAATAAGTAATTTAAATGATAATAATTTAATAAAATTTTTCTTAAATATAAGTATTTTTTTTTTTACTTTTATAGCATGCAAAGCTGGAAACAAAGATGCAACTAATACAAAAATTGGTACATGTATACCATATTGTGCACAATATTCATCAGAATGATTTGGAGGATATGGCATTTTTCTTATACGAAGTTTTGGAAGTATAACATTTTTGTAATCTTCAAAATCTAATATGACAATTTTTATATAAGATATATCAATTGCATTACATAAAGATATAAATCCTTCTTTATAATATGATGGATCTGAATCCCATGGATATTTTGATGTATATTTTTTAAATGGTAAATCATACATCATATTTAATACCCAATCATTTAATTTATTTTCTTTAAATCTAAGTGTACTTGGAAATCTTAACGTATAATTTAATAAAAATGGACAATTTGTATATTTTGTATAAATTTCATCAAATTGAATACCAGCAAAATAATCGTTATTAATTAAATTTTTTTGTAAAAGTTTTGAATTTTTAAAACTTTTTATTTCAGTTGAAATATTTAAAGTTTCATAATATTTAGAAACTCGACCCATTATATCATCTGCACAATTTGACTTAGGCGAATAAGCTAATTTCAATCTAAAAATAAATATTTTCTCTGTATAATAAATTTAAAGAAAAAGGAAACTTCTTAATGTTCAGTTGTTACTTACTTTTCCAAATCTAATTTTCCAATTTCTACTGCTGGCCAAATTGTAGCATTTTGATATTTTGTAGAAATTAAATGGCCTTTTGTTTGAAATCGTATTATTAATAATACAGATGCAATTAAAGGTGGCATTAATATAACAAAAAATAATTCATATAGATGCTTCATTTGAAGTTTCCATTTTATTTGAAATAATAAACAGTATGCAAGTAGAGGATGAAGAGAAAATCCGATCGATCCAATTTCAGACATTGTTTTTTATTATTTTTCTTTTATTTTTGTAAAGTTTAAATTTAATATATAAAAAACAAAAAAATTTTATTTAGATTGTGTTACTCGATTGAATGAAAATTTATTAATTTTTAAAAGTGGTGTAGTTTTCTAGTTGATCACTTTGTGGTTACGGCTTAAATTAAGATAATATGAGTTTAATTTTAGATCCATTTTGCAGCGTTGAGAAACCTCACTATTAACATGCATAATTAAGTTACCATTAAAATTCAGATTATTTTTCGGAAAGGTTTATTCCCATTATCAGATATGAAATTATAAAAAAAAATTAAGAATGATGTTGTGAGTATCATTTAAGTAGATTGAATTCAATTGTTAGCAATTATAGCGATACATAGCGATAGTGAATTGCGTCTATTTTTGATTATTTTTGCAGTTTTCTTTATATACAAGACCTAACTAATTAAAGAGTTAGGTTAATTAAAGAGAGAAACTCATTTCTAGAGGTATTGGCTATCATAAGTTACGCTACTATTTTAAAGATGTTTTTGTATTTTGAAAAGCAGAAATAGTATCAAGGTGTTTCAAAAAGCATATTCCCATATTTTGTATTGGAAACTAAAAAGACCAAAAATAGAAAGAACCAAAAAGTGGCAGCATTGTTAATCAAAAATTTAGGTTTTTTATTTTCCACTATACTAAAATTCTTCAAAATCTGTGAATTTTTTTAAGTATTTTTTTAACATCGGAATTGGAAATACTTTATAAAACTGATGTAAAATCTTTTTCCAAACTCAAAAAAAAACTACTTAACTATAATGTTGTTTAAGATAATTAAAAGAAACTTAATAATAAAATAATACATTATTATTTGGTAATATTAATTTATTTGTTTTATTTGAATAACAAATTCACAAATATTACTACAAAAAAAATGATGTATACTTTAAATAAATAATTATGCAAATTTACAAAAAACAAAGATTTAATTATTTATTAGTCTCTTGTTCATTATTTTCGAGTTCCTCTGCGTGTGGTTTGTTAGGATCTTCAGGTTTCATAGCTGGGAATAATAATACTTCCTTAATGTTATTAGCATCAGTTAAAAACATTGTTAAACGGTCAATTCCCATACCCCAACCACCAGTGGGAGGTAAGCCATATTCTAATGCAGTACAAAAATTCTCATCGACTAATTGAGCTTCGTCATCACCGGCTGCTTTATCACTAGCTTGCTGCTCAAAACGTTCTCTTTGTACAACAGGATCATTTAATTCTGTATATGCATTACATACTTCTTTTTTCATTATAAATAATTCAAAACGTTCTGTCAAGCCAGGTTCACTACGGTGATATTTTGCCAAAGGACTCATAATTTGTGGATGATCGCAAATAAATGTTGGATTTATACATGTTTCTTCAATAAATTCACCAACTAATTTATCTAATAATCTTGCAGTTGTTCTTGGAGCAGGACATTCTACTTCATGTTTTACACAAAGTTTACTTAAAAATTCATTTGTACTTTTGCTACTTAATTCAGTATTTGGTGGAAATTTGGTATTCAATTTTTCTTCTAATGTTTTAATCATTGAAACTCTCCTAAAAGGAGGTGTAAAATCGATTTCAACTGCATCACCATCAGGTCCATCCGGATGGTATTGAATTTTGTAAGAACCATGAATGGCTTTAACCATACCAGATACCATTGCTTCAGTAATTTGAATTAAATCATTATAATCTGCATAGGCCATATAAAATTCGCAAGTTGTAAATTCCGGATTATGAGTCAAATCAATACCCTCATTGCGAAATTGTCTTCCAATTTCATATACCCTAAATTAAGATAACTAAATTAATTTTAAATAAACAATGCTAACAAATAAATTATTACCTATCTAAACCACCAACAATTAACATTTTGTGATATAATTCTGGGGCTATTCGCATATATAAATCCATATTAAGTTCATTATGATGAGTAATAAATGGTTTAGCTGTAGCACCACCAGCAATCATATTCATCATAGGAGTTTCTATTTCTAAAAATCCCATTTTATCTAAGAATTGTCTAACATACGAAATAATCTGAATTAAAAAAACAAATGTTCAGTGCTACAATTAAATATTTTTAAAAATATAGCTATTAATTACCTTAGCCCGAATTTGAAAGGTTTGACGAACTTTATTATTTAAAATTAAATCTAAATATCTTTGACGGAATCTAGTTTCCTTGTCTTTAAGACCAAAATGCAAATGAGGTAACATATGCAGACATGGGGATAATAATTTTAGCTGAAATTTCAAAAAAATGTTTATGTTATACTATTTTGTTTAAAAATTCTTTTTACCTCTTTAGGAATAACCGATAATTCTCCTTTTTTGGTTTTTCCTGGTACTCCTACAATACCTATAATATCACCACGTCGAATTTTTTCTAAATCAGGTTCAAAACTCGCTTCATTTTTATATAGTTTGGCATTTGACATAACCTGAAGCTTAACACCTTCTCCACGTAAGTCAAAAAAGCGAAGTTTAGCGCCTGATTCCCGAATAGCATGAACACGTCCAGCAACACTAACAATTTCTTCTAATTGTTCACCATCTTTTAAGCTCTCATATTTTTCAATAAAATTTTCCAACGATATGCTTACATTAAATTTGTGTGGATACGGATCAGTTTCTGCATTTTTTTTTAACTCTGCTACAGCTGTTGATCTTAATTTGAAAAAATCATTAGGTGAAATTTCTTCTTCATTGATTTTTTTTTCTTTGGTACTAACTGCTTCTAAAACTTGACCGGCAACTTTTTCCGCTTTTTCTTTAGCTTTCTGGTCAGCTTTAAGACGGCGTTTTAATTCACTAAAATGATAAAAAAAGGTTAAAATATGTACATAAGACTTTTCAACGAAATTTAATATTTCTTATATTTACGTTACAATTTAGTTCTTTTAGAAGGTCTATTTAACAATTTTGTATTACTTAAAAGCTTTATATTTTTAATATTATTTGTGTTCAAACAAAGATCCACCAATATTTTAGATTTACTAAATAAATTAAACATATTAAATTTTTGCAAAACCAAATGCAGCACGTGCAATTTGACAGCTGTTAATAAGAGAAAAATTCTTGTTTTTATAAGCCATCAAAGTTACTACTGTAGTGTTGATGCATACTGTTTGGTGACACGGCATATTTATTTATTACATTAAAACTATTTTGAAATAATTATTAACTTACTTTTTGGACAATTTTTCTCCAGCTACCTCAGCCATAGTTTTCAATGATATCTTATTTATATCCAATTAAAATTCGATGAAAATATATTGAATTAATTTAATATGGCTCACTCACCACTGTGCAAAAATTTTAAAAGAAATATTGTCATGTCAAATTAAATTAATACAAAAAAGTTTGATTACAAAAATAAGTAGGAGCGAAATATCATTCATTATTTGAGTTAAGGTACCTGTCCACAATCAAAAAATTTTATAGGAACTGATAGACACAGTTGCAAAGCAAAGCTAAGTTACAGTAGCATAATGTTTAAAAAATTATTGAACGCTTTTAGTATAAGAGATGGAGAGATAGAAAATACTTTAAAATCAAATTTAAATTATATAATATTCAAACAGCTTGAATTAAAACACCATTTATTTAATATTACCATTTAGAAAATGGTTTATTAATATTATACGTTCAAAAATTGTAAACCTACACTGTATAGTTTTTAGGTAAAAGCGAGATGCTATAAGATAGGAATAAAATGCTATGATTTATGGAATTAAATATATGTACATATTTTAAATTAAATGTATAAATTTTTTCCATCATTTTTCTTGTATATTACAAGTAAAGAAAAATGAAAAAATTAAATTAAAGTCCAACATATAGAATAACTATTTATATCTTATTGATTATTAAAACTGTGAGTTGAACCTGAACATTAAAATGCATTAAAAAAGAAACTCAATTGTACTTTTAGACCTGTAGATGGTGTTTAAATTAAATCTACTTTTTTCTTAATTTTAATTCTTATTGATACATCTATAGAAAACTTAAGGTACAAGATTGGTATTTTCTATTCTTTTTTTTTCTTAAAAGGAATAGAAAATTTTGCCTTCTCATAGTAATTTAGCCCTTTCCAATTTTGGAATTAAAAAAAAAAATTTAAATAGCATTAAATATATTTCTAACTTCCTTATTGATTTGAGAAAAATAAACTCCATTTTTTTTAATTTTTAAATTCTGTACAATATTAATATCCTTTAATGAACTGAATAATGTCTAAATTATTAGCTTTTATTATAACTATTTATTTGCACTTAAAACTACTTTTCTTTAATTTCATTTTTTTGATGATCATCACATATTTCTTTAACATTAAGTTTAAAATCTATCGGTTTGTCATAGCCCATGATTTTGATATAATGATCAGTATCAATAAACTGTGATGGATCTAAAAACAAAGATGTTTTATTGACTTCTATGGATGTAAACATGCCAGGGACTTCTGGAACTTTAACATCAGTTGCTTTAAATTTTGTCTAAAAAATGAAAATTTAATATCTTAATAACATGCTATTTTTTTAAATGAATAAATTAAGTAACCTCTATTTTTTTCAAAAATAAAGAAATAGTATGTGCTGTGTATTCATCAGTGTGTCGGTTATAGAAAACTTCCGTGACATAATTTCTTGTTATAATATGTAATAAAAAAGGAGTTACAAAAGTGAAAAATCCAGCAAATCCACATAAAAATATTGCCATTCCAGTACCACCTGTAAATTATACAAGTATGTTATTAAATTGTGGGAAAATTAAATTTAGCCCTTAAATTTAACCTAAAATCTTTTAATTAAAAATTAACCTAATTTAGTTCCTTGTTCTAACAATATTGGTTGTGCTAGTAATCCGGTTAAACTTGTGGTCAATGAGAAAACTTTAACTGCTTTCATTCTGGGTGTTAAACTTCCGTAGTAAATTTTTGTTTTATTTGCTTCATCTTTCGTTTGACTAGAATAGTTTTTAACCTTTAAACAAGAGTTAATTTTAATATTATTGTAAACATTTTGATATTTATTAAATATAAATGCTTTTGGTTGTAAAGAAATGAATCTAAGTGATAACATTATATTTTCGTTGTAATATATAACATATATAATATAATATTATTAATAAAAATTGTAAATTAAATTTATTTTTGAATAAACCAATTTGTGAATTTGTAAATACTGTATGTACAAATCAAATATTAAAAAACATAACAATTAACAGCTGATCATTATCAGAGCTGGTATGGGTATCATTATCAATTTCACCATCTTTCAAATTTATTTCATTTCATAAATAATTATTCGTGACTGATTTTAGGTGCGTTTAGTTAGTAACTTTGTTGTCATTTCGTACTTTCATAAACACTTCTTTTAAATAAATAATGACATGAAAAATTATTTTTCGTATAAAGAAAGCATAATTTTTATGAGAATATTTTCTTGGTTATATTAAACTTAAAATGAAGAATAAAACAATCTCAATAGAAAACAGGGAGGAAAATATTTTCAATAAAAATTTTGACAGTAAATTTATATATACATACTATTTTAATAGTGTTAACATTTATATTTCAAGGTTTTTCAAGACAAAGTTTATTTTTTATTAAAAAAAATTATAAAATTAAATCAATTACAAGTAATTTTAATTAAAAATTTGTTCGTAAAATTAATATCAAAGCTCAATTTAAAAAATATTTTGTTTATTTACATTCTTTTATTTGTTTTCAAAGTTAAAACTCAATTTCTATTTATTCATCAAATATATTGTAGTGTGAAAATTTTTTATTTATATAAGGTACAAACATTTTGCATATTTATTAAAAAAATCCACGATAATTATAAAAAAAATGAGCTCGAGAAAATATTTGAGTGGATATTTTTGGAAAACTTATGGATATTTTTGGTAATCTTTTTTTTTTATACTTGTCTCTTTCACACACACAACATTTTTGGATATTTTTCTATGCTCTAACATTTTCGTGGATATATGCATCTAATGGTACCAGCCTTAAAAACATTTTAATGATGATTTCAATTTTCAATTAACTGTAAAATGTTGAAAAAAAATTTCTCTGAAGTTCTGATATTTCTTTAGCTTTCAAATATGTCAATAAGCCTAACATCTCGTAATTTAAACAACTTTAGTAAATGTCAAAAATTTGTACGCTCTTATACGAATGTAAGTAACTGCATATACTAATTAATGAAACATACTTAAATCACCTTAATTAAAGTTTTTGTTAAACATTATATTTTTTTTAACTTAAGGTCTACATTTCAATATCACATTTATGGTGAGTCCGTTTTTCGAAAGAAAAACATCTGCATGCAATGTTTTGAATGCAATAACATCAATCAAATTATTCTCAATAATTAATTAATAAATGACATCCCATCCCAATTAGGGGAACTGCACGATTTCAAGGCAAAACTATGAAAATGTTGCATTTTAAATGCAAAACTGTTTTTCGAGAAACGAATTCACCAATAAATTTTTTCATATTTAACAAATAAATTTTATAACTTTCGAAATTCAAATGCATTTATTATACTGTATATATTATTGCATTGAAAATTTTAATTTAGTACAAATTTCATTATTTTAAATTTATTTAATATTTTAGTGGTTTTTTTTATAAAACCAAAAATTTTGGTTTGAAAAATGAATACTAAAATCCCCACTACAAAATTAGAGCTTAGCAAAAATTGTAAAAGTTGTACAATTGTTCTTATATAATCGTTATATTGTATCAAAAATTTATTATATTGTATAATTGTGTATTAAATTTTCAGATTTTTATTTGTTTTTTAATTTTTACAAAAATGTTTTCAAATTTTGACGCGAAATAAAAAATCAAAATAAAAAAAAAGTGGTCCAAAACGGATGTGGAAAAAAAATTAAAATAGAAAAGTATAACTTAGAACAGTTTAAGAACAACTAAAGATTAATGAACACAAAAGTAAAACACTTTCGGACAGAGAAGCAACACTGTTTTAAAAATAATGAACGCCAAAATCTGTACGTTTCTGTTCTAGGTAGTCCTAGAACTCACTAATAAACACACCTTACATTATCGCTACCTAGGTTTGTTTTTAAATAGATTTTAACGATAACACTTATTTTGACATTTTCGTTAGGTTGACAATTATCAATGTCAAGTGTCAGTTGTCATTTTTTTTGACTCTTTTGCTCTTGACTAAAGTTTTGTTTGTTTCTAAAAATATGAAGTAAAATGTGAGATATCGTTTTCAGGTATTATTAATAATGTATTTTGTATGAATGTATATGTTAAAATTTGGTTGTGTTGTATAGTTTTATTTTTGCGAGAGGTATAAATTATACAAAGAAAATTTGAAGGAAATTGAAAGAGAAAAAAAAAATGTTGTGCAAAAAATGTAAAAACCAAAACAATTGGTTTTTCCTCTCCTTTAATTTTTAGTTCATGTTGAGCTGTAGTATCGGTTATTACAATTTACAATATACAAAGAAATTATTAATTAAAGAAAGTAAATTTTATAAATTTTCTGCGTAACAATTAAGTTTATTAAACTCAGGGAAATTCAAATTGATATTAAAACAATATTTTAAAAAATCCGGTAAAATATTAAAAAATAAGCGAAAAGAAAGCAAAGTTTAAGAATTCAGATTGATTTCTTATCTAACCTATAATATAATATGTAATAATGTGTTAATGTGTATTGCAGGATAAAAAAAAAATTAAATTCATTGAAAAAATTATTATTTTGGTCTACTTTTTAATTAAAAAATATTAGAATAATGTAATTCAAAGACTTTGCGTAATATATTGGTGTTTTTTTTTACCTTTTATATAAAAATGTATGTATTCGTATGTTTGTATGTATATTCATCATAATGTACTTATTACATTTTTTATTTAAAAATTGTGTAAAAATGTAGTTTTTTCCTAGTTAATTAAAAAAATTAATTTTAAAAACAAAAAAAATTTATGAAATTCTTTAATTTGTAAAAAATACGTATTTTGTTTATTTATAATTTTTTGCGTTCTATTTTTAATAAACAAAAATACAAGTATACAAATTGACTACATTTATAATAATTATACATATATTTATAGTATAAATGGATTTTTATATAGTGCAGGTAAAAGGCCTTTAATAAAAAGTTTCTATTTTTGCAAAAACAAAACGCAAATTTCTAATGCCTGTTAGTTATTAATATTCTATTCAAATTATTGTGCTCCAAAACTAAAGTTCATTATATTTAATAAAAAAAATGGTATAAGTACTTTTATTCTACATTCTTTTGATAATTTCGTAAGAAAGACGACAAACTTTTTAGGTTTTGGTTATGAAAATCAGAATTCAGAACTGAGAAGTCACATTTTGTATAGAAGTTCTGTTCTGTGTTGTACCAACTTTTTTCTTATTAAATCAATCAAATCAATTCTTAATATTATTTAAATTATTAGTTACCACTATTATATGGGTTAAAGTATGTGCATATGTTCAAACATTACCTAGATGTTGATTGAAATCAGGGACGTTAAATGCAGTTTATTTAGTGCATTAATGCATTTAATGTTCCAATGATTTGTTAAAAAAAAACTTTCTTTCAAATTTCATTATGAAATATTTTAGTTATTTCAAAAATATTATTTTAATACAAACTTTATTTTTGATAGTAAAAGGTCAGAAAATAAAAAACAGTAATGTTTTTAAATACAGACTTTAATATTTTGCAGTATACGTGCATATGTTTTTGAATTCACTTGTGCATAGCTATGATCTGGTCAATAAGCTTTTATTTAGCTTAAGTAAAATCGTATTTCTTATTCAATTTTTCAAAAGAACTGCAATATTTAATTCTTATATATAAATTTATCTACATATACATTTTTCTTTTAATTTTATTGCGCAAAGTCTAGAATTATACTATATTACATAGATATAAGTATATAAAAAATATACTTATAAATTAATATTTAGATTGCACAAATAAACACAATAGCACATAAATATGTTAATTCATATTTACAGATTTTTAATTTTTTTTTATTTTGTTCATATTTTTTGCCAGAGAAATCTTGGATGAATTTTTCATTGAATAAAACCGAAATATATCAACAATGAGACGTAAATATAATGTGATACAAATAAGTTGAAAACAAAAAAAAAAAAAAAAGAAAATTTTAAAATTCATATACAAATAAATTGAACACTGAAAAAATTGTCTACCCCGCAAAGAAAATTTTGTGTCACAAAGACAAAAAAGAAATTATTAAAAATATTTTCATCACAACATCATCAACACAAGATTTTAAAGAAAAACAAAAGATAAAGTTAAAAAATATATTTTCATGTTTACTTAAATTTTCTTTTTTTTTTGGCGTAATAACGGTGCTATTTGTGGAAATTCTCCAACATATGTACATTTTATAAATCTACTTTTTATATTTCATATATCTATTTATGAAAATGGTTGTCGAATTTATAAATTTGTATAATTAAGAATTCCTCATAATCAAAATAATATTTATAAAAACTATAATAAAAAACGCATTTAAAAATATTAGCGAATTTAATTGTTATTATTTATGTTATGATTAAAATTATTTAAGTATAATTAAATATAAATAATATCTATATTAATTTAAATAAAGACCAAAAAAAACAAAGCACAAATAAAAATGAAAAATATGTCGAAAAATACCAAAATTTTTACCTGTACTGCGGTATCAATTGGATTAACAATTTTTGTATCATGGTAAGTTTAATTTATATACATACATTTTTAATTATAATATTATTTATATAATTTAAATATTACTATGCAATTTTTCAGTTTCAATAAGATAGGTTAGAGTTGTGCGAAAAATAAATTTAAAATGAAAAACATAGTTTTAGAATATATTTAGTACTTGCATAGTTTTTCATAGTATCAGTAATCGACTATTATTGGTCCGCTATACATATTTTCAATACTTTTTTAAGATGAAAAAAATTTTTAGTTTTAAAAGTATAATTCTCTTTGTTATAAATTAACAAAATGTTCACTTTTTACAGGATGTAAATCTACAATTATTGAACTTAAGGTCGGTGATTAATGTTTTAAATTTGTTTTTGTGTGATTAAAAAACTTTTCTGTAGTTATTTAATATATGTATATTTTAAAAAAAGGTCTTTTATATTACTTACATAGAGGTAGAAAAGTAGTAGAGTTATTGCATATAACAGTCGACTACTTATTTTTCTTTAAATAATAAAAACTTTGCTGAAAAAATTTTATAAAAGGAAACATTAGAGTCGTTTTTGTCTAGTTTCTATTGGAGCAAGATTAAATTGATCGAACTTGAAAGTGGTACATTAGTTCTTTCTCAATTATACAAATATTTTTATTTAAATATTTAATTTCTCCTGCTTTTAAGTCATTAAGTCCCACTTGTTATTACAAGAACCGACGAAGATATCTCAAAATTACTACCTTTAATGAAAAAAATCAAATAACTGTCTTTTAACCGAATACAAAAATGATAAGAAACCATTTATTTGATAAGTTGATTTTATTTCTCTAAACTTGTAGCTTGTTCTTTAAATTGATTTTCAGCTTTAATTTAAACTTTGTTTCAAAAACTTTTGTGTTGACTTATAATTCTTAATTTTTTGTAGGTATAGCAAACATGTAGGTCTAAAAACCAATATTTTACATTCAACTCATTGTATTCATATTTACCATTTATAATTTGTACTTAGTCATAATTTTTTTTTCAACTCCTGTAAATTTTATTTTACATTTGTACGAACTACGAAGAATATTTTTTTTGGTTTTGATTTGAAAGTCCTAACTATAAATGCAATAAGGTCTACTACACTATGACACGTGTTTGGTACATCTACTTATTCAACAAAATTTAAAAATTACAAAAAAAAAAACGGAGTACAAAGAACTCATCATATTGTACCAACCTACTTACTTAAATAAATTGTTTTTATTTTTTATAATAAATCACATCAGATTCTATAAAAAAATTGCAAGTCAGTCTGTCTATATTCAGTTTTGCACAATAAAAATAAATATAATTTTTCATTTTTTTGCGTTTAAAAATAGATTTTAAATTTTAAAAACGACAACATACAAAAAATTGCAGTTTTAAATATTTTTGAAATTGTTTTTATCAAGTTTTGAATTGAAATATTTGAAACACCCAAATAATTTAATTACTTTGCTATTAAGAAATTGTTTTCCGCAGTTTGTATAGTTTTTTACCTTACTTTTTCATTTTGTTACACTAAAATTCAATTCTGTATTGTGCTATTTTAGTCATAACTCATAAGTGTCTACTTTTATTCTTAGCTAGCTGAATTGGTTCTGAGACCAGAGTGCGCTAGAGCTGAGCAAATTCAGGTAGCTAAGAGCGTAATCAAAATTTATCCTAACACAAAATTCAAGACTTTCTCCTTGAACATAGTAATGTGTAAATTCTGCATCACTGTTATGATAATACATTATATGTCTTAAATAAAATAACTCTCATATGTAAACATCAGTTTATAAACTGAGATCAATTAAAATGAGCTCAGTGATCAACAAGTCGATCGTGATTACTAGTTAGTCATCCCTGATCCTGGATAACAAAGAAGAAGAATTACAGGCACAAAAATACAGTAATTAAGATTAGCCAAAAATTGCGCGGTGATCACTAAATTGATCTCCATTTACTTGTTGGTCTCTGACTCAGAATAAAAAAGAAAAAGTCACATGTTTACATAGTAAAAAATTTTAAAAGATTAGAGTGCATACTTAGGAAAAAATTTAAATTACTCAATTGTTATTCGTTGTTACTTTTTAAATTATAATATTCTAAGTGATAGATACTACTTTTTAATTTAAATTATATAAGTGCTACTTAATTTATATTATAAAAATTAAATACCATAATTCATTAGATATTTAAAGTTTGTTGACACATTCTATATCTACTTATACAATTAGTAACTAATTACTCCAATCTAATATTTTTAAATATGTATTAAAACTTAAAAGGTTATAAAATATAATTGACATTGACGTATTTTATAAAAAAACAAAGAATATTACAGGTAAATGTATCTGTATACCATAGGTACACTAAGTTTACTGTTAATTTATTTTTGTATTTATTTTTTTAAGTTTAAGTGAATATAATTTATGAAACAAATTGTAGTATAAATTGTATAACATTACATCTTTGTATTGATATTTTTTAATGTAAATAATATTGCAATTCAAAATGTAGTAAAATTACTACATAATAATATTGTTGTTAGATAGAATTCAGAATTTTATTTTGAAATAAAATTGGTTTATGAAATTAATAACTAGATAATTTTATTTAATTTTTTTTTTATTTTGAACTACGTATTAAAATTTCATATTAATAATTTTTAACAATGAAATAAAAAAATATCTATTTGTAGATTTTTTAAGTAGTTTTTTTTTTTATATTGCGTTGAAATAATCGCATTTGCGATCAATGTTTTTATTAAACAGTTACAAAGAAATTAAAAAATTCATATCTCATGAGAAGGTCATGTAGGTTTTTGAAAATTTAGAATTTATTCCAAAAATTTGGAAATATTTAGAGTATTACTCGAAGACACATACAATAACTAAGTACTTACTACAATTTTATTTAATTAGTCGACAAGACTAAATTATATAACGTAAAACAACACAAGCCTCTATTTTTTTTTTTTAATTGTACGTGTATTGTAACTTTTAGCTTTTTCAATAAAATAATTGATTACCTTAACAAAAGTGTTAATATTCAATGATAAAAAAAATAATATAGTACTTAGTTACCTATACTTATATATGCATATATTATATACATTTGTATAAATTTATAATTTATTTAAATAGAAGTTTGGGTTACAGTATAGTTTTAAATTCAATTAAACTTTTCAAATCAATTTATATTTTTAGTTTGTTTAGTTACATCCTCGTGACTTTGGGCCATTAAGAGCCATTTATATTACGAGTACTTGTAAATAACCAATTACTTACTACTGAAATTATATTTGCAACAAATTATTTACGTAAAATATTTTAAAAAAATGAAATATAAAATACAAATTGTTTTTTAAATACGGCATCCCTAATATTGATTAAAGTTGTTTTGGATAATTAATTTTTTTGAAACCCTTGGTCTTCTTATTAAAAAAAAATATTATTTTTTATAAAGATTAAATAAGTACTTAAATATAAGTGCTACTGCTCTAGAAAACCTAAGACTCAGAATCTTGGGAGGAAGATGCTGGGATGACTTCAGTACGGTAAGGGAGTTGGACCAGGGAAAATTGATAAGCTTCATGAAGTGTATAGAATAGCTCAATGAAGCGCTGTAGAAGGCGCAGGGGTGCACAACAGCAAAACAACAACAAAATAAGTGCTACTATTCATTAATTCTTTGCATAGTTGAAAATCTACTAAGTAACTATTTTTGTAGTCATTTTTTTAGTATCTATGTATTTAATTTTTTAAACTTAACAAGATAAAACAGAGCTTTTATCTAAAATATATGTATATATATATATATATATTATATATGTACATATGCTATTTGTTTGTGAGTATACATCAGTCAATTTCAGATAACACAGTAAACGATCAATTTTAATTAATTAAAAAAAATTTTTAAAAAAAAATATAATAAGACATAATATATAATATAAGTATATAATAATTTAGTTATTATATAAAATTAAGAACTTTCAAGTTCTAAAAAATTCACACAAAAAAAAAATCAGAAATTATAAAAAAAATAAAAATACTTTTCCTTGTCTATTCAGGAAGTCAAAACAAGAAAAAGAATATAAATTAAAAAAAACAACTGAATGATTTTAGTAAGAATATGTATTTAATTCTAAATTCATATACAGGGGGATTACCCTTTTTTAGCTTTTCTTCAGTAACTATCAATACAATAGATTATAGAAGAAAAATTTGTTCTGTCCTATTTGTTTGATTCTGTCGGAGACGCCCCTGCGTGTGTTTGTGTGTGTGTCTGTTAATCCGATAACTCGCGTAAATTTCATCTGATTTTGATCGTTGTCAAAAGTAAGGTTAAGTTCGTAGATGGAAATATTTATATTTTCTCTAGCTCTATATCTAAAGTTAAAAATTTTTATATTAAGGTCTCATTGAACTTAAGTACTTATGTGCAATTTAATAATAAAAAAAACAACATTGAAATACTTCTTTATGTAAGTCTTAAATTTTTTTATATTAAGTTATCAACACTTTGGAGTTGTTTGAATTGAACAAAGTCTTTAAAACAAAAATTTGTTAAAAAATTAATTGAATTACTTAAATATTATATGGGAAATCAAACTTATTAATTAGTTGCGTAAATTTACAAAGGCAAATTAAAATTATTGGTTATAATTTTTTGAAGTCCCCTCTCGACACAGTTTTTGTTATCCTGATAAATCAAATATTAAGTTCAATATTCAAAACCGAAAAGGAATTACTCTGTACATTCATTACTTCATTAGATATATATTGTAAATAACTACCTTATGTTTCTATTTTATTGAAATTTTTAAGGTTTTTTAATTCAAAACTAATATGAAGTAGGAAAAAAATTAATATTTAAATACTTTGTTCTTTAATTTTGAATCATTCCCAACCCATGGAACCTGCTTTTTAACTTAACATATTCTTCGAAGATAGGATACTATGAATAAAATAATTTTTTGTTGCGCAGGTACTGCAACTATGAACTCGCACTTACTCTTACAATGATACGTCTTAACTCTTTCTTAATATTTAAAGCTAAGTAAGTACTTTACATATAATATACATAAGTAAATATATTTGAACATTTCATAATTATATAACTAAGAAAATATATACATTTACGAGTATAATAAATTCTTAAATGTAATATAACTATAATATACTAAGTTCCTAATTTATATAAAATAAACTTGAAATACATACAAAATAAATTGGATATTATTTTAACTGTGCTTGAACGTTTAACCCCTTGTGTCGCATTTTTATAAATTTGTACAATATCGTAAGAGTAGATATTTTCGTATAAGTTTCAGACTCTTGTACCAACAATCCGAAATGCTCTTTAAGATAGAAGGAAATCATAAAAATTTTCACTGATCTGTGTAACGGTAAAATAACGGTTAAACAAAAACGAATTCGAAATTTTGATAAATGAACCCTTACCACTTCGAATATGAATTTCGATATTTGTAAGATTTTAATTCAACCTCGTGTTCTCAATTAAAATTTAGAATACTCTTCATAACAGTTTAAATTAGTGGAAAGTTAAGGTCAAATCCTCGATACTTAGTTAAAACATTTCTTTTATTTTGAGTTATCAATATTGTAAAGGCGTTGTGGGGTCCCACATTTAGAGAAATTAAGTAAGTAATTAGGGGGAAAAATTTTTTAAAATTAAAATCGGCAAATATGAAATTTCTATATGCCTCTTGATATAATAATCAAGGTTTAAGTATTGTATAATGGGGTTAAGTGTTTATATTAAAAAAAAAGAGGGCGGGAAATTTAATGAGTCAGAAAAACAAAAATAAAAAATTAATAAAAACTAAATTTTAGTACAATATACATACTAACACTTCCATATTGTATAATATATAAACATATAAAAGACAGTTATTTTTTAATTTTTTATTTTTTTCTTTTATTTTTAATTTTGTTTTAGTGGTTTTTGAATAAAAACACGTTTTATATTTAATAAATAGCAGGTGATTTATAATAATATGTATCTTTAAATATTTTTAAGAATATTTTCAAGATTTTTTTTTTTTAATGTTAATCAGATGTTTTTAAAATTGTAAACAGAATTATTTGTCTGATTTCAATGTTATCTTGTATTTCCTATTAAGAATAAAATTTTAGTATATTTTTAACGGTAATGATATTTAGTTGAATTGTGATAATATTCGCGGATAATATTTATTAAATAATATACAAAATTATATAATTATATAAATAAAAAAATCAAATAAAGGTAGAAAAATATATTCAATATTATTTAATAATTAAAAATGTGTTAATTATAATAATTATATTAAATAATTCAAAATATTTAAATTAAATTTATGTTAATAACTAAAACAAAACAAATTAAAAATAAGTTATTGAAAAATAGTACAGTATAAGGTTACCATAGGTTCGAATTGCATCAAGAGAATATTTATCGACAAGCCTTAGTACTAGGAAATTCAGTGTTGCGAGTGTTTAAATGGAGTTAAGAGCATCTAACTAGTTTCAATGTTTAATAAATAATTTTGTAAAATATAAGCTTCATTTTGCAATGCCTATTTATTATATTAGAAGTTCTGAACAGGATTAAAGGTCCCATTAACTTTTAATTATTTTAGTTAACTAATTTATTATTGTGTTATAATTTATAGGTATTTCTTCGTTAATTCAATAAAAACCTTGAAATATTGTAAAATGTGCTTTTTAATAAGTTAAAAAAAAATATACATTTATTTTTAGTTCTTCAGATCTGGGTTGTAGATTCTGAGAATCAAAAAATGTATTCTTGAGGGGCTTCGTTGGCTCAGTGGGTATGCATTTGGCTTATTAATCGAGGGGATCCGGGTCAGGTCATACAAAATCTGATTAAAAAAAAAAGTTGAAAAATAATTTTTCTTTTCAAATCTCCATGGTGACCAAATATATATAGTAAATAATATTGTTAGGCCACATCTGATAGGATCCGTCAATTGGCAAAGGCATTGTAGTATGTATGAACTTGGAAATACTTAATAAATAAATAAATAGGTTTTACCACTGATTATAATAAAATGGTTTAAGCTTATTTTAATCTATTCTACAACTTTTGATATTTAATCTCATTATTAATAATCAATACAACATAATTCATTTTCGTGTTTTTCCGATTAATTTCCTTTGTTTCTAATGACATAAAATTTTTTAATGAATATATATATACATACTTTGTTAAAAATGTCAAATGTTGTTGTACAATGTTACAAAAAAAAGTTAAAAATATATCATTGGCATCTTTTAATTTAACATTTAATCTTTATTTTTTTTTTTTAATTCATTAATTACTATTTATTTATAAATATATAAAAAATAAATTAAATAATATATATTTATATTTAAGTTTATATTTTATATATATATTTACAAGAGTATATTTATATAAAATTAATTTTCTTTTTTATTCAATTTAAAATTAAAAATAAGTTAAATGAACTTTAATTTGTTTCTTATTATTTTTATTTTTTTTTGTAATTGAAAAATTGTGTAATTTAAAACAAAGAAAATTTTTTTAACAAAAAAAGATTTAAAATAAAAAAAAGTTTTCTTAATAAAAATAGAAATCAGTAAAAAAGTACCAAAAAAAAATTAATTTAAAATTAAAATTTTACAAAACTTTGCCAAAAATTGAGAATTTTTTATTGAAAGGTGTGTTTAATTTGTAAATCAAAATGTTAATTTTATTTTAAACTTCTTAAATTGTAAATAATTACTGCAATATTCAAATACTTCTAAAGTCTATCTAAAAGTAAAATATTGATTTTGTTAATGTTTTTTTTTTTGAAAGTAGAAAAATAGGTGATAAATGATAATTAATTGTATTGTACTATTTTTAAATTCAAAGAATTTTTAATCAAAAATGTTTTCTTAATTTAGAACATTAACTTATGAAAATCTAATTAAGTGAAAATAATACCTTTTAACAATGAAGAGTATATATATATGTATTGGAGTTATTTTAAGTTTTTCTATTTAAATTATTCAAGGTAAATAAAATTCCTTGAAAATATCGATTATTTAATACAATTTCGATTAATTAACTTTTAAAACGTTTTTAAAGTAGTAAAGAATTAAGAAAACTTGAAACAGTTGAAAACCAAAGACTTAGTCTATAATTAAGGAGTAAATTAAAATAGTATATAATTTTTTCCCCGTTACTCCTCGAGGAAATATAGGGCATCTACTTGCCTCTTCCATTGGATTCGATCGTTCGCTAACAACTTGATCTACTCCAAAATTTGCCTGTTTTTTGCTAATTCAGCCGTAGCTATTCGACGCCAGGTGTTGTTGGGTCAGCCCATCTTCTTCTACCTTGGGGGTTTCATTCTAGGGCTATTTTTGTTAGGTTAATAGGTGGTTTTCTCAGAGTGTGGCCTATCCACCTCCATTTTCTGCGCTTGATTTGGCTCTTTAAGGGTATTTCTCCTGCTGCCATAAGTCCCTATTACTGAAGGTGTCAGAATATTCTACATATGATTTTTTGGCACTTATTCGCGAATACTTGGAGCTTTTTTCTGATGTTGTTTGTAGTCAGCCAAGTTTCACTTCCATAGAAAAGTATTGACATTACACATGCTTTGAATATTCTAGGCTTGGTTTTCCTTGTAGTCTATAATTAAGGGTTAAAAAATTTAAGAATTGTATTAATGAACTTGTATATTTAAAGTTTTATAATAAACTTGTATATAATAATTTTTGTACTCAAAACAACATTTTTAACTTGAAAATATTTTTTTAAAAGATATTCTGTCAAAATCGAAAGTTCTAGTAACTAGTAAAAAACTTAATTTTATAATGTTAACTAAAATTTTGAAATTTGTTTTTGATCAAGGTTAATATTTATTATCAAAATTTTTAATAACATATTTATTTCCCTTTGTTCAGGTATATAATAGGTTCATGTATATTTTGTAAAATTATATATTTAAGTACTTGATTGATTTTTTGAATTTTTATTAAAATTATCATTAGTATAAAATTTTTCTAAACAATTTATATTTCTTTTATACTTATGTAATTTTTAAAAATAAAGCGCGTAAGATTTTCTTCTATTGCCCAACACTGTAATATGATTATTCAATAATTATTTCTTTTTTAAATTTATTTTTTCTTATTTTGATTCTAAAGTTACCTCTTACGGATACAGACCATATAATATTAAAAAAAAATATATAATTTATTTTTTATCTATTGATTATTGTTCTGTAATTCCACCAACATATTGCTTTATTTGGAAAACAAGACCTATTATAGAACATAACTTACCTTTAATATATTATACATTTTATATATTCTTTATTTAATTTTTTTTATTTTTAATTCTGATGTATGAATTTTCAATGCTTCAATTTAAAATATATATTATAATCTAATTTGGGTCACATAAAATAAAGCTTATTTTTTTTTTAATAAGTATTAGTATTCATTCTATTTAATTTATGTTGAAAATACTTATTTATTTAATTTTTATGTATTAAAACATATTGCATACATAAACCTATCTATTTATGTATTTGTAATTATAATAATGCCGCAGATCATAAGGCCATAATTTCTATTTTTCTTAATGTACTTTATCATTAAAAAAACCCATAGACACAGGCAAGTTCATATAAAAGTATATTATAAGCCTAAATCGAACATAAAACAATTGGTTTCTAATTAGCTAAAAAGATGTTTTATTATATTTTAATTTTGAAATAACTGTCTTAGGGCAATAGAAAGCCAACTTAAGTTCAATCTGAAGTTAAAAACTAACTTAAGTCGTTAAAAAATTTGTTCATATTATGTTTTTAACCTTAATTCAAGACTCTAGAAAAGTGAAAGCTTAAATTTATTTTGAATTTAAACCAAATGTCATTTAATCATCTTTGACATTTTTGACAGGAATATGTTTTATTTGGCTTTTCTTTTTAATCTTTTTATGTATTTATACAAAAAAAATTTTATTCATATAAAAAAACATTTTATTAATATTTTAAATTTTTTTATTAATTTTCTTAAAAGATTTTACCTTTGACCTTTTTTAAAAACTCTTAAAAAATGACAAACCCACCCCTATTTAAAGTAATTATTCACAATAATGAAAGTAATAAGTAATTAGAAATGTCATTTTTGACAGTGTTACCGTTTAGAGGGTGACATATGATAAACTTGACTATGGTGACATATCTTTAAACTTAATTTCAGGAACTTTAAGAAGCAAAATGCGAAATTTAAATGAAGCTTAGGCTAAAATACATCAAATATTCAGTTTTTTTTGAAAATTTATTAAGCTTTAAAATATGGTTTTGTTAATAAATTTAATTTGTTTTATTATAAAATGTCTGTTTTGGTTTGTAGATAAGTGAAGTTTTTATCAGAATTTCTGTTTTGAGTTATTTACAAATTACATTTACAAATTAAAATTACAAAATTAGTTCTATATACACTCAAATTTGTTCTTGAAATTTTATTCCAGTTTTTTGTTTTGTAATGTAAAAGAATGTGATTTATGGCCTTACAATATTGTAATAATATAATAAATAGTATTTGGGGCTTTATGATATATGACTTATGTTATGCTATGCTAATTACTTAGAATTTTATTTATGAATTGCTCTTAAAAATATATATACAATATGCCTTCTGTATAAAATTCTATAACGAATTAAATGAACGAAAAATATTAAAAATAAAAGTATTTTATTATAGTATAATAATTTAAAAATTTTTGTATGCAAGTACTTAATACTGTATTTGTTTAGATTCATTATCTAGGTCAAAATCTTACAACTTTTCTTAATTGATACTTTATAAATATACTTACACCTTGATTTTTTTTTTAAATCACATTATACTATGTTGTATGTGTACTTTTAAAAGGTGAATATTTTTTATTTTGAGTTACTTGGGTATTTTGTTTTTTTTTTTTTTTGGTGAATATGTCTTGTTCTTCTTTGGTTTACTCCCTGTAACTGTTCTAATTCATATTATCAAAATATGCTTAAATGCTTATTCTTAACAGCTGGGTGGCACAGTGGTTAGAGTACCAACCTTTCATGTAAAAGCCTTTTCTGGTTTTCGACTCGACTCAGCTACCACATGCTATTGGGTTCAAATTAATGACATAATCAATAATTAATAATTATATATCTTTAATAAAATATACATTAATATAACAATATGAAGAAATGCAAAATTTAAACAAATAATTTAATTGAATAATATAACTCACAGAAATAAAATACCAAATAACTCAAATATAAAATTATTACAATATAAACAAAATAGAATTGTATCTGTTGAAAATCTAAGACATTTCTACATGTAAGGCCTAGTACTATCTCATATTTAAATTGTATGTGTAATTCATTAGGATCAATTCTAATAACATGAATATAATATGGCCCTCTGTTCTAACAATGTACCTATGGTATAGACAGGCTTATTAGTCTAACAGTTGAACAGTTAGCGCTTAAAAAAAAATTATTGTAGTGATGCTTAGAAACTGGATTAAAATCTTTAATTTTGCCAGTATCTTCTTCTTAAGAATAAAGTATCTTCTTGAAGAATAACTTTGACTTCTTGTCCCTGTGACAGCCTTTGAATTTTCTTATGATTGCCCAACCGATTGTAATCGTGTATAATGTAGATTAAGCTTAACTGTGTAATTAGTCTTAGATCCTTTCTATTTAGTTTCAGAATCTTATTCTTCTTGCTATTTGATTCATCTCAAAAAAACTTTGTATAAACGGATTATCTGGAGTGTAATCAGTCTTTGTTCGCTTGTGTATTATACGAAGACTTAAGGAAGTGACTTCTTCTAGGAAACGTGGTTATTTATTCTTTCTTAATATACCAAAGTATTGAATAATTAAATATTAATAGGTATGTATATATATAGGTATTTAATTCAACATGATAATAAACATATTTGTGAATTTTTAAACATATTAGTTAATTTTTTTATTCATTTAAATAAAAATGATCTAAAATAAATTCAAGTAAAAGAGTTTTATTTTAAATTTTTTTTTTGCAAATCCAATAGCGTTTAAATGTAGAGTAGAACATGAATACTTATAAATAAAGTTTTTTAAACTTTTCAAGGCTGTTTAGATATAAATTTTTTTTTTGGTTTATTTATTACCAAATAATTTAATACAATACAATTGAAAATGTTTTAAAAGAAAAATAAAAATAAACAAAATGTAAACATTATTAAAAATTATTTTAATAACGAGATAAATATATATATATACAACATACATATATCTAGAAAACAAAAAACCTGTCTATCTGCTGATTTTTTTTTTAAGAAAAAAGTAAGACTTAAGAATTTTCATATAAAAAAAATTTTAATAATACAACATCTATTAGAAAATTAATAATACGATTTAATTAATATACTTATGTATATATATATATATATATATATATATATATATATGGATTGATATTAATTAATCAGTTTGGAATTTTTTAAATTAATAAAATACATATACCTACAATCTACTATGGTACATAAGTATATATATATATATATATATTTATTAAATGTTGATGAACTGAATGAAGGTTTTCTAAAATTAATTTAAATTAAAAAAAACTTGATTTTTTTTTTGGTTTTTTCTGAGATTAAACAAAGAATAAACTAGACAAAATTCAAGTAATTTAATTGTACCTAGTTATAATAAAAGTTAATAAATTTTTTTTTTTAGTTTAACAACTTTTAGAATTAAGATCAGGTACTTATAATTAATCAAAGGAGATCAATAAAAATTCCAAAAAAAAAGTTGTATTATTTATTGGATAATTTTGATAGATTACTTATATACAGGGTTTCCTTATTAAAATACACTGCTATATACCATTGCATAGGTACTTATGAATAAAATAATTTTGTGTTATAAAATTTTAAAACTTTTTACACCAAAGCGTAAAAGTGGTTTTTTTAAAAAAAAAAATTTTTAAATTTCAACATTTTTTAAATGTAGAAGCACGCAGTTTTAAAACTGTAAAAAAATAGAATTGAGTAGGTTCTTGTTCAAAAGAGAATTTCTTAAGCTTTCGAATACATTTTACAGACTTTTCTCAAGTAGTCTAGAAACAGAATTAAGAGTATAATTATGAAACTTAAAAATTATATTGAAATTTCATTTAAGCCTCCATATCTTAGAAACTAGGACAGACCCAGCTTAGCCTCCATACAAAAAATGTGCCTACACATAAGTCCTTTTGCAGTGGTATATAGCAGTGCACTTAATTAAGGAACACCCTGTATATATATAAGTAATTTTAAATTTTATCTTTATTTTAATTGATCTTGTATCTATTTCTTACTAAAATTACTAATAAGTAATAAATAAGTTATGCATTAATTTACTTAAGTATGTGTTTCTATGCAGTATCGCATGCGCATGATTAATTAAATGTGTAGATTTCTAATCAATAATAATTTAAGATAAGTTATAAGTAAACTTGAACACTCAAGAAAAATTAAAAATAAAATATTTATACTAATTTATACGCAATCAATGGACCCAGTTCAGTTCGATGAAGCGTATTATGAATTCTGCTGCAAAATTTTACTAAATTAGAATTTTACAAAAAAGTTTTTTTTATTTGTAATTAAAAAATTTCAGAATAAAGCAATTAATTTTGATGATGTTAAATTAAAATAGTGATTTATTTAAACAGTTAAAGATACAGACTTTAACGTTTTATACGTTTTTGTTTATGTATTGATTTACAAGGCCAAAATTTCTATTACTTATCATTACATTAAGGCTTAATCGAGTATAAAACAATTTGTTTCCAATTAGCTAAAAGATACGTTCATAAATTTTGATTTTGAAAATGGAAATAACTGTCTTCAGGTGAATATTCTAATGCCAGTTTTTTTTTTGTACGAGGGTTGATGGAAAACATCGAAAGCCGACCAGAATCACTGTTCAAAGTTCATCTGAATAGTGTAGTAGCAACCAACTAAAACCATCCCTCTTTTTTAAAACCAAATTTGGAATGGACCTTAAATACATATAAGTATGTATCCTTTGGTTTTAAGGATCGGATGTAGGAAGGAAATTAGGATTTTGGAATTGGAATTGTGTTGGATAAAGCAAATAATTTGAAGGGGAGTCATGAAGATGGATGTTAATGTTCTTAAACTTTATGGAATCGTATATATATAAAAACTACATGGTAACCGATTCCATAATCGCGATGTACGCATAACAATCAAATTTCCATAAGCTGGGTTTCGCCATCTTACTAATTCAACAGTGTATTTCGATTTCAAGTCTAGAAAAGTAAAAGCTTAAATTTAATTTGTATTTAAAACAAATGTCAATTATAATCAACTTTGACATTTTGACAGGAATATTTTATTTGTCTTTTATTTCTATTTTTTTCATACATGTTTAAATATTTATTAATTTGAAATAAAAAAAACTTTTTATTAATATTTTTAATTTTTTATTAACATTTTAAAACATTTTATCTTTAAACTTTTTTAAAAAAGTCTATAAAAGAAATGTCAAGCAAACCCAACCCTACTTGAAGACTATTTGATACGGTTGAAGACTATTCACAATAATGAAAGCAATAACTAATTAGAAGTGTCATTTTCTATAGTGTTACCGTTTAAGATAAAAAATAAGATCAAAACCAAACTTTCAAAATGATTTTAAATATTTTTTAATTTAATCACAGTAACTTTCAGGACCGATCTGTAAAACTTAAATGAAGCTTAGGTTAAAATACCTTAATATATAAATTTCTATGAAAATTATCTAATCAGTGATTAATTTAAGCACTTAAACAGATTGCCATTGATGGGCTTAATTTATCTTTACAATTTTACGATATTTTTTTATTAGATATGATCTGACCCCCGTATGAACCCCAGACTTTCCTCTTGAAAGGTGGCGTTTTTACCACTACGCCATTGGTCAGATAATACATGTAATTAAGACTTTAATAAATATTGTTTCATAAGTCTCAAGTCTGAATTACTTATAAGTCATTGTTTCAATAAATTCCTTTGACGTGTGTTATTTAAATAAAAAAAAAATTAAATATATTGGGAGGAAAAGCAAATTGAGCAATTGTTTTATAATATTATTTAATTACTATATTTTTACCATATAAATTGATAAGAAATTCGCTTTTACATTTGATTACTTATCAATGTTTGTTTTCTAATATTTTTTTTTATCATAAACGCCATGTAAAAAAGAACTTATATATACATAAATAATATATATATATAAATTCGTTTCATTGAAAACCAACCCACAAAATTCTTATCACAAAAAAAAATAAAAATAAATTATTATGTACTTAATGCGGTTTTTTTAAAAAAGTTACTTAAGTACTTTTAAAGTGTTTTTCATTATTTTCATATAAGTATTTTATTATATTTTATCTTAATTGTTTAAATTAATTGTTAATAATCAATTACCTACCTACTTATTTGCATTCTTTATTTATTTATTTATTTTAATTTTAAAATGAAAAAAAAATAAAAAAATAGTAAAAAAAAAAATAAACAATGCGAAATAATTTGGATTAAAACTTTTTCTTACTAGGTCAATATTCTATTTTTATAAATTAAAAAAAAAAAAAAAAAAAAAAAAAAATTTGATTGTAGAAAAGAGAATATTTTTGTTATCATTGGATATACCAGATAACGAATTCAAAAGTGCCTAAATTTAGAAGCTTTTTATAAGTATTCTTAAATTAATGTTATATAGCGCGCTAAAAGTAAATTGGGTCACTTAAATATTCAATGTGCTAAGGAAAACATTTATATATACCTATATAAAAATATTTTTTTTTTTTTTTTAAATCGTATATAAAATCATTTATACAGCATTCAGATTTGAATTTAACTGAAGGAACACTAATATGTGGTAAACTCAAATTCATTTTAAATAAATATTGGTTCTCAAAAAAAGTAAGTAATTACATTTAAAAATTCTATATTAAATATAGGACACATACTTAAGTACTTTTTTTTAAAAAGTTCTATAACTGTTCATCTTTTAGGCTTACAAGCCTGTCTACACCATAGAAACATATAAAAACAGGGGACATGTTATATTTATATTATTAAAATTGATCTTAACGATTCTACATGTAATTCTGCATGTACGTATTGCAAACGTCATATTGAATTATAATGGTATTTTTGTATCTGTGAGTTATATTACAAAATAAAATTTTTTTTTTTATATTTTTTATTTGTTTATATTGTTATTATTTTTTCTTTTAAGTTATATAATTAAATTATTAAATATCGGATATGCTATTAATTTGAAACCTTTGGAGAATGGTGACTGAGTCGATTTCGAAAATCAGATAAAAGTGTTTTTTCTTATCACTTTTACCGGGAACCGAACCAGGGTCCGAATGAAAGGTCCGTACTTTAACCACTGTGCCATAAAGTGTTAATATATAAATACTTAACTCAGACTAGAACTGGGCAGTTCTTTTTAAATTTCACTTGACAACTGGTCAGGAGATCAGGGGACATTTTGTAGGGCTGGGCACGTACAAAAATAAAAAATACTGAATGTTTAAGATGTTCTTTCAAAAAGTTGTCTTTTTGGGAAATACGCCCTGATCTAATGTTCAGTTATTAAATGAAGGTTATCAAGTGTACCGTACCCAATTCAACCATCGGTTTTTGGCTTTTAATCCTTATGTAGGTAGGAATAAAGTGATTGATTTACAAAACAAATACTTTAATCAGTAATAATTCATATCATAAATTATATGTTTATTTATAATACGAGTATACATAATCAAATATCAGGTATTTTTTTTTTTAGATTAATTTACTATTTTAGTAAAAAAATATGTTTTAATAATTTTATTTTTAAATAGAATACCTAGAACCTTCTCTTTTACCCTCTTTTACTTTTATTTATATTTTATTAGACGTAATAGATACTAATTTTTTGTTATTTCGACATATTTTAATTTAAATCAAAATAAAAAAAAAAAAAAAAACAAACTTAACAATAAACAAGAATTTAATCAATTTGCAAAATTAATTAAATAAGTTTTGTCATACGATACTGAAATAACAAAAACAAAAAATAGAAAAAATATAGAAAATAAAAATTATAATAATGTGAATAACACAATATATAAACAGGAAACATAGGCATTTAGTATAGTATATAATATAGTATATATATATACTTATCATAATGTTGATATATTATTTTATATGTATATTGAAATAAGTAAATATACTTACATTTAAATCTTTATAAATGCCTTATTATGACTACAAAATATGGGTACAATTTATTGTGACTCTTATTTTATACCGAAAATATTCAATAAAAGTTTCATAAACAAATGAAATTTTTCGAATTAGATTTTTGCAAATAATTAAAATTTGACAAATAGATAAGTATAATTTCATCAAAATTAAGTTCTAATCGAACCCTTTTACATAAAAAAAAGTATTTATGAAAGACAAGCCTGTAATAACTCACATCGAAAATAGGGATGGATTTATCATGCATTGAGAAAGCCTGCTAAAACACTAATAGTTCCACCGTAAGCGCGCTTGATAGTAATGAATATCACAAGCAATATGAAGTATCGGATGGCTCAGGATAATATGGCTCAAGATATGGAATACTATAAAAGGAACTGAAAAAATTAATAAGTCGACCGCTGACGTGTTGAGTTGGTGAGATTATGTTAAAACATCAACAAAGTGAAGAAGCTAGATCTTAAAAGATTGAACCTTTTGTATATTGTTACACTTATTCCAATTCTATAAGTTTTTTTTTTAATTCCTTTCCCAATCATTTAAGGAGTATAGGTTATTCAACAAGTCTATTTAGACTAGACTTCAGTTTTTTTAATCGTTATATTCAATAAGCCGTTGATTACTTTTCTGTAGCTATTGTATAAGATTATGAATACACAAATGTGTGCCATCTATTATCCTACACAAGAGTTACTTATATATTTATATTAAATCTTATCTTATATCATGATATTAACTATAAATATATAATTATACAATTTTACGATATTTTTTTTTATTAGATATGATCTGAGTTTCTGGGGTTCGAACCCGAAACTTTCCACATGAAAGGCGGCTTCTGTACCACTACGTCATTGGTCAGATTATAATTCTATAAATAGCTATATTCCTTATATTTGGTTATTGGAAATTATATATTATTAATGAATTAAGTATATATATATAGGTACTAAAGTTTATAATCAAAGCATAAATATTAAATTTATATTTTCGATCAGTTCTTATATAAAATTGGCAAGGAAAAATTACATTGTTTATAAATAGTAAATAATTGGGACCTTGTTATTATTTAGGACAACTTATATAATCTTATTATTTCTCAAAATATTAGACATACTATTAATAGTTTTTACACTACTATTAATATTTAAATAATTAGGTATATATTTCGATCATATATACATATAGATAGAGTAATGTTCGTTAATAATTGTTTGTTAATCTAAAAAATTGTACGCAAAGTTCTGTCATAAAAATAAATTTTTTTTTAAAATTATTCTATACAAAACAAGATTAAAAAAATCAATTACTTTTATCACCGTGATTCTTGAAGGTGTAGCATACGATCTGTAACACAAAAGTGTATGTTTTTAATAATATTTGAATTTTAAAGGTTCTATGAAAATCAATTGACATATTAGTGCCACCACATAGAGGAAGATTCAAAGTTTAGTTTATAGTAAGTAGAGTATTTATCAATTTCAATAAACCCTAGAACGAAAGTTGAAAAATAAAATATGTTAATGTTTAACGAATTATAACATATAACGAAGTTAAAGCAAACTAATTTTAGTTAACAAATCATAAATTTGATATTCATATTTACAACTTAACTCCATGCGATTTTTTTACAAATTTACAAAGGTTAAATGGTATAAAATTACAAAAAGGTCATATTTTCAAGAAACAAAATTTGAAAGAATTATGCGTACACTTTTTTTTTGCTAACAGTTAACTGCTAACAGTAAAGTTTTTATTTTAAAGTTGTTATAGTTCTCAATGGGGAAGGTTGCCAAGTTTCTCAAGGATCTAACTTCATCTAACAGAACTTTTGTTATATCAATTTAAATATAGGGCTTTTTTGGAATTTGCAGGGGCTGTAGCTTCGTCACCCTTGAAAATTAATAAAAACCTTTGACACATGTTGAAATATAATTATAGAGCTTTGAATTTTGTATATCACTAAAAAAAAATTTGGACAGGTATTCAAGTTACAGGTGTTTAAAAATAGCAAAATTTCAATTTTCGAGCCCTTATAGCTCCTAAACATGGGGCTGGACAAAAAAATTTTGTTAACTGACTTTATTCTAATTTCTGAGTATCTAACTTCTCCCAAAATTTCAAGACCCTTCTTGAACCGTTCAAAAGATATGTGTGGCCAAAAATTTTGCAAAAATTTAATTTTGTGTAATGTTAAATGTTAGTACCGTATGGCAACCCTAAACATTTTCCTTTTAAATATTTATAAAGTCTATAAAACCAGTTTCTATCGTTTGCCGTTTTCGGATTGAAAATATATCTAACAGAACTCTTGTTATAACAATTTAAATATAGGGCTTTTTCCAACTTTGGGGGGCTGTAGCCACAGAAAAAAATTCTTCTACGAAATTATTTTTTTTGCAAAAACTACCCATGGTTAAAATTTCTTTACTCTATTTCAAACGATGTAAAAGTTTTTATAAACATACGGACGGACGGACAGAGTGAAGAAAATGTGCTAAAAACTTTCAATTTTGAAAAATACTTGACTATTTAAAAGAAGTAAGCAATTTTTTTTTAAATAAATAATAAGTAATAAGTGATAACTATATACTTCGGTCATTTAATACTTCTAAGTAAATTTTGCTAAAGAAACATTTTTTGAAAAAAAAAAAACTAAAAACTTGAAAAATTTTTTTTTAACCCTGACACATTGAAATTATTAAAATAAATTTTTCTATTTGGATATAAAACATATAAATAAAAGAAAAAAGTATTACAAAACTGATGAGTAATCATTTTAATATATATACATATACTACTTAACTATATTTTGCTTAATTTAAATCTTTGCATTTTTATTTTTAATAATAAACTTTAATAAATATTATAATAAATTAATATAAGTATATTTATGAGTTATTTGATATCAATCCAAGTGTAAAAAATAAATAAAAAAAATGTTTAATAATCAAATTTAACTTTTAATAGAATTAAAATATACCTATTAAAATAGTTATAAAGTCAATTACGTAAATATTATTTAATATATAAGTTTGTTTTAGAATTTATAATTTATTTATTATAAATATTTTAATAAATATTTAAAAACTAATCAATTATTTCATATTTAGATGTATTTTATTTGTAGATCTTGTATTTATCTCTGAATATAGTTAATATTGCATTAAAACTTTTGGAGTACTTACCTATTATAAAAAACATTTTAATTTATACATTTATTAAATAAGCGAGTGTTATGAATTAAATTGTGGAATCTATTGTTAAATGAATCTTTTGCTGTATGTACTTATAGTTTTTGTGCGCAATAGATAGACAACTGCAACACTGTCCATTTAATTGATACCAAACTTCAAAGAAATTTTCGTCTTAGACTGGAAAAAGCTGGCTAAGGATTCAAGTTTTCCACCTGGATGACTCTAATACTCTCTAAAAGAAATTCAGGTTGGCAACAAACATGTTGAATCTGTTAACTCATTGACGCACAAAAGATTTAATTAAAAATATTTCGAACGATTTGATATTAAACATTTCTATAGTCAGTATTGAGTTGACTGTGATAAGAGACTGAGAATTTGTTAACACATTCCAACCTGTCGATTAGTGGAAAATATATGCTGGCAGTATACAAGTCCTAGATGCAATTCTAAAGCTTCTATCAGCTCTTTGAAACTTTAATGTTTACCTCTAGTCCTAGTCAGTAGAGTTGAATGTGGCAACAGACTAAGAATTTTTTAACATATCTCGGTTTGACGATTAGTAGAAAAAATATGTTCCTGAAGTTTACTAGCGCTAGATAATTAGTTGCCATTCTAGAGCTTGCATCAGATCATTGGCACTTTTAATGTTAAACTCCAGTTCTAGTCAGTAAGAGTTGAATGTGGCAACAGACTAAAAATTTGTAAACAAATTCTGACTTTACAATTAGTGGAAAATATATTCTGGTAGCTTACAGGCGCTAGATAGTTAGTTCCTACTCTAGAGCTTGCATCAGATCATTGACACTTTTAATGTTAAACTCCTAGTTTATAGAGTTAACTGTGATAAGAGACTAAGAAGTTGTTAAAATGTTCCGACCGAAACGATTCATAGAAAATGTTTTCACGTGGTTTATAAGTGCTAGATTCAATTCTAGAGCTTGCATCAGATCTTAAATTAAAATTAGTACATAAGTACATAATGTATAGTTAAAACTTATTGTCATAATAAAGAATTTAAAAAATTAAAGGCCATCCATCATAATTTTAAAAAATGTACAATTCTACTACGGAAATACGAAAAATAATTTTAAATATTACGGAAATTTTTAGCATCAGTTTTTAAGAAGTTAAAACAGATGTTATTTAAGTATACAAAAGTAATTAATTAAATATTTATTTTATTTATTATTATGTATTTTTTTTTTCCAATAAATAAATTGATTCTAATTTATTTGGAATAGCACAATTTATTATATACTTATATAATTATATATAAGTAGTATATATGTACATATATACTTGTACGTATATATTACCCTTTTATTATGACTGATAACTTTTTTTATCTTGCCAATTATCAGTTACAACTAAAATATTTTTCAAAACAAAATTCAAATTACGTTTGTTTTGTTTTGAGTAAAAAGTTAATTAATTATTTTTAATCAAAAACAACAAGCACATCACCTGTTTAGAACTTTTTTTTATTATATAAATTTATCAAATTAAAATTTAAAATGGAAAATTTCTTGATTGAACGATAGTTAAAATTGTTCACATGATAATTTATAATTTTGCAGACATTATTATCACTTTTAAATTGATCTTTGCTATATCTAATCTTTATAACATATACTTCTAGCTTTTCTTCAATATCAATGCTATGGAACCTAAAAATAGTTTTTCCATTTTGTCGGAAACGCATAAATCCGAAAATTTTTTATGTGTTCGCGTGATTGTGTCTGATTACGATAACAACGCATAAATTTCGACCTATTTTCACCTATTTAGTAAGGTTAAGTTGCTAGATGGTCCAAATCGGACCACGAGATCGGCAGACTCCCGAACAAAAACACTTAACTTTATGAAAACCTCGAATTATATATATGACGTAATAATTTAAAATTTGGTTCATAGACTATTGGTGTGTAAACATTAAGAGTAGCTTTCATAAATTGATTCTAGTACCATGCGTTCTACAGATTCTAGGAGTTTCGGGAATGTGAAGTTCTAATAATTCATCAAATTTTAACCGATTTTAATTAAATCTGGTATGAATGCATATTTAGTCAAAAAAAAAAAAAGAACGAACTCGCAGATGGGTCAAATCGACGACGGCATAAGAGGGATCTCATAACCAGACTTTACAAGAAACATTGACAGACTTTACAATACAAACCATATTGTGCAAGAAAAAAAAAGGCTTATAATCTTCAATTAATTTCTACGTTTTTTGTTTTTTGTCCTACCTTCGAATTAAAAATGTATGTAAGGTATTAATAGATCTGATATTTACCTATAATAAAAATACCTACATTATTTCTTTAAAATATAGGCTTAATTATTTTCGATAGACGTACGTTTGAGTTCCGTTGCATTTTAGTCAAAATTTTTTTAAGGTAAACTGATCTTGATTAAAAGCTTGATTTTTATTAGATGAGTGTCCATGAATGTGTTACAGCATATGGCAGAAGACACAAAAAGAGTGTTAAAGAGTCTTTATCTCATATATTAAGAATAATATTGCATTCTTCTCTTCTAAAAACTCATTATTGTGTTTCTTCTTACTAGATTTACTTATTTTTTTAAGAATTGAAGCTATATGATCTCTGTTTCCGTTTTGTCTTTATAGATCTGTTAAAATAATACATAAGTACTATTAAATATAACTAAATCATAATATAATCTTCAAAAATGAAATCCTTAGAATATTATTTTGCTTTATATTTGCGAATTGCTAACTTTATTGATAAGAAAATTAAATCAATGAAAGGGGCCAAGCCTTTAAAATAAACAACAAAAAAAATGTAATAAAATTAACTAAGTAAGTAAATAGTCGTATACAATATATTGCAAAAAGAGCTCTTCTTTGTATTATTATTATTTATTATAAACACTTTGCATTTTGTTGAATATATTAGTTGTTCATATCAATATTTTAACATTGATAACCTTATAAAAAAATTGATAAGTACCCTTTTACAATTCAAAGAAATGTATTATTAGTTGTTATTATTTTTATTATATTGTAGGAAATTTGATTTGATTATTTTTATAAAATATAATTTGATTGATATTTTATAATTACTTTTAAATATTAGAAAACAAAAAATCTTGAAAATTTTTAAGTTCAATGTCTTATTTCAAGGATTTAAAGACTAATGTACTTAAGTATATAGTTTTTAATAAAAATATAAACTTAAACTTAACTTAGTTATTTTAACTGCTATAATTATTCTACAAATTTAAAAATAAAGTACTATATAAGATAAACAAAATAAATAATAAATAGGGTATTATTACATTAGCACTTATAAATTGATAGCAAGTATTTATGCTTAAGAAATCGAACATTACTTTGATAAGCTTCTACAATATTTTATTAAGGAAAACCTTTATTGGTTTTCAACCTGATTCAGTATTAAATAAACAAATCCTTTAAATCATTTTTTCTAAAACGATCTTATAAACGACTGCACCACAACTATCATCGATTTCATTCGCTCAGTTGCATTTAAATAGAATTTATTTATACTAAAACAAAATAGTAGACTTTAACAGAAATCAATTTATTTAAATAAATTTTTAATAAAATACTGTTAAAATAAAAATTCTTTTTTTTATCATTTTAGGTTACAAATTCGACCTTTGGGTATATTTTTCACCATAATATTAGCTACATTTATTTTTACAAATATAATGATACATAATCAAACGAGTTTAAAATTAGTCCCACCGCCAGAATTTAACAACAAATTAGATATGTTAAAAACAAAATTAACAACAATTCGAAAAGAAAGACCAGCAATATTTTGTGGATTAGCAACATTTACATTGGCAACATTAGCAATTATCGGACATTTAATATCTGGTGCAAGTGTTGTTTTAATTGGTTTAATATTGGCTGGTTTAATATCAACTAGATATAATTTTAGGATTGTTAAAATTCCACTTAAAGGTAAATTTATACTAATAGATAATTTTTTTAATTAATTACTAATAGATAATTTTAATTTTTGATTTGATTTATATTTTAGTTGATTTTACATGGGTTGAAAAATATGATAATGATCTAGTTGATGAATTTTTACCAGAAGTTAATGAAACAAATCGTTTTGTATTAGATAAAGCCGGTGATGAAGCTATTATTACACCAACTGGCATCGAAGAAGATAAATCTGATGAAATACCTCCAGATTTAATGATTCCTGGTACAATACCAGAAATTAATGAAAATTCAGATTCATCTGATGACGATTTATTATTAAAAGATACTTCTCTTGAGAAAAAACAAATATCTGATAAACATCAGCAACAACAAGAAATGACATTTAAAAAGGGTTACTTTAAAAAGGATTCATCAATATCAACATCATCGTCAGATGAAGAAAGTTTATCAAAAGGCTTAAATTTTGATTTAATTGATAGTCCAAGAATACAACATTTACAAAAATCTCAAAGTCAGCCACCTTCAACCAGAGATCAAACAAATACAGTTGTTACAAATTTAGTATCAGGTTTAGTTGCTTGGAGTATGGGTGGTGCTAACATTGGTGGTAGCAGCAATATTAATAGTAATACCAATAGTAGTGAAATTATTGCTGGTGGCGGTGGTAGTTCTACAACTATCAGTAGCCAAAATATAAATGATGATAAATTATCAAAAAAGCAACATCATCCAAATACTAGTTCAAAATTTGATAACATATCATTAACTGATGATGCTGGTAACAGAACATCTGAAGATGAAAGTGATTTTGAAATATTAGATACTGATGATTTAAATGTTAGTAATTTATAAAATAAAATAAAAAATCAAATAATTATAAAAAAAAAAATAAATCGTGTATAAAAAAAAAACATATAGAAAGTATATATGTTAAAAAAAATTAAAAATATATGTAATTTTGCGAAACATTATATTTATTTGTAAATTTTAAGCGTTATATGTGTATTTGTTTACGCATTAAATGTTTTTAATTATAAATGTAATTTATAATATTTAATTATAAAAAAAAAAATTTATTTTTTAAAACTTAAAAACAATATCTGTAAAAAATTAAATTTTAAAATTATATAATGTTATTTTAGATTTAGACTAACTAATATAAAAACAAAAATTATTAAGAAAATAATTATTTACACAAAAAAAAAAAATGAATCCAAGAAATCTTTTATATTTTGGTTCTGACCGATTTTATAAAAATCTTTTTATTATTTATAAATCCTTTTATTATTTAGTTATTTCACGAATCTTAGAATCAAGTGAAAAAATTTAGAAAACTTAATTAAAGAATCGTGAAATTTAACTAAAATTACTTAATTTAGTGTAAAACATAATTTATTTAACTGGTTTTAAATAATATTTTATTCAATAATAAAAAAAAAATAAAACTAATATATAACTTTCAAAATATATGAATAAAGTTATTAGAATAATTTTGAAATTATTAAAAATTTATTTGAGAAATTAAATAAGATAAAATTCAGACAAAAGATATTTTATTAATTTTTTCAAAAAATATTTTATTAATTTTAGAAAGTGTTATATTAAGTTTTAGCAACTTCTCATATAAAAATATTTATCGTGCGAATTAAAAATTTTATAAAAATAATATTTATCCGTTTGCCGAGAAACCTAATATATTTATTTATATAGGAATAAATTATTATTTTATTACAATATCTTCAATATTTTGAGAAGTTCTATTATGTAAAATTTATTCAAGGAAAATATAAACTTATAAACGTTATATAACAGACTCTGTTAAACAAAGTAACATTTAATAATTTAATGTCAGACATACTTTCACTGTAGCGTCTTAAAAGCAGTTTCGGTTTTATTTTAGTAAAACTAAAGAAAATTTCAGGAAACTCCATTTTTTTTTTTGATTTTTTTTTTCAAAATCAAAATATTTTATGCCTTTTTAATAGTTTCATATATTAATAATTTTTAAAGAAATGTTAAAATTGTTATCGACAATAGCTTACTTAGATGAAATTTAAACTTTAATTTGGATAAAATACTTGTGTAAATGTTTAATTTCTTAATAAATTTTGAATTTTTAAAATGTGATTTTTGCGCTTTTTTTTTAATTTATCGAAAACATATTATTTTTCTTTTTAGAAATAAAGTTTTTTAATAATTTTTATAATATATAATAATAAAAATTGAATGAATTTTTTTAATTTAAAACAAACTATTTTATAAAATTTAAATTTTATTTTAATAAAATTAAAATATGAGATGAGTTAAATTTTAAATGAATTTTTTTTTGGGAAATTTTTATGTTCTTTTTTGGGTTCAAAAGTTTTTTTTTTTATTCTTTAAATTTTAAAATTATTTTATATAATTGAGTCACAAAATTAATTAACCTGGTATTGAATATATAATTAAATGATGTTTTAAATTATTTTTAAATAAAATTGTAAATCTATCACATCAATAATTTTTCTAAAAAAAAAAATTTGGTAAAGTAAAGCAAAATAGATACAAGTCAGAACTCAATGTGAAATTAATTAAAAAGCTAATACCAAAAATAAAAATCAAATTGAAATTTTTTAAGTGTTTTATTTATTTATTAAATGAACTTAGGGGTTTTTTTGATCCAGAAATGATGCCAAGAGATTTATTGAACCTATTCCGTATAATGAAAAAAAAAAAAAACATATTTGCTTTTACGAAAAATTTGTAAACCATATTTATTGCATAGTATATAGGCTAATAATAATGCTATCCTTTATTTAAATTTCCAAGTATTTAACAAAAAAGTATTATGACATGCCCGAAAAATTTGTTAGGTATCCTATTTTAATTTATTTTGTGCAATAAACAAAAACCTTGGTTAAAAGAATTAAAACTTGAATAATATATTCAGCAACCATTTTATTATTTCAAATGATTTATTAAAAAATATACTACATAAAAATAACATTACAAAACATTCAACAAAAATATTTTTCTTAAATATTTATATGATCACTCAATTTTTAGCGGAAAGTAATATATATGTACAATCTTTCTACAGGAGAACACAGCTGATTTAAAAAATTTAACTACTTTTTTTTATTTGAAAATTAGGATAAACTTCATGCGTTGTGTAAAACAAATTGAAAATAATGTCATATGAAATGCTTATTTTATCTCCCATATATTTAAAATACAGAATTGCTATAAACAATTATCAATTATATTTCTAGTATATACTTATAACATATTAAGCTTATATAACTATTTAATGTAAATTCATACAAAACATTATTCATAGTTTTCTTTAATTTTGATATTAAGATTATTTCAAAGTTTCTTTTTAAATGGAATAAAATTTTAATAAAGATAAAAGTAAAAAGAAAAAAATAACATTTAAAATAAAAAATATTTAATTTGTTAGTACATAACAAAAAGTGTAATATGTAAAAACAATAATAAGTTCTAAAAAACGCTTGAAATATAACAAAGTGGTATTGTTTCAAGTAATAAATAAATTTAAAATAAAATTATCAATCAAAAGTAATGAATTTCATATTTATAAGAAAATATAAAAACTAATTTTCATTTATAACGCATTTTTTTCATTCTATCATTTTTACGTTTCTTTTCTTCAGCTTCTTGTCTCATATCTTCTAAATCTTCCATTAAACCTTAAAATTAGGAAAAAAAAGACATTTATTGAATCCTTTATTTTAATTTTTTTTTAGTTTTAACCTACCTATTTTTTTACTTATAGTTTCTTCTCGCATTTGCTGGGCAAAACTAGATTCCATTCCATCATCATCATAATCGTCATCTCTATAGCGTGATTTATCATAACCAAATATTTCCTTTATATATTTTGAATAATTTCCACCATAATTATCTCCTGGACCATCATCGATAAAATCATCCATTTCTGAATCATATTCATCATCATCTAATATTCTTCCTAAAAAAATATAAACAAGTTTAAAATGTTTTGTACATAAAAGAATGAACATATTATAATTTTACGTACGTTTAATTGGTTTTTTTTCTGGTTTAGAACGTTTAACATCTAGAGGAGGAAACTGTCTAGTTTTTTGAATGTCTTTTGGAGGAAATTCTCTAGTTTTCTGAATATCTTTAGGTGGGAATTCTCTAGTTTTTTGTATATCCTTGGGTGGAAATTCTCTGGTTTTTTGAATATCCTTAGGAGGAAATTCCCTTGTTTTTTGTATGTCCTTTGGCGGATATTCTCTACTTTTTATATCCTTTGAAGGTAATTTTTTTTCTTTAGAATGTAAATCTTTATTTAAACCATTTTTATTTGGTCTAATATTGTTTGGTTGTGTTAAACTACTACTTGATTTGGTTGAACTACTGCCTAGAGTTTTTAAGCCAGTTTTATTTGATGGAACGGCAAAATTGTTATTGGCTGTTGAACTGCTAGTTTTAGCACTAACTCCAGAACTGTTATATTTATTACTTGAGCTCGGTATAGGCTTTATATCTCTAATTGGTTTTTGTTGAGATTCTTTACTATCCTTTGAAGAGCTTACTTGCGAATTATATGTAGATTTTGGTTTTATATGTACAGTTGAACTTGGTTTTTGAGTTTGCTCCTTTTGTAGTTTTTTATCCTGGATAACATTAATTTTATTTGATTTTTGAATAGAACTATTTGATTCATTATTTAATTTTGGAATTTTTCCGTTTGGTTGCATTTTATTAACAATATTACTATTGGAACTTCCATTTTCATTATTTAATTTTGGAATTTTCCCATTTGGCTGCATTTTATTGACAATATTACTATTGGAACTTCCATTTTCAGCTTGCTTTTTTCTTCTTTCTTTTTCTTCCAGATATTTTTTTCGTTCTTCCATTTCTTGTTTCTCTCTTTTAGTTAATAGTCTTTCGGAGTCTTTTTTCTTTTCTTCAGGTTTTATTACATCTACAGGTTCAAATTGCTTTTTTTCTGCTAATTTTAGTAATTGTTGAAAGTCTATTGGAGGAGGAGCAGGACGATTATTTTTCAGTTTTGCTTTTTTAGCCTGTTCTTCCTTCTTTTGCTGTTCCTCAGCTTCTCTTTCAGCATATGGATTATACACGTCTCTACGTGATTTTCTAATTAACTCATCATCGTTATGTTTGCTTAATGAAACTGACTTATTTGATGTAGAAGTAGTAGTAGTATTTGAACTACTTGATCTTGATTTTCCGGATTTTTCATCTTGCTCTTTTAAAATTGCTGCTTTTACTCTATCCTTTGTGCTAGAAAGATCTTTAATAGTAGCTGGTCTGCTATTAGAAAATTTTTTTTCATCAGGCAATTGACCAACTTTATCAACATATTTTTTAAAAAGTTCAGCCGCGGCATTAGAAACATATCCATAATCATCTTCATCTGGTTGAACAAGACCCTCTTCAATGACTGCTGTTGTACTAGTATCTACGTCATCTAGAACAGATCTGTTAGCTGATTTGGTTACTTTTAACATTTTTCGAATTTTATTTTTAGATTTATCATCTCTTAAAGCGGATAAATCATCAAGTTTTCGCTTTTCGGATCGAGCCTTTTCACGTTCTTCTTGTTCCTTTTTTTCTAAGAATTTTTTGATGTTGTCAGAAAGTTTTTTCTCCACTTTCGACTCTTTCTTTGGAGGAGCAAATTTCGTACTATAAAATTTGTTCTGCAAAATGTTTTAGATATTTTAATATTAAAATAAATCGATTTAAATTAAAGATAAAGAATTTATCTAGATTAAATACAAAGGATTATATAGAATTTGATACTTACACTGTTACTATTGCCATTTTCACTATTTTTCTTTGCAACATGCAGCAATGTTCCAAAATCCATAATGAATTTTTATATAAATTATTTAAACACAAAATTGTGTAAAATTATATTATACGTATTTCAAAATTTGATGATTATAATTTTTTAATCCGTCTACCTAATTAAAATAAATTTCCCTTCTCCAAATTTCTTTCATACTGTCAAGTGTCAAAATCGTAACGAATTAAAAATCATATGACATTTGATTAATCAGCTGAAATATTTTAGGCTTGTTTTGAAAATTTTAAAATAGCGGTTCGCTATGAATTCGCTAGCTCACTGTTACAAATGACTATTGCGTTTTGCGATTGAAATGCCAAAATGCATATGTGTTAAATAATTAAAAAATAAATTTATTATATATTATTATAAAATTAATCTTACAATTGAATTGTAAAAATATCTGTTGGGACTTCAAAAATAAAAATAATAAGGAATCCAAAAAATATTATGAAACGTAATTGTCACGTTATCGTCTATGAATTAATTGTGTTTTTCCGATGAAGTTTAATACCCAAATACCAAATAAATTCATTGTTGTCTTGTCAATCAATTTGAGCTTGAAATTGGAAATAAGAAAAGAAAATTGTTTAATCGTTTTTTTAATTGAAATATTTGTAAAAATTTGTAAAATAAAAGTATTCATGGTGGCCATGCATTATTCTAATTCAGAAATGTCCTACTCCAGTTTTCATACTCCGCAGCATTATGATTATGATGATGATCGTGCTGATTCAAGAATGAGTGAAACCCGTTCAAGTGAAGGTAAAACAAACTATAAATTTAATTTATAAGCTTAATTTAATGTTTATTAAAATAGATAATTGCGTGAATTTTTCAGATACAGAGGAAGCTAGCGAAAATGAATTCGGTTCAAGTCGAAATTATGATGAACCAATGGAAATTAAGGAACAGTAAGTTATTGTATTTTTTATGCATGTCAATGTGAATATTTATTCATATTAAACTAAATTGGGAAATATATTTACAAATTATTTTTTTTTAATTTTTAGAATGTATCAAGATAAATTAGCTAGTCTAAAAAAACAATTAGAAGAGCTTCAAAATGGCACACATCCAGAATTAATTAAGCGCGTAAAAAAATTAGAACATCAATATAAAGAAAGATTACGTTTAAATGATATTTATCGAGATTATCTTAAGGAATGCGTTGAACGTGATTATTATATAGAAAAAAAGGCTGCCACAAAAGAATTTGAGGAAAAGAAAATAGATTTAAAAGAAAACTTGTTAACAGATTTCGAGGATAAAAGAAGAATTATTGAATCTGAACGTCATAGTTTAGAATTAACCAGTGATTCAATGGAAATAAAGCCAACAATAACTAGAAAATTGCGTAGACGTGGTAATGAACCAGTGCCAATAGTTGAAAAACGTCGTAAACCAACAACTGGTCAACTCCTTGTTTATCAGTTAGACGAAAAAGAGATTGATAGTGATTTAAAACAAATTACAAGAGGTAACATAATCTTAATTAGTTTTAAAATTTGATTTCGTAATCCAAAAAAAAAAAAAAATTACAAAAATTACTCTAGATTATTATTGCATAGTTTAAGCTCCTATTTTAAATTATTCCATAAATACAGATTTTCATTTAATTTTATTAAATTCACTTAAACTTCAGCACTTACAACAAATGGAATAGGAAGTCATAGTCATCCAGGCGGTATGATGATGGAAATGTCACAACAAACTTTAGTAGAAACAAGAATTGAAGATGGTAAACTTTTGTATGAACGTAGATGGTTTCATAGGGGTCAACCAGTTTATATCGAAGGTAAAGATTTACCGAGATTTGCTGCAACAATATCAGCCATTGGAAATGAAATTGTAAGTTTTATTTAAATTTTTTCAAATTTTGAAAATGTATTTAAAATTTTTATTTTGTAGGTTTGGGTAAAAAAAGTTAATGATAATAATAAAGTAAAAGTTAATTTATCTCAATTAGCTAAAGCTAAAGTTACAATTAAGAGAAGAGCAAATTGAATTTGTAAATTATACTATAATATATGTAAGCTAAATATATCTAATTACAAAAATTTAATTATTGCCTGTATTTAAGTAATTTCTAAAATATATTCTAATTATGTAAAAATAAAATAAAATATAATAATAATTAAGAGAACTTTTATTAGTTTTATTTTAATAGAATATAAATATTTTACTTTATGTAATATATTAATTAATATTTTTCTTCGAGAATATAAAGCGAAAAACAAAACTTTTATAATAAAAAAAATACTTTTCTAAATTGGTAATGTATTAAGAATTTTGCAATATAAGAGTTAAAATACATCGAATTTTTGAGACTAATACCAATTATTTTTATATATTGTTTACATAGTTTTTTCGTTATTTTTTAATTATAGTTATAAAATTTTAATACCATATTTTCTTGTTTTATTCAAAGGTTCAAAAATTTTATTTAATTTTCTGTATTTTATTCCGAATTCAATGTTCACCCTTTCCATATTTTACCTTTCAATAATCAATAAAATTTATCAAATTATATGATTTTGGCAGTAAAATATAATACCAAATTTTTGATTAGCAATGCCCAAAAAAATATTTTAATTTTTTATTTTTTAGAACTGTCTTTAGATAAATCCATTAATTCTGAACAGATTTCATCACTAATTTCATCAACACCTGGTATATCTGGCATTTCCTAAAAAAGAAAACGGGCATTAGTCTACCACAAAATAAATATTATTTTTATTTACCCATGACTCATTTGTATTCTCCAGAGTTTCATTACATACTGGACAAGTTTTATTATTTATATTCCATTGTTCTATACATGGACTACAAAATACATGAGTACAAGGTAATAAAACTTCAATTTTTCGCTCCAAGCAAATACAACATTCTGAAGCATGTTCATCACCATCTTCAGAATCTTCCGAACTTGTTGGAGATTTTGGTACAGACTGTGTTATTCCACTAACATGATCTAAAAGAACTGATGCAGTAATTTTTTCTTGTTGTCGTATCTACAAAATATGTTTTCATGTAACTTTAATTTCATAATATTGTTTATGTACTTACTCTTTGATTTTCTTCACTTGAAAGTAAAGATTCAAGATGGGATTGAAATGTTTTAAATACACATAAGAAATGTTTTAAGTTTAGAAATTTATAGTTTTCAATTTTTCTTGTAGACGGATCTACTTTTATGCATGCAATTCGTACCGTTGCTTTCCAAAACATTGATGTGTCTGTACCTTTTTTGATTAAAAATATTAACTGTTTTCCGTTTGTATCTAAGCATTTTCTCGATCTTGAAATATATAAATTGGTTTATTATACATAAGAATTTTACTATTCTAGTATTTGTTTTACAGTTCATTTAATTCTTCCAAACATTTTTTAAAATCTTCATAAGTTAAAGCTCCAATTTCTGAAAAAATTTTTGCATGTTTTATTAATTCAATTTGTAAATCATCAACAACATTTGCTGTATTTTCATGACTTGCGGTTTGCCCCATTATTATTATTATTTTAATAATAATCAATTTGAATTAAATAAGATTTTTGTGGATTAAAACCTAAAATAAACCTAAATAGAAAATAACTTGTTTTTACGTCAAATTTTTTTTTCTATACAATATTTAAGAAATTCTCAATAGAAAATTTTTAATTCACAATGACTTAAATAAATGTACATAGTTCTGAAAATTCAAGATTTTGAATAAAGAACATTAAAAAACATGCACGATTAATTGTCACTTTAGTAATTTTGCGTATTTAAAATAAAAAACAATAATACAAAAACAAATAACATCTGTTAAAATTCATATAATATTATTGATACTTATTCGGAATATTAAATATACTAGAAATATGAATTCTTTAGGCTTTAGTAAGGCTTTTTACGTGTTCAAAAACAACAAATTTTCAAAAATTTTCGAAAATCCATTCGCGTACTCATTTGTTCATATTTGTTGAAAATAAAAAATTTTTTCAATTAATTCTCTGAAATTATCAATGTCATCCCGTTCGCAAATTTTTGAAAATAAAAGTATGCGAACAAACCCATTATTTGTTGAATTATAAAAATGAAAACTCAACCCTGTCTAAATTCTGTCATTCAATGTCAAATTATGTTTTTTTTGTAATTTATTTTTCACTAAAATAAAAAGAATTGAAGAAAAGCAAATTGAAAAAAAATGTTGAGATTTTTTAATTTATTTTGGTGATGTGAAACTGAAAATTTAATAATAATTTACCCAAGGTATTGAAATAATAAGTTTAAAAAAAAGTACTTTCAAATGGATGGAATAATAAAATTTCAATAAAGAACATCACGTTGTTAATCAATAATTTTAGATGAAAAGTGATGAACATAAAGTTTACTGTTTATTATAGAGAAATATCAAGAGTTCTTGATTGTTTTTTATTAATTTAAAAAAAAAATATATCTTTTATTATTAAAAATAAAAAAAAAATCGAATAAAAATGAGCGAAATTCAAAATTTTGAAGATCATGAAGACAGTATGGAACCAGGTGAATTGAAAGTAACGCCACCAGGCACACCAATACTAAATTCAGAAGGAGCAAATGAAGAAAAACAAAAGGCCGAAGATGGTAACGAAAAATATGAAAATGGTAAGTTTTATTATTTAAATTAAAACTATTAAACAAAAAAAGATATTGAAAAAATATATAGAAAATTATGGAAATTATTAAATTTGTAGCAAGTTAGTGGTAAAGATAATATGTATTTGTTGCACCAGAGATGTATTACCACAAATTTGGATACACAGTAAACACATTTTGTCGATTTATAAAATAACTTGAGAATCTCATTTGAAGCCTAAACCGATAATGGAAAGAAAAGAAATTTTTTTTTTAGTTTTTACAATAATACCTACAATAAAAATGGATGATTGCAATGCCACTATATATTACAGGTTATAAATGAAAGAGTGATGAAAGAAATTTATTTATCTTCTTTATATATGGAATATATATATTGAATTAAAATGATTAAAATTAGTACATAAAATATTTTGTATTGTTATAGATAGATTTGTTAAAACCTTTTAAACAAATACCAAATATACAAATTTAAATTTCAAGTTATTATTTTAGTTAACATATTACTATTTATTAAAATAAGACTTTAATCAGTTTTTGATTGTTATGCAATAATTTTTTTTTTTAGGATTTTAAAAATTTTTTAGCGGTTTTTATGACAAATAATTCAACAAATTTGATAGAAAAATTAATTTTTGTTTTTTTATATCAAATTATGGGATTAATGATGACTGGAAACCATAATGAGATTTAAAAATTTTATTTAAATCTAATTTTTATATTTGTATATTCTATTATATATTTAAAATAAATTTTTAAATATTTTTCCGTTTTTAATGTTAAATTAAAATAATTTATTTTAAAATGATAAAAAAAATTTTAACGAAAACCCCGTTTGCTATATACTCCTCATATATTGTATCTAACATAAGATACTTGAGCAGTACATCACAAGTTTATCTAAATAAGCTAGTTGTGCTACATTAGAAAACCATAAATATAATACATTTTTATCCTATATTGCATCCCACTCATTATATAATGAAAAGTACTAAAATTTAAAGAAAATATGTCTTATGAATTATATGATACTTTTAAAAAAATAAATTACCGTTTAAAGCACAATTTTATATTAAATCGAAATATAGATATACATAATAATAATACTAGGAACAAGTCTAGATTTTATTTGTTTAGAAAAGAAAACTAAAAAAATACCTAGAGAAATTAAAGTTACCAGAAGAAATTAAAGTTATTGAAAATATTGTTACACTCAAAAGAAAAATTATGGAAACTTTACACTCTAATTAATTTAAATTTAAAATATCATTTATTTTATTAAAATTGAACAGAATTTATGCGTATACATAAATTTTTGGTTCATCTCATCTTAAATTAAAGTGATAAACTGATACTTACTAGCTAAATAGTTAATCGTTATCCTATTTTTCACAATATAAGACGACACAGCTAAGGCTAAGGTCATGATTTAACATATAGTTTTACATTAAAAAAAAATTTATAACTTTTAAAAGCCCAGATATGTTTGTGATTTGTATGTAAATTTACATTATTATTTCTTAGGTTAGTTTTAAGATTTAAATTTATTGTTTTTGTCATTTTTTTTTTAGTTGTAAACTTTTAACATAATAAAATTAACTCGTAGGCGTAAATTGATATGAAATAAAATTAAATTGTGGAATTAATCAAAGAAAAAAAAAACTCCCGAAATATTGTAGTAATAATAAAGTAAAGTAATAAAGAGAAGAGGTTATAAACTTGAAATATTAAAAAAAAATTAAAAAACTTATTTGATTTTATTTAGATTTATTTATTTATTTTTTTTTGAAAATAATTTTTCAACATTTTGCACTACAATTTCAAAAAAAAGCACCAAATTTATAATTTAAATATTGATTTTCGTGTTGATATATTCATATTCACCTAATATTTTGAATTGAAAAACTTTTAATCATACAAAATAGAAAGAACAGCGAATTCAAATACAAACAGTTTTAATATTTTTAATTAAATCTAGTTTCTCTAGGTATTGTTCAAAATTTTTTGTTATTTTATAAATTATCTTAAATGTTTAAATCCTATCTATGGATAACTTTGCAGAATATGACCTTTGAATTACATAAGTTTAAAATTTTCTGTAAACAATAATAATTTCATTCAATTACAGCTAAATCTTTGTCGTCTTTGGATATTTTAAAAACATATAAAGATCAGGAAGATGATCGTTATATTCCAGTTCAAGACATTTCTGGAAATTCTTTTTATGATGGAAATTATCCTCCAAATCATCCTGGTCAAATGATAATGCAATCAAGAGGATTTCCTTTGTATAGAGGAGGTGGTAGAGGTGTTAATATTAAAGCTCGTCTAGGCTTTAGAGGAAATCATCGTGGAGCATTTTTCCAAGGGTAAATTGTATATTTGTTATAAAATAATTTTAGATATAATATTAAATTTTAGAAGAGGACGTGGATTTTCCCAAAAAAGGAACTCAAACGAAATAAGAGATTTTCAAGAAGTTAAGAAACCATTTAAAATTAAATTGATGTAAGCATAATTACAATACACGTATTTCATCTATTTAAATTGAATCATTTTATTTTATAATAGGTATACAAAAACAAAACCATCGTTGTCTTGGCATCCTAATCCAAACTATATCGGACCGCAAAAGTTAGATTTGTCTAAAAATAAATCATTAGATTCTTCAAAAACGGAAAGTAAAAAACATGATGATAAAATTGATGATAAATCACTTAACTGTAATAAATTTGAAAAAGATAGTTCTAAAAATATTGATAAGAAAAGTTCTTCTCGTACTGTTGATAAAAAAAAAATAAAGGAATCAAAATCAAAAAAAGACAAAGATAAAAAAGAATCAAAGAAGAAAAGTTATAGCAGTAGTAAAGAGAGATCTAAAAATGATAAGAAAAGAGAAAAGGAAAAAACAAAATTAAGCAGTAAAAAAGGGTCGAAAAAAAAGGATTTTGAAGACCGGCAAAGTGAAAAGTGTGAAAAAAAATCTATTGAAGGGGACAAAATAAAAGAAAGAAAATCAAAAAGTTCGGATAGATCACACAATTCAAGTAAAACCAGAGAAACTGAAGAAAGAAAAAGGTATAGTCGGCATAAAAATAATTCAAAAAGTTCTAAATCACCTGACAGGAAAAGAAAAACTAGGTTTGATAAAAGTCCGGAAAAGTTAATTAACAAAAGAAATAAGTCTTTAGAAAGAGCGTCTAGTTTTAAAGAAATTTCAAAAGATGATAAAAAAATTGCTACAAATAAGGAATGTTCAACAAGTAAAAAATTGGACGATCATAAATCGAAAGAGAAAAGTTTAACTGAACCAAAAACAAGCATTGAAAGTGAAAAACAAGATAAATGTAAAAAAGAAAAAGAATTGAAAAATATTGAAAATAAAGAAATCACTAAAAAGGAAAAAGAAAAGGGGAAATGTAATAGTTTTGACATGTTTAAAGAGAATAGTCCAAATACACCAGAGCCACTAGAATCAACCACCCCGGTTTTACAAAGTATTCAATCAATTGTTCTAATACCAAATTCTTCTAAAAATGATTTCAAAACAGGAAAGAAAAGTAAAAAAGAAAAAGATAATACGAAACGAAATAGAACTTCTAGTATAGATGCAAGTTCTTTGTCTTTTGTGAATGAACTTTATGAAGAAGAATTAGAAAATAATTTTCCTTTAACAAAAGATGGTTCCATTCAAGCAGTTGAAAGTAAAAAGAAACAGAAGCAAAATAAAACAGAGAAATTAAAAAACAATAAAACTGATGAATTAGATACCAACAGTAGCCCTGACACTGAAGATTATCAGGATATGTGGGAAGAAGATGATGAATTATTACCTTCTTCGCAATCTAGTGAACAAAATAGGCCTGAAAATAGATCGTCAATTAAACAGAAAACACATGAAGAAATTTTAAAAAATATTAAAGTAGAAATGGATGATGAATTAGAAATAATAAAAAGAAATCAGGATGTAATAGAAAATGAGATATTTAAAAATTTGGGAACTAACTCGGAATTGATTAAAATAAAACAAGAAAGGATATCAATGGATGAATTAGTCATAATTAAACGTGAAAAAAACAGTGATGAAAGTTCTAATTCTTCTGATGATAGTGAGGATGATGAAGATAGTGGTAGTACTAGCGACAGCAGTAGTAGTAGCAATACTAGTAGCAGTAGTAGTAGTCACAGCAGTACTAGTGAAAGTGATGTTAGTTCCAACAGAGGGAAAAGTTCTAAAAGTGATGATGAAATTAAAGACGGTTTTAGTACACCATTATTTGTTAATCCAAGTCCTCCACCTGAACTAGCAACATCTTTGAATGTTAAAGATATTCCTCCCCCACTAAAAATGTTTTGTCCACCCTCAGAAAATAAATTAACTTCGAATGATAAATTAAATGAGGATTCAATTGCAATACAAAATTCAATTGAGGAAATTATGGAACAAAATGAAATGAATTTCAATCAAAGAAAAGATTCTAAAAAATCTCCTGCGTATTGTAAATCTAAACAAGTACCATCTGCTAATCTAAAAACTCAAACTTTTGTTAATAATTCAAGTTTAGATACTTCATTGAACAATCAAAATAAAGAACCTAATGAAAAGGGTGAAAGTGGTTCAAATCAAAAATTTGTTATAGCAATGCAAGATATATATGAGCAATTTTTACAAAGTGTAACAAGTGCTGGTGTAGATTTATCATGTGAAAATGAAGCAAAGTCACCCAGACCTAACGTTAATGATTTTAATAAAGAAAAACCTACGGATGATCAATCAAATACCACAAGGGATTCAGAATATTTAGAGCTTGAGGTAGATAATAAAAAAGATTTTAAAAATGAAAAAGAATCAGCTTCAGGAAAAAAAGTTGAATCTCATACAATTCAAAAATTTCAGCCTATTAAAATGGATTTACCAAAACCAAAAAAAATTCATAATATAATACCTCTTGATGAAATTGGAGCTTCTCATTTAACAAACAGAGACCTGCAAACAGAACTAAATAGTCTAAAGTTATCGGAATTAAAATCGCCTCAATTCGATTTGGCAATATCACCAAAAACTGAAGAACCCGTTATTATGTTAGCACCTGAAAAAATTCCCCCTAAAATAATTGAAAAAAATTCTCCTACTAACAGCAAAAATTCAACAGATGAATCTACATCATCGTCATCCGATTCGGATGATTCAGATTCTGATGAAACTTCAAGTATTAGTTCAGATTCTGAAATAGAAAATTCTCGAAGCATACTAGGGGTGGAATTCGAAACCCTACAAAAATTTGCACCCGAAGATCGTAAAAATTTAAGGGCTTTAGAAAAACGTTTAAATACTCTACAGAGTTGGAGTGCTGTTGATGAAGACGATAAAGAGGTTTTTAAAGGATTAAAAAATATTTTAGAAAGAGAAATCGAATTAATAATACGGAAATATATTCCAACCACTATGAAATCCCCTATAAAAGAATCAACCATGGTGCCAATTCCAAAAGAATCACCGAAAGAAGAAAAGGCTCTCAATATTCTTAAATCGCCAATCACAATCAAACAGAAAGCAATGGCACCGTCAGCATTATTAGTAGCTAATGGAATTTTTGATTTAAATAATGAATCTGAGAAAGTTGTAGCGCCTATTAATACAATTTTGTCAGTTTCTGTTCCTTTTCCAACTATATTTTCTATTGGAGCTGAAATGGCAAAAAATAATGCTGCTTTACTAAAAACTCTAGCGCTTAGTAAAAACGAAGTACCAAAAACTAAAGAAGATTCTAGTAAAAACTCATCGAAATCTTCATCTAAGTCCTTAAAATCAGACAGCGATTTCAAATCTCGAAGAAGCAAATCACCTTCGGATCGATCGCATAAATCAAGTTCTAAAAGAAGCACCCATAGTCCTTCTCGAAAATCACCTACAAAACATTCTACAAAGGATTCTAAAAGAGATCGCTCGAAAAGTCCTTATTCAAGGGACGAACGTCGGAAATCGTCACCATACCATAAAAATTTAAGCTCTGCTTCTAGTCGACGTGCCCGTGTTGATTCACCTAGTAAAAAACAATCATCCAGACACAAACATAGACGTTCTTCAAGTGTTTCCCGTGTGACATCAAGGCATAGTAGAAGTCCGGGTAGTACCACTTCAAAACGTTTCAGGGCTAGAACTCCTACTCCACCACGGCCATCAAAAGCACGAGCTTATGACAAATTAACAAATAAAATTGGACAAAGGAAATCTGATTTCCATAGAAGTAGATCATTTTCTAGATCTCGTTCTAGATCTATTACTCCAAGAGAAGGTACTACATTTAGAGGAAGAGGTAGAATACGAAATTCAATTAGCCCAAAACGGCGTTCATTTAGTCCCAGAAGATCTTCTATTTCACCTAGAAGATCTTCCATTTCACCTAGGAGATCTGTTAATTCCAGAAGATCGGCCAGTCCGAGAGGGCGAAACTTTAGTAGAAGTCCTATACCTTTCCGTCCTCCATCTCCTTCCGTTTCTCCACCATTAAGTGGTAACGATTCTTCAAGAAGTCCAAAACGATTAAGGTCATTGTCTCGTTCAAGAACAAGGTCACGATCATTATCGCCTCATATCCATAAAATTAGACGTTTAGATGATGTTCATCATACACATTGGAATACAGATGAGAGTAATAGCAATAATCAGTATTATGCAGAAAATACTTATGGTTATGCAACTTCACCTAGTCGAATGGCAATTATAACTAACGAAGAACCTCCAAGGCGTATTGATACCGTTATTGGTAGAGTTATGGAAAATGATTCTTTATATCAGCCATATGGCTCTGGTTCATATTCTGGATATGAATACATACATACACAACCTTCTGGTATTCCAATGCAACATTATGAATTTGACTTTAATGCTCCTTCTAATGTACTTTATCCACACAGTGAGAATTCTGATTATTATTATCATCAAGATTATCAAGATAATCGTAGTTATTCTCACATAAATCAAGCTGACGTAGTTGATCCTCTAGTTACAAATTGTACAAAAACGGTTGCAGTTCAAAAAGGAAATGTTTTAGAAATCGTCCCATCTGCTGTTTTACCAGAAGATCTAGATTCTGCTTTAGTTAAAGTTGCAACTAAAGAAAATATAAAAATTGAAAAGCAAGACGAGCTTAATATTGAATTTAATGTTAAAAATGAAGAAACATTATTTGTAAGTACTGAACAAAAGAAAAAGAAATCTCCGTCATGGAAACGTGAAGTTCATAGAAGACAAATGCTAGCAGCAGTATTAAAACTACATCGTGATTCTGATGGTAACATGAAGAGTATATTAATTAAACAGTAAGTAAATTGCCATGAATTATTCCTTTCTATATTTATTATTTATTGTATAAATATTATATTTTTTTTTCTCTTAAAGGGAAGAAAAATCAAGAGAAAAAAAGAGTGTTCTATTTGCTGATGGTATTAAACCAGGAAGTGGTCCTATGGAAGAAAAAAGTACGGTTCTTAAAAAGGAAAAGAGGACAAAAAAAGAAAGGAAAGAAAAGAAAAAGAATAAAATAGCTTTAGAAAATAAAGAAAACACTAATTTGCTGGTGAGTAATAAATATTTTCACAAATAAAATTAGAAAATGTATGAAAATATATATTGTTTTTTAACATTAGGAATTATTGAACGTTGATACGAATATTGATCCCGAACTAGAGAATGCGCCTCCACCACCACCTCCGCCAGGCTCTCCACCTCCTAGCTTAGATCAACCTATTTACATGAGAGCTAGCAGTCCACCTGATTTTACATATTTTCATTTCGATAGTGCTGTTAGTTGCATGTACTTTTCTAAAAATCCAGTTCCAATTCCTCCTCGCCTTTTAAATGGTTCATTTCCATCACCCCCGAGATCAAACCAAATTAATCAACAGAATCAAGTACAACAATCACAACAACAACAACCACAACAACAACACCATCAAGTACAACTGCAACATCAGATACAATTACAAGGAACTCCACAATCTATTCAAATGCAAATTCATCAACAACAAATGTTCGTCAATCCAACAAATCAATCTAATGTGTTATCTTCCATATCAAACGCATCTGACCGTTTGTTAACTCAAAATCGTAAAATTACTTCACCAATTCCAGTTGTTTCATCAAATACATTTTCTAGTAGTACACCAACTGGAGTTCGTTCCTCTTTAGTACAACGTTTTAATACAGTTTCAAATTTTAGTCCTAGTAATATATCAATGAGCAGCTGTAATTTTTCTATACCGCCACCAAATATTCCACCACCTATCATTCCGTCTCAATCACATGGAACTATTAGCACTGGTGGTGCTGCAGTTTCATCAATTCAATTATTACAAAATCCAAGAAATTTCATACAACATAATACTAACGTTATAAATGTTCAACAACAATCTCCAACATTAGAACAAATTAAACGTGCTACAGCAACGTTACCATTTCAATCAAATGTGCAAACAAATAATCCCATTAGTATTACATCACCAATTCCTATAACATCTATTTCAAGTAATAGTAATAATATAAATAGCAGTAATATTATAAATACATATAATAAAAATAATAGTAATAATAGTAATAATAATAGTAACATACATAATATTAACAGTAATAGTAATAGTCCTGCATTTTCATCTGATTCTTGTTTCTGGAAAAAAGATAATACAAATGGTAATAGTACTGTATTACCATCTACTTCATCACCAATTGCATTATCACAACCTATAGCTATTCAAAAAATTTTTAAAAATGAAATAGTAAAACATATAAATTTGTCACCAAATGCTTCATTATCACCAGGACAAAAAAAGGTTACAGGTAAATGTACAGAAGCGCCTTAAATAATTTTTATTAAAACATAATAAAAAAATTTTTCTTAATTATTTTTAAAAAGGTTATTAAAATATTTAATACACAGAAAATATATCACAATTTTTTTTTTTGCATTCAATATTTAATTTAAATATACATATATACAAATTATACCAAATTTTAAAATATTTTCTTAAATTTGACAATTTGAAATAATTCTTTAAATTGTTTAAATATTGTAAATACTTTATTAATAGGTATTTAAATAAAAAAAAAGTACATTATTTTAGTTTGTACTTAATTTTTATTAAACACTATTAGTATTAAAAGTGTAAATTAGCCTTTTAGTTTATGCTTTCTTAATTAATATTTTATAATTTGCACTAGCCAACAATATCAAAATAAAAAATTTTCAAAATATTAAATTTTAATTTAGTGTCTGGCGCCTATATATATATACTAATCCTTCCAGTAAAGTATAATTTTAAGAATTTCCAAAACTTAATTTTAATTTTCTGACTATTAAAGTATTTATAGACATGAGAAAGAACAAGTTCACTTTATCCCTTTTTAAGTAGGATTTTCTTTTAATTGAATTTTAATATTTTTTATATTTAATTTTTTTTTGAATTTCCAAAGCGTTTGAAAAACTTGAGTTATCTCCATGTTGCTCTTTAATATTTATAACAGTTGATATTCGCAGATTGCGTAATCATTTATATTATTATGTTCAAAAATTTATTTAATAAATAACACAAGAGGTTTTGAAAAAATATATTAACTGAAGTTGTCCAGTTTTAGCTACCTTAAATAAATTTGTTTGTCTGCTAATAAACTGTTTTTTTTTTGTGGTTGTTATATAATCGTAAGAAACTCATAAAATCAAAATAAAAATAGTATTTCAATTTCATTTTATAATGTAATAGAAGCACTAAAAGGTATAGCAAAACTATCTTCTTTGTTTTAAATTTTTTTGTAAGTTAAAAACATTTTTTAACTTATTTAAAGAGATTTCAATATCTTTAATTTATTTGAATTTTTTAGAAGTTAAAAGTGACAAATTTTTAATTTTATTTTTTATTATTTTTCATTTTTATTTATAGAATCAAAATGTTAATTGAAATTAAAATTTATGCTATAAAATCTAATCAAACTAATGCAGTTTGTTTTTAATTCCCAATCATGTTAAATAAAATATATCAAAATATTTTAAAAAATTTTTAATATTAAATTAGTGTTTACCTTTTCACTTTCAAAAACTGATAACTGAAACATAACTAAACTGCAAATTATACAAAAAAAATATTCATTATTAATTTTAAAATTTTTGTAAATAAAATATTTTCGCATAATTTAATTGTCTTAGGCAAATATTTTCACCCTTTTTACTTACATTATAAATTTATTTTTTTAGGTTTTAGTGAATAAAATTAAAATATTGTTGTAATTATAACAGCATTTTTTTTTTTTTAAATGTATTTTAGTTTTTAAATATTTAAATTTAGTATTTAAATATTTTGTTATTTTTTTGTTTTAGATATTACTGAAATAGAAGTTATATTCAAAATTAATTTAAAAAAAAGCGTTGAAATATGAACAAAATAATTCATATAGTAATTCATTTATAGTAATACATGAAAGTTTAATGTTGTAATTCATGCACTACAACTTTATTTTAATTTTTTACTCGATTTATATTTTTTTACGTTAAAATTACATTTTTAATTTAAAGTTATAAATTTAACAAATAAAAATTATAAAGATTATTTGAATAATTTGGCTAGATAATTAAATATTTTTCTAATAAATAGTAATAAATATCTAAATGAAGCAGGCAGGCGTATAGAACTGCTTAATAATAGCTAAAGTATAGAATTTCTATAATTTAAGAACCGGACACTATATATATATAAAATGTGTCAATTCGATTTTCAATTAATAAATTTTGTATAGTAAATATTTTTTTTTTATGTTAAAATTTGTGTATAGAAAATAAGTTTTGTTAAAGGTTTTTTTCATGGTCATATAGAAAAAAAGTTCATCATAAAATTTAAAATTCGAACTGGCACATAACTTTATACAAAACATTTAAGTTAAGAAAATAACTTAAAAAATTCTTAACAAATATTAACACATACGTTAATTTATTTTGTCACCACTTAGTTTAGTTGAAAAAAGTTTTTTTATTTTAATTGAACAATGAAAAGCTAATTTTAGATTTATTTGTAATTAGAATTTAATTCCAAGTTTAACAACAAAAAATAATTAAAATTATGTATAAGATTAAGTTTAAATTCATATTGCATTAAAAATTTAAACAAATTAATAATAATTTAAAAAAAAAAGTTTTTTATTTTGTAAATTAATATTGAAATAAATTAAAAGAATAAAAAAATAAAGGAAATTGTTTTAAAAGTATGAATCGTTTTGAAATAAAATATAAGAATAAAAAAATTTGTTTTTGTAATATTAAAATTAAAGTTGTTTTTTATTTAATTTAATTTATTTTCTAATTTTTTCTAAACATTGTTTTTTTTTTGTCTTTTCTTCCATTAAGACACCTTTCAATCTTCAGGTCATATTTTACTCAAATATAATCGAAAATGTGTGTACGTATTAATTTTAATTTTTAATTTTAAATTTAAATTTTTTTAAATTAATTTTTTGAAATGGTCAAAGAATTTGTACAAAGTATTGATTTTGGAGTTCTAAACAAAAAGATTTATTTGCTTATTCATTGAAGGCTTCTTTTTTTTTTTGGACTTAAGAACTTTATGTAAAGGGTCTGTCATTTATTTACTTAATTTTTATTCTGTTCTACTAATTTTTCATTTGAATATTACTGTCGAGACTTTGAATCAAAAATATATGTATGTTTCATTTGGATCTTTCAATTTTAAAATGATTTACTTAATTAAAGATTTTGATCTCCCAGAAAAAGTTCAACAAATTTAGTAAAAGTTTCTGATGTTCAATGTTTATTGGAGAAACATTTGTACTCAAAATGTTTGCAAAATATATAAATCAGAACAGAAAGATCATGCAAGTGAATCTGGGAAAACCAATTTTTTTTTTTATAAAAATTTTGAAAGAAGGAAAATATTTTAATACATAATATATAAAAATGATGAATTATGTAAAAAAAAATATATATATTTTAATTTACATTTTATTTTTTTTTTTTTTTTCTTTTAGATTATTAAAAGGCAAATCAAATTCATCTAATAATTATCATTACAAAAAAAGTAAACATATTACCGGGCATAGAAAATTTTATAGATAACTTTTATTAAAAATTAAATTTATTTTAATTTATATAATTCTAATAAAAAAAAAATAATACGCTTATTCCATAATGCTTAATATTTAATTAAATAAATTTTAGATGGAAGTATTTTAAATTTTCTGATAAAAAATTTACAAAATATATATTTTATATATTATATAAATATATATTGTTTTTATAAATTTTTGGTTATTAAGTTGTATAATATTTAAAATCTTTTAAATTTATTTTAATTCCATTGTTATGTTTTATTTAATTGCTTTTATTTTAATTTTAGTTTTTTTTTGACTTAGACTAAAAAAAATATACAAAACAAAAAAAAAAAAATTAATTTAATAATTATAAAATTAAAATATACATGTATGAAAAAATATTACGAAATAAATTAAAACATGTAAGAATCTCCAAAAAAAATTAATTATTTTGTGTTTGCATTATGAACTTTGTATGATCTATAAAAACCAGAATTAAACAAATATTCTGGATTTAAAACGGATTTTACTAATTTTTTACTTAGTTTACATGTAATTACAATAAATAATTATCATCAAAATATAATAATCGCAATACTCGGTCAAAAACGGCTCAATTATTTGCTTATAAATATAAATAATAATTTGAATACGAAAATTGATCGAAATCTGAGCGATCTGCAGTACTAATAAATAATTTAAACGTTTTTGATCAATTAAAATTATTTAATAATAATGAATGGTATGAATAACTTTGAACAAATAAAACGTATTTTTCTTCTACTGCAATTTAAAATTGGATTCGCAAAAAAAATTTTTGCATTTTGACCCATTTTGGTCATCTAGGTAAGTTGAATTTTTGATCTGGATCTTAGATTACATGGATTGTAATATTTAATTTGTTGATACGGAGTCTTAATTTGAAAATTAATATTTTATTAATTTAAAAAGGAACTTCAAATTAATTTTTAAAATATTTGTTATACAAACATTTTGAAAAATTTATTTTTTCTATTTTTCAGAAGTTTTACAGAAGTTCGCCCATACACCGTTCAAGATAGAAGAAATAATTGTTTAAGGATAGAAAGGAAAAAAATAAAATGGAATAAGATAGCTATTTAAATGACATAATTCAAGTTTTATTAAATTGCTCTTTTATACAAAAATTCTGAACATATAATTACCATTTAAATTTAACTAAAATGTGAAATTTTCAATTTTCTGTATTGCTAAATGCTATAAGGTTAGAATATTTTGAAGGTAAAAGGTATTCTAGAATAAATATGAAATCCATTTTTTTGCTTCATTCCTCTTTAAAAAGCTATCAACGGTGTAAAATTAAAAATTTTTAAATTTAAGACATCTGGAACCAATTTCGATTATTCGAAATTTAGAAGAAAGCCTAAACCTTATATTTATTTTTATCAGGTAATGTGAATTTTTTTTTATTTTTAAACTAAAGGAAGTGTCTATTTCTACAAAATAAGTGACAGTTCAATAATATGTTTTAGTGATTTGAGATAGGTTTTGTCTTTAAAAACTTAAAATTCTATTTTTTTAAATATTTTCTAAATTCTTTTTATTGTCTTTGTAGGCTCGGATTGAAGTTGTCTGCTTGCATTCTTAATTCAATCCTGTTTTTTTAAATTATAATTAAATATTTTTTGCAAATCAAAAAAACTGAATCTCAATTAATATTAAAAAACTATAGTTTGCTACATTTTTTGCTACACTATTATTGTGTTGTTTAATATAATATTATAAATTAGTGATAACACTATAGTGATCGTAATCGACTATATATATTTATCGTCTATATATCGACTATTGGCTTCTATATGTTTTATTTCGTTTTTTTATTTTTATTTAACATTTATTTTTATACATTCGATTTTTTTTTTTACCATTTGTTTTTATTTCTATTTACCAAAATAACGCTTCTTTAAACTTATATACTCGTAAAGTACCATATAGTATATAAAAAATATTATATATAACTTGTACATACACATGTGATGATAATTGATAAATATAAAATATGTATGAATTGAAATGAAACTATAGATTTATTTTATTCTCATAATTTTCAAGAAACAAAGTAAATTTTCTCAGAGAATTTTAAAATAAAGAAAAAAAAAAAAAAAATTAAAAATAAAAACTAAAACGAAAAATTTAAGAGGTTTTATTTTTTTTGTAGTAAAGAAAAGTGATCGTTATTCGTTTGTTAATTTTTCTTCACTTCACTGTTTAGTGTTTCAGTCTTATTTTACTCGTAAGAAAGCTAAGATCGTTTAAAATTAGAACGTATATCGGTCAGTTTTTTTTTTCAAAAATATTTTTCATATTTTTTTAAATGAAAAAATTTCAGTTTATTGTTAAAAATAATAACCTGGAAAAAGAAAATTATATAAATAAATATTTGAAAGTAAATAATTAATTCGAATAATTAAAATATTAATTAAATAAAAATTAAAAAAACAAATAATTAAATCTAAATTAATACAATATTAACGAAATAATTTAGTATTAGTATATTTACGAAATTAAAAACAAATTTAATTTTTTTAAATCTCTTTTTAAAAAAATATATATATACAAATATATTATATATTTATTACCTAAATAAATAATAAAAAGTGTATAACAGTTTATATTAGTTATTGTATATAATATAGTGAAATGAAAAATTAAACAATTGATTTAAAAAAAAAGTAAATAGAAATTATAAAATAAATATTTAACTTAAGATGCTTATATTGGCTGCTTAATTTTAATTTTTTCTTAAAAGAACATACATATTTATATACAAACATTTTTTTAATGCATATAATGTACTAAGTACTAACTTATATATAAGTAATAAAAAAAAAAAATAAATATAAAACATTTTACCTTCCTTATACATTTGAAAGGTCATTATAACATCATCATAACATAATAATAATCCTCCATTAGAAAATTTTGTAAACTTTCAGTTAAAAATATATATATATATATATACCTATGTAATATTTATGTATATATTGTATGTATATTCAAAATATGTTACATATGGATTTTAATATATAAAGAAATTAAACTGAGCGTGCATCTTGTCTTAATTTTTATATAAATGTACATATAATAAATCAGTAGCATCTATAGATGTTTTTTTTTTGCTATATATATACATATATTAAACTTATAGTATGATATAACAGTTTACAGATCTTATCTTTTGATATATATATATTGATATATATGCATATTTAAATTAAATAATTTTCTTATTTTTATAAAATTTATTAAAATGTTTTTAAATTAAATTTTATTTATTTACTTTGTATACTTAAATTGTTTATTTTTTAATTTAAAATATACCGACTTATTATTATTTTAATATATATGTATAGTATAATGAAATTAAATTTTTATTTTATTTTTGAATAATTTATAGTGGTCTAATGTGAAAATATAACATTTAATTTAATATCTAATAAAAAAATAAAAATATTTTATTCTAATATTTTGAAAATTTTGTAATATAAATTATTAATTCAAAAATATTTATATATGTAATAAAAAAAAAAGAAGTAAATATTGTGCAATGTGAAATATTAATAAAATTTTAATAACAAATATTTAAAACTATAATAAGTTGCCTTTTTTAATATACATACTTATAATGATAAGATGCTATACTTTGTATTAATTAAAAAGTTAATAATTTAATTAATAAATGTTAATTAAAAATAAATTAAATAATTAAAAATAAAATTAGTACCTATAGAATATTTATATTTATAAATTTTAAATTATGAAAACATATTATACACATTATTACTTATGGAACATATAATTATTATCTTTTAAATATTACTTAAAGTAAGTTATTTATATTTTGTATATTTTTTAATAATTTTTATATTTAATTTAAATATATCTAATTAATAATTTATGTAATATGTATAATTTTGGTTGTTGTTGAGGTTTTAATTTTTTTTATATTTTTGTATATGATTATATTTAAAACTAAGAATTCATTATTATGACTATAGTGTCGTAGATAATAGTAATGCCTATATGACATTAATAATAACTGGGTTAACATTCTTAGTTCGGTTGTTTTCTTGAGGATAAAGAAACCAAAAACCTAGTTTTATAATCTAAATATATGGTATCCGGCTAGTTTATCGCAATAATAAATTCACAGCAAAGTTCATCGCAAGCTATTCATCGCAAGCAATTCATCGTAAGCAATTCATCGCAAGGAAATATTCATCGCGAAGTTTATTGCGATGAATATCCGATACCTAATGTAATATTGGATTTTAGAGTTGAATTCTAAATCAGGATTACCGCGTTTTCCAGAATATTTATATGTGTGTTTGTATATACAATGTTAGAAAAAAAAAAATCGCGCGATTGTTCTGGCTACCAGAGTTAAATAATTAAATAATAATAAATTGCTTACGATGAATTGCTTGCGATGAATTGCTTACGATGAATTACTTGCGATGAATTCCATCGCGATGAATTGCTTGCGATGAATTCCATCGCGATGAATTGCTTGCGATAAACGAGCCTAGAATCAAATATATGTATGTTCTCTTGACTAAACGGTTCGAGCTATATTGACTTTTAAATTGAGTTTATAATTATGTGTGATTTTAGGAACCGGAAAATTGTATTTGTATCGTGGATTAGAACACATTTGTCGAATTCGGGATTATCATTCCTATCCGGTCATGGATTATCTTCTGTTCCAAGAATGAAAAGTTGCTGAACATATATTATATTCTTATAATATAGGATACCTCATTAATTTGATTGAACCAAATGACTGATATAAGCTGAATCGAATAGAGAACTAGATAAAAGTTTTATTTCACTTTCATGTATACGGGAACCCAGGGAACTTGTATTAAATGATGAATCAGCCTTTATTTTCAGTTCGACCGAGTGCCTTTAAAATTTATGTATGTGATAATATACTTAAGAGTAAATTTCATGTGGCATTATAAAGAGAGAATATTAATACGGTGATTAAAAATCTATCTTAAATTGTTTGAAATTTTTTCTTTTAATTTTTTGAATGATTCTTTGTGCTATTTAAAGTTGGTCTACAATTCAAAAATATAATCTGCTAAAAATTGACTAATTTTTAGCCAAAAAAAAATAATTTATATTCAAAAAATAGATTCAAATATAAAAATTTAAGAATGAGTCAATTTCATCTAAGAATTTAACATTTCTAAAAATCAAAAAACATCTGGACTTATCAAATGCGAATATGAAAATAAAATTTTTTTATTAATAAATTTAGAAATATTTTAAAAATAATTTGATAACATAAATAGCAAAGAATTGATTTTTTTTTTGTCAATAATTGATGTTTGGTAAAGTGGAATTTTGCAATGTAAATTTAGGTCATCAGCTATACTCTATAATCTATATAATAGCAATATCAATAATATATTATATTTTTCTTAATAAAATAAAATTACATAGAAACAGTGATACCAAATTAAAATAATTATTTCTCATTTTAATTAAAAATTAGAATTCTGATAAAATTATTCAAATTAAATTATTATTTTATTTTTATTTCTCTAAAAATTGGTATTACTCGAAAGTAAAGGCTAGCTTAGTTATAGTTTTATATATATGATATTAGGGGAACTTCCGTGGCATTTATTGAAAATACGTGTATTGTAGAGTTTATAGTTGTATCTGTAATTTTATTTTTACTTGTAATTGTAATTCTCTAATTATTATTCGTGTTTTGAAATAAATGTAAAGGAAGAAAAAAAAAAAAAAAAAAAAAAAAAAGGGGAACTACCCGGCTTTCATGGATTTTTTCTAATGCTTAACAATATTTATATACATAAAAAAAAAATATCTCAGTAAACTCGCTAGTTTTTCTTCAAACAGATTAAGAAATTTTAGTTAGTGCAAGCCACTATATTAAAATAAAACTGCCATATAGATTTTGATTAAGTATAATGTATATTGAAAAAAATTAAAAAAATGGGATCTGTTAGATCTGTAGAACAGTTAATGGCTTTAAAATTCGATCTTTAATACTTTTTTGATAAAATCAGATTTTAAGAATTTTATTATTTTAATTGAAAATAAGTTTAAAAAAAAAAAACACCTCCATATTTTTTACTAATATAAGAGCTCTTAAATCATTATAAAAGCTCAATATTTTAATATTTTTCATTTTATCTCAAATAAAAATCAACTCTAAATGCTTAAAAGTAAATATGTTAAATATTAGGTTAAAATTTTTAATTGGAGAATGAAATTTTGAAGATAAATTTTCAAATTTTATTTTAATATAAAATTCGGTATATATGGATAAAGATTTCATACAAAAACCTCGAAACGAAAATTGGTAAAAATGGGCATTTTTTAACCCTAAAAAAAATTCTAATATCAAAAAAAATTGGAAGCTTTCTCTCAAAATACATTGATACATTTTTCTCAAATAGTTTTACAGGTTTCTCGCGACGGGGTCTTGAAAATTATTTTAAGCTCTGAGATAATATATCAGTTGTTAGCTTCTTCAATCTTTATATCAAGATATGAATTAGGGTGCGTTTATGTTGGATTTGCGTTATGCGATAACGGCGGTGATACGAGCATAGCTTAGAAAATTCATATTGTTTATCGATTATTAAAGCGATGCTTAAATATAAAGACCTCTATTTAAATCATGTATATAGTTTTCTACGCTATGCTCTTATCGACGCACTTATCATTCCTCGCAGCTCCAACATAAATGCGCCCTTAAGTTTTTTTCTTTTAACCAAGTAACAAATTTATTTTTTTGAACACTTCTTTAGAAGAATCAAGTTCTAAATATGAATCAATTTCAATACATCTTGCACTTAAGATTTATACGTCTTGTACTCGTTAGATAACATAACTGTCATACCGTCAAACAAAATTTAATAGATAATGCAATGTATAACCCGCTTTAGGTATAGTTTAAAGCTAATAAAACCCTGTTATAATGTATTCAATTTTTAGGCATTTTCTCTGTCAAATTAATATAAATTAAAAAATCAATTTAATAATTAATTAAGCGATCTTTTCTGCATTATTTATTTATATTTTCTTTAAACATTTTCCAAATGTACTAAAAAAAATACATAATATACATATACATATACTTGTATATTCTACAATTTTTCTTTAAAATGATTACCTTACAAATAATCCAATATTTATATTATAATTTTCATTCATGAAGCGTGTTAATTGTTTAAAAAATGGAACTTAATTACAAAATATGAAAATAAAAAAAAAAAATTTAAAATGTTTACCAAATAAAAAATGGAAAAATTAAGGGAGAAATAAAAATGTTTACATTAAATATATATATATATATGTATATATTTTAATATTTATTTTTAATTTTATTTATAAATGGCATGTGCTATAAGATAAAATTGAAAATCATTTTTCTTTTTAATATTATATTAAATAGAATTGAAAATTTTTTGAAAATTTTCCAAAAATAGAATATATTAAAACCAATTGTTGTTTATATTATAACGTTCTGTTCTGGATTTTTCTTTTGTTTGTTTTTAATTTTTTGGAAAATTTTTTGATTTTCCTTTTCAAATTTGTTTGTTTATAAAAGAGTTAAAAAAAAAATTATATATCTTATATGTACATAATTGATTTGAGGTAATGTTATTTTGGATTTAATCTATTCAAATTGGAGTAGTTCTTTGTTAATAATATTTTGAAAAACTTCCTATACAATCTTTATTACTTGAACTTGTGGCAGATATAGTTCCTTAATGAAGATGATCCTCTGTCTGAAATAACTGTTATATTTAGTTGATAATATATGATTACAAAATATTAAAGGGCTAGATTGAATTTTTAAGAATGAAAAACCGGTCAACCTAGAATTTTTTTAAGGAGGGACGATGGAAAGCTTCGAAAACCACTCATTCAAACTGTACGGCGTTCTTTAAGATCAAACGCCTGGATGACACGGGGGTTAGTATGCCGAGAGATCGGAGTTCGAATTCCAGTAAAACTAAAAAACAACTTTTATTTGGTTTTTGATTGGACGGTAGTGTGGTGGTTAATGAGGATCAAAATATTAACCTAAGAAATAATTTATAGAAAATATACACAAACAATTTAATTTAATAATATATAACTCACAGATATAGGAATATCTTATAAATTAAATTAATAAAATATATTTTTGTAAATCCGAATTTTTTCGGAGTTTGAGAGAGTCCGGTGTTCGGAAAATTATAAGCGTCTGTAGGGCCAATAGTTTTGGGAGATTTATCGATATATGTATAACTTTAGCAATGATTACTACACATTTGATGAGATTTGATTACGCGTACAGGACCTAGTTAAATATAAAATTATTATACAATGTATAACAAACAAAATTTTATCTGTTGACAATCTAATACTTTCCCACTTGTTATAAGTGTTGGTAATTGGTATTAGTACAGGGTGGCGCCAAAACGTCCGATATGGTTTGAATGTTTAATAACTTTTTTATTTAATGTAAATTCGCACATTCGAATGCTCTTTACAGTACATTTTCTATAACTTTTCGTAATAATTTATCGCTGTTTTGTTGTGTACTGTTCCATTTCCAATTCCCCAAGTTTTCTTCACAAAATTCTGAATTCATAAAGATCTAATTAGAATACAATATATGTCCCCCTCGTAGCACTGTAAAAAAAACGCATACTAAAACCATTCTCTGATTAAACCAAAATTTAGTATAATAGGGTCTTTAAAAAAAATCTATAGAGTTCAGTGCTTAGGGTTAAATTTAGAAATGGGAATTAATCAATTTGGATTGGGAATTATAAATCATGTGACGGGGGAAATTGGACGAGGAATAGGGAATTAAAGAAATAGATTATTTAAGATGAAAACTTTTGTTATGCATTTTATTTTCATATCCCATTGAGGTATTTCAGACCAGCCATTAAAGTTTCCAGGCATTATAAATACTCAAAATTAATTTGATCAAAATTAATATTAACTGTAATAGGAGGATTCATTATTTCTTTAAAACTTTACTTCCACGCAATGAAAATTTTTGCTTCCCAGTTTAATTCTTCAAATTATGTACACGTATGCAGTTAGACGGGTACAATCCCATTATATTGACAATACGGAGATTTAAGTGCGTTTAATTAATAGAAATCTGACACCAACAAATAGGTGTACTAATGACGTCTGCAGATATTTACATTTTTTAGAAAAAAACAAGTAAAGAAACAGTCAGTCGGTGCAACCGACTTAGAAATACCCTACACCTATTTGGTTCAAATTTAAGGACATATCCATAAGTCATTTTAACACCATAGAAGCTGTTATTAATTTGATCGTAAGACATAGCTAACCAAATTAACTGTATAATACTAAAAACATTTTCTAATTACCCTATCTATTAAAAAAGACTACAAATTCTTACTAATTTATCTATTTAAAAATATTAAAAAACAAACAAACTTGAAATAAATGAAAATATATTTATTCCAATTCAATTACAAAATGAAAAAATTCTAATTATTAAATTTTGTGATAAAAAGATAATCAAAGCATAATATATTTAATAATCCAAATTTTTAAAAATTGCAATTATTTTAAATGGTTAGTTTATATACCTAATAGAAAAGCTTATAAACGCAAAATATGCAATAAATGTATTTCTAAAATACAATTAAAAATTTACACCTTTTCATATAATTCATTTAAATATAAAAATAAATTTTACATAAATGCAGCAAGTACCTTTGAACATAGCTGAACCACTACAATTAAGTCTAGATTTCGGAGACACATAGGACATAGGAAATATATTCTTTGGCTTCGAAATTAAACTCGACCACAACCAATTCCCATGGTACTTTCATTACTAGTAACCTACTGTTAAATTTCATCAAAATACCGGCATTATTTTTTGAGTTATGGTGTTTTTAAGATATATGTTTGTTAGTCCTTGAACTTTTCAAGGGTTCCAGGACCCGAAATTATGGTACGATTTCGCCCATATGCAGTCTCGTCATACTTTCAATACTAGTTAACCCTTGTACACAATTGGAACGCTCTATCTTAATTTTAAGTTACTAGTTTTATTAATTTCGATGATAAGCTTTTACACATTGGGGGGTCTAAGAGAGGTTCTGAACCACCACTCCAATTGATCCCAAATTAGGGGGGCACGCAAGAAATAGTAAAGAACACCCTTGTGGCAAATTGGAAGCTTCTACATTTGTTTCAAGTTACTATCTTTATTAATTTCGAAAATATGCTTTAAGGGCCTAAGAACTGAGTGGCTGGTCCCCGATCCACTACTCCAATGGGGTCCAAATTTCAAAGACACTTACGAAATAGGAAGGGACACACTGATACCAAATTTGGAGGTTCTATCTTCATTGGTTTCGGAATTATGCTCGTTTGGCCTAAATTCGATCAAAAAGTTCTAAGTTCCGAACCCATTGTCCAATCCTCACCGTACGTAATCACCGCCGTAGTTTCGCTGCCAATAACCTACAGCACAAATTTCATGAAGATAGCCTCATTAGTTGTTGAGTTATCGTGATTTTTTATATATGTTCCTTAGCCCTGACATCGATTAAAAGGTCCGGAATCCGAACCGTTGGGCTGATTTCGCCCTTATATAGTCCGCGCTGTACTTATAGTACTAGTTAACCCTTGTACACAATTTGAACGGTCTATCTTAATTTAAAGTAACTATTTTTAGTAATTTCGATTATAAGCCTTTAAAACTTGGGAGGTCTGAGAGGGGTACAGAACCACCACTCCAATTGATCCCAAATTAGGGGAACACGCAAGAGATAGTAAAGAACACCCTTGTGGCAAATTGGAAGCTTCTACATTTTTTCAAGTTGTTATCTTTATTAATTTTAAAGATATGCTTTAAGGTTTTCGGAAATGTGTGGCTGGTCCCCGACCCACTACTCCAATGGGACCCAAATTCACAAGACACTTAGGAAATAGGAAGGAACACCCTGATACTAAATTTGGAGGTTCTATCTTCATTGGTTTCGGAATTATGCTCGTTTGGCCTAAATTCGATCAAAAAGTTCTAGGTTTCGAACCCATGGTCCAATCCCGACCTTACGCAATTCCCAAAGTAGTTTCATTACTAGTAACCTACAGCACAAATTTGATGAAGATAGCGTCATTAGTTGTTGAGTTATCGTGATTTTTTATATTTGTTCGTTAGCCCTGAAACCGATTAAAAGGTCCAGAATCCGAACCCATGGGCCGATTTCGCCCATATGCAATCCCCGCCGTACTTTCAGTCCTAGTAACCTACAGTTAAAATTTCATCAAGATAGCTCCATTATTTTTTGAGTTATCGTGCCTACGGACGGACGGACGGACGGACGGACGGACGGACGGACATGGCTATATCGACTAAGGCGGTCACGCTGATCACAAATATATATACTTTTCCATATCTAGCTCGCTTCCTTTAGGTGGTTACAAACACCATACCAAAGTTAATATACCCCTTTACCTATTCTATAGGTGTAGGGTATAAAACTAATTCTTAATTCTTAAAAAAAACTAAAAAGAACTTCATTCTTGTGAAACACCTACAGAATTTACAATTTTTATTTAAAAAAAAAAAATATTTTAATCATTATATCTTTAGTTTTTTTTCCTTGTTTTGTGGGATTAAATTTAAGTTGGGATTCAATTTAATTAATAGCCATGGTACAAGGTATTAATTTTTTTTTTCTTTATAATATTTTCTTTAACCTGTTTCTGACATTATACATGACAGATCATTAGGTAAATAATTGTTAACTTAATATATAATATATATATATATATATAAATATAATATATATGTATATTAAAATAAAAAAGAAAAACTTGTTCAAACCGGAATTATATAATGAAAGATTGCATAGATTAAACATAACATTTTTTTTTTTTTTAAATTGGATGCAATGATGGCGTTTTCAAGTTTTACCATAGGCGATAAATGCGATAAATTCTTTAGAAGATTAAGGTTGAAAAAAAGAGTTAAATAAGTTTTTTTCCTTCATTTCTTTATTTTAATTTTATGTTTTTTCTAAAATTGATTTCTTTAGTTATTTAAATTTTTATTCTACATATATAATATAAATGTATATATGTACAAGTAACCCGTTTATGAGATGTTTGGTTTTCATTATGTATTTTGTCATTGGATACAGATAGAGTAGTCAATAGAGTTGTAAATGTCGATATAAAAAATGCGGCATAGGTGAAAACCAAAGTCGACATTATAAACGGGACCTTAGTGTAGTATAGTATAATGATTCAACTTACATGTTATTTATAAAAATTCTAATAAGAGAAAATTAACTGCTTCCTTCTTGCTTTTTTTTTAATCTGATTATAAAAATTCAAATGACAGTTAGATTGTAGAGACTGGAGGACGTAGTTGTATCTACAATCGCCCAAAAACGAACCGTCCAAAAATCCAAAATGTTTTTAAAAAAAAATCCATTAATTAGAAATAAATTTTTTTCCAGAATGTGTATAGTTACATATACATATATCGGCGATATGACAAAAGTCCTGGAGTAATAAGTCTAAAATCTAAATAAAAAATAAGTTAAATTTATAAGTTATAAATTAAAAATCTCCGGGAGTTTATAACTGCGATGAGTGAACCAAAAGTCTCCTAAAAATTAGACATAATTTTCCGTTATATTTTCAAACAGGTGATTAAGTTTTAAATCGCATTTTAAAAAGAAATAAAGCCGAAATTGACAGGAAAACAAAGTCGAATTTATTTTTTCTTAGAAAAAATTTTGAAAGTCCAATAAATAAATATTTATATATTTGTCTATGGAAGATCCTATATTACGAATCATATTAATAATATTTAAAATGAATGATTGGATAATGGATACACAATCAAAGTTGGCCCGTTTTCCGGAGTATTTATGAACTCGTATAATGTAAAATTTTGTATTAGAAGCGAGTTTTAAGTCGGTTATGAAAATTTAATTAAAGAAAAAGGCGAAATCCGTAAATTTTAATATGAACTTAATTCTTAATTTATTTGTTGTTTTTTTGTTAATGATTATGTTCTGTATTTTTAAAAATTTTGGAAATACTTAATTGTTTTGATACTTCATTTAAAATATTACAGTTTATGTAGTCATTAGTCTCAGGATAACTTTTGACTTACTCATTCGAGTTATAATCTCCCGGGGACTTTTCGCATATATTTTGTATCATAATTCCTGGGGGGAATTTTTGGATTTTGGACTTTTGTCGTATCGCTACATCATCAAATGATATGTTTTAGTAAAGTGTACCAGATTCTGTAATAACGACACATTTATAAATATTCTGAAAAAAGGGAAAATACCCTGATCTTGAATTGAACTCTTAAAGTATTTTTGGTTTTTTGACTGTGGAAGTTAAAAATATTTTGGGCTATTTGTCATTTAAGATTTTTGAATGGATTTCGAATAAAGATCATAACTTCATTTTTTTATCATTTGGTAATGTATACCTAATCACTTTTAGTCTTTGAATTTATTAAAATTTTACTTGTACATTTATTTTAGTATTTTATACCGAAAATTTATTTTTTTATTAATTAAAAGTTAATGAACTCAAAAGCCTCATCTTTTCTCAGATTTAGTATATCTCTTACATACAAAACTTTTTATAATCCATAAGATAAACAAAGGTCATGTTTTAGTAGAAAATTATTATTTTTATTATTATTATTATGCAATTAATAAAGACTGCAGTTATGAAAATTTGCTATCATTTAATTGCATAATATTATTATTTAATGTATTTTATGTAAGTAAGTAAATTAAATAATAATATAAATAAAACTGCCGCTATAAATCTATTTCTTTGTAAAAATTTAACATGAAATATTTCAGGAACACGTTTTATGTTATTTTTTTCAAAACGATATTCCACATGTGATTCTAAATAATTAATATTTAATTTTATTTATAAATAGTTGTATTATATAGTACAATCTAGTATTATGTATATGTAACACAATTATATTGATGACTTTGGCATATTATTTATTAAACAAGGAATTATAGTATTAGAACATTTATAGAAAGAAATTTTCCATTTCATCAATTAATAATTTTTCTTTTTCGTTTTTAAACTTCCGTTTCTCGCATTACAATTAAAACGAGGAAGAAAGTAATTTAGATTGTGCCAACTCTAGGATACAATGAACATACGGTATCCAACATAACTAGATCTTTCAGTAGATGAATTCAAATTCTTGCAGTAGATGTTAAACAAGCCCATAAGACTAAATGACTCTAGGCAAATTTTCAGACACTCATGCTTTAATAAAAGTATATACAGTTATGTGCATATATAATGGAAGTTGTGTGGCAGCTCTTTCAAACCGTTGAACAAACTGGAACTATTTTGAAATCATATATAGTTATTTTAGTATATACGAAATGAATTTGTTAAAATTTCAGAAGCTTAGCTCTTATAGTTTTTAAGTTATCGAACTAACTGTGTGTGGGTCCATCTAAGTCGTTTAAGTTTTCGAATCTATATGTATGACCTGAAGGTATAAACTTGAATCTTAATGTCTCCTTTACAGACTCACAAACGGAATTTCAAATTTAATATGCCTTTGGAATTACGTTCGTACGCGCATTAAAACTGTTTCTATGTAATTACAGTTTGATTAAATTAATCCAATTAACCCTTGAGTGGAAAGTGGTTTCTTTTTAACCCAACACAATACATTAATTTATTATACAGATTTGCATTTCTTATTTGTAATTAAGTACTTCCAATTATTTTAAAACAAATAGGTAGTTAATGGAACTGGAACTTCAGCTATATATTAAAGTTTATACCAAACTACGATTCCGCACATGGCTGTTAGATCGATCTTATTTTTTCCAAACAAACATATTAAGGTTAATTTTTCCTCTTTTTTTTTTTTCATTGCACTTCTTTAAAATGTTAACTATTAAAAAAGCGAATCCAAGTCTATTTTAATTAAATGCTTATATATTTTAAAATTAAATTCTATAAGCATATATAGTTTTACAATTATAGAAATTGATATGAATTTAAATTTTAAAAAGGCTTTATGTTATAAAAAATGAAAAAAAACTTAATTAAAAATTCTACAAGTGCTGCTGCTTTAATAATCAAATATATGATTGTATGTTATAGTATTAATCAAAAAACCATGACCATGGTATATAATATAAAAAAATAAAAATATAAATGAATTTTATTTCTTAATAAGGAAAATAGTATATATATATTGAATTGTTTCTCAACTATAATATTAAGATGTTAAATTCGATTATTATTTATGTTATAAACATATTGTTTATGTAGTTCAATCGATAAATTTACAATTATAATAAAATGCTCCGGTTAAAATTAGAGTTTTGGGATAGAGATAAATACATATATGGACTTGTTCCAAACAGTCTTCGAATTAGAAACAATACCTTAAAGTAATAAATATTAAGTAATGAAAAAACAATGAGGCTTGAATATTGACTCATACAAAAGTAAATAGATGCCCATGCTGCGACTTTAGGGTTTAATTGTTTTAGCTGTACTCGCTAATCTATGGATTCTTTCTGAAGCTTCCGAAAAACCAACCTAACCTACTTTGATGAAAATTGTTCCAGTAGTTTTGAGCAATTTTGCGAACAGACTGATGATCTGATGGACATCATCAAATCGGCCTAGAAAATAACGCAAGAAGATAAAGAATATATATAATATCAATCTCTACCCTTTTTCCTTTTCGTGATTACAAATACAATTTATATCTATTTAATTCACCCTCTCGACCTGGTTCCGCCTAGAGAATTTTAGGTTTACGCCAATATTGTTATGCATTTCCTAAGAGTATGGCCAATTCACCTCCATTTCCTTCTGGTGATTTGCTTTACTGTTGGTTCTTTGTTTGTTAGTGCCCACAAGTCTGCATTTCTCTTATTCTATTCGGCCAAAATATTCAGCATATTATTCTGAGATGTTTATTTATGAAGACTTGTAATTTATTTTTAATGGAAATAGTGAGCAACCATTATCTGATACTAGGTTATGGTATTTATTTTAGTTGTAATGGGTAATTGCTGCCAAATCTGATTTAGGTTTAAAAAAAAAGTAAAAAATCAACAACTTGGCTATCAGTAGCTGAAATCGAATCACTAATCACTAGCCCTCCGTACTTTTAACTTTTATTATAGAATCTATTAAAATTTAAAAAAAAAACAAACTTTTTCTTTCAAAAGGAAATAAATGAACAGGAAGAAAACATTATTCTTTTAACATGTGCGTACATTTACATAATTATGTAAGAAAATACATTATATATATATATATTTTTAGATAAATATATATATATATAAATTATAAAGTATTAATTGAACATGCTAAAAGAGTTCATTTTCTTCGTTTACTTTTTATTATATTCAATTTGTAGTTAATTTGAAATCGACTGTAAATAAATCATAATTATTTTATAGAAAAATTGTAAAAAAGTTTAATTTTTAATATTTTGTTACATGCTAATTCTGCAATTGTTTGATAATTTTCTTTTTAATAATTAATTCATTGTTTACAATTTACAAAACTTTAGTTGCGGCCAGCGGCACTATTAAAATTATGTAATTAGCAGCTTTAAACTTTTTTTTAAAATTTTTTTTATTTTGATTTATTGAAAAAATGTTCCGCGAAAAATAATTAAATTGGTATTTTAATTTGAATAAAATATTTTGATATTTTATAAAATTTTGCAATATAGATTATTCAATAGTATACCTATACAGCGTGAAGCGTCAAGCGATAATCGCATAAACTTTATAAAATGAAGTATAAGATCATTATGAGCTGTCAACTTAAAAAATTTTTAACTGAAGCTTAATATAATAAGAGTTTCTTTTAATAGATTTGTTTTGACTTGAAATTGTGAAGCCTTTCTGAGTTTTTGAACGAATTTTTTATGCTAGCGATATAATAGAACTAAGATATTTTTTGTAGTCTTAATTTTGTTTTATTAAAGGGCATTTATATTGAAGCTGCGATAAGTGATAAAAGCATATCGATAAGAGCATAGCTTTAGACATGATGATTATATACATAATTTTAATAAAGATGTTTATATTGCAGCATCGCTTTGATAAACTATAAAGAATATAAAATTCTCTACGCTATGCTCTTATCGACGCTCTTATTACTTTTCGTAGATCAAAATAAACACAGCCTAATACAGAAATACTGGATTTATTAGAAGTATTTCTTACATGCATTCAAAAATTTATCCTTTAGGAAGTTTAAATGTTTCAGAACTCCCTGGAAGTAGTTACTTTAAAAATCCTTCTTTTTTGACAGAGAATATGTAAACAAGAAAATGGAGCTGCTGCTGCCCTAATTTGTAAAACATCAGGAGTAAATTTTTTTTTTATAATTGCTTTCTAAAATATTTTTAAAAGTTTTTGAATTTAGATTTTTTGGATTTAGTGTTTTAATTTAAGGTTTTTGTTAAATTTGGAATTTTCTGGTGCTATTCCGTGAAAAAAATTTGAAATTAATCCTGAGCAAAAAATCCAGACTGTCAAATTTTTTTTAACATTAATCTGGAATTTGTTTTAGAAATTTTCTGGAATTTTTTTGAAGTTTTATTTCAAATTCTTTGATTTTGACATATGTTTAGAAAAATAATTTCGGAGTGAATTTTTATAAATTAATGTTCATTTTGTTTTGAGGGCAAAAGCCTAATTTATTTCCGGGCCAATATATCTTCTCATTTTTGAATAATGGACATTAGTTCCGGAAAATGTCAATTGTTTTTTTAATTGAAAATCTGTCCGAACTAGTAAGTGCCTCAAATTGCAAATATTTATTGACATCATAAGTTAGTTCGGAATTCCTTCTAATTAATGTCCATTTCTTTCTGGACTAAAAATCTTTCGGATTATTATCACATCTCCAAAAGTATCAGAATTTTAATCCGCATCCTGACTTTGTTCACTAGCTTACATGTGTAATGAAGACACATACACTAATTATAATTATAAATTTCTAAGAATTCTTATTTAATAATTAATAATTTTTATTAAAATATATTTATATTAATTAAATCTTCTTTTTTTTTCTATTTTTAGATTAATATGCCACCTTGGCTCGTGATATTATTAAAAACAAAAAAAAATGGAAACTTCAAAAAGAATATTATCAAAACAATTATTTTCATCAATATTATTACCATTTAATTTAAATAATTTAGTATCAATATTAGGAATAATTATCTTACTATTATTTAATTGTACATTATGTTATAATTATAAAATAATTCATCCTTGCCAATCGAATAACTGGTGGGATTCATCAAAAAATAAATGCATTCCTTGTACAGAATGTAATGAAGAACAAACAATTGTTTTGAGACCATGTTTAGCCCATCAAAATTCAATATGTGGTTCAATACAAGATTTAGAAATTGGTTATTTATTTTTAGGAAAAACAGAATCAAATTGGAAAGATGTAAGTACATATAATTAAATATTACACTTTAGTCTAAAGACTTACTAATGTTATATATAAATGTAATTACTTAACTGAGTTACTCTTGTCTATTTTCAGAGACGAAAAGATAATGATGATAATAATGAAGATGTAACAGATAATAAAGAAAATTTATCAAATTTAAAGCTAGAAGAAGAAGAATTAGTAGATTGGTGGGAAATGACATTAATAGCTGTTATTATATTATTTTTAATATTATTTTTGGGTGTTGCTTTTTTATCATTTCAACATATGCGACAATGGCGACAAATTGAAAAACGATTAGACAGAGGTATGTGTATTTATATTAAACTCTCTTCAACGAGTAGGATGTTATTAGTTTGTATTTTATTATTGAAGTCCTTCAACAATTTGATCTATTGATTTTAAAACTTAAAAATAGTACTACATAGTAGATTAGTAGCATTATACAGATCACATGTATCGTGCTACTAATCAAATTAATGTATCAGTAGCACTATATACATTTGATCTATTAATTCATAATTCTGGTCCTTTGATCACTCTTAAAAGAAATTCTATTGAAATTTCCAGGATTTAGTAATCTTAAAGAAAGTTTGTGACAAATTGAACAAATTTCTTAACCCATTCGGCGCAGAAGGCTAGAAAAATAACTTTTAAACTTTTAAGTCCTATATGTTCACTTTCAGAAGTTCCAGCTTTTAGTAGCTCAGAGACATTTGCCGGAAATAACCCTATTCAAAATCTAGAAATTCTTCTTGTAGATCTACTTTTTTTACGAGAGCCATGGAAAAAGCCCACACTAAAACCACACACTTTTAAACCAAACTTTAGGATGGGTTCTTTAATACAAATTTACAGTTTGAATTTGAAGATGGGAATTAGAAAAGGAAATTTATGGAGTTGGGATTGGGATAATGGGTAATGGATTAGGTAGGATAGCGGGAAAATTTGTCGAGTGGGATATTAAGGAGAAAGATATTCATATTCTTCTTAAATTTAATTAAGTTGTACGCATACGAATTTATAGGAAGCTTTCCCTTAGTTATTATTAGATTATATATAACTAAAAGCTAATTAGTTATGTTATATCATCTAAGGTGGAATTGCTCAAACTATACCTGCTATGTGGAGCAGTGTTTATTATTTAATCAAGGTCAATTTTTAAATTTCATTGTTTTTAAACTCTATAAAATACAAAAAAATTTTCTTAATAAAAGTGATTTCAATTAATTAAAAATATAAATTGATAGTATACAAGGATTTGGGTATTAAAATTAAAATACCTTTTTATACATTCATCCATTCATTTAAAATTGTACATTCTGACGTAGAACTTCCGATAAATCATAGGGGTTAAATAACCAGAAAGCTGTTTATTAATTAATTTTTTCTAATATTCTTAAACATTTTTTTTTTGCAAGGGGTCTTCTGGTTCTTGCCAAATTTCGATTATTTTTATTCAGTAAGTCTATCGTATTTATTCTAGATTAAAATTAATCCAAACATATGGAAATTGTAATATATTTTAATTATGATGTATAAATGGATTTTCATATATTATATGTATATATTATATATACATATACAATTTAATATGAATTTAAATCTATATTGTAAATATATACGTTTAAAAATGAACTCCAGAATAGATTTTTAATATAAACACCGGAAGTTTTTAATAGATATTAAAAATAAAAAAAAAATAAAATTATATTTAGTTAAAGAAATGTTATTTTTTCAATGAACTGATGAATGGAAAATATATCTCATAGATACAGCAATATAATTTAGTAAATTTTTCTCAATAATATAAATTAAAATGTTATAATTTATTGCAACTTATTTTCATGTGTAGGTATGATCGATATTTAATATTAAGAAGAATTCAACTGGTAGAATTATGCTGGAAAATTTCAAAGTACTAGCACTTTATTCAATTTCTAAGATTTGATTATTTTTAAATCAGTTATTTTTTGTGAAAAGATCATGGTACATTTTAAATTAATTTCAAAGAAGGGTTAAAATTCTTCCAAATCAAAAACTATAAGATTGTTTTTTTTTAATTTTTCATATTAAAATAATTATATTTTTTTTTTAACGAGTGAATGGAAGGTCGAAAGCCACCCATTGAAACTGTGCTGTGGTTTTTTTGGGTAGTGTGCGACCTTTTTTGAACCAAACTTTAGGAAGAACCTTGTGATCCAAATGTACAGTTTGGTTACAGGGATGGTAATATGGAAGGATTTTGGTATTATGAAGTTGTTAATTGGGAATTTTGAATTATTGAGGATGTTATTTATGCATAAAAGATCTTACTATACAGTGTCACACTTTCCGCATGCTAATCACATTATGTCACTCTTCAACGTTTTCTTGATCTTTCACAATGCTTAACAATCGTGACATTGTTAGATTCATTTTTACATTAAATAATGACATTAATTAACTTTTAGAAAATACTTGCATTTGCATTTTATTTTGAGTTATTACAGATAAACGAAATATCCGATTATAACACTAAACTTCGCATCAGGGATGTTTACTTCAAACCTAGGAATAAGTGGATCACTCTATTTTTTTTTTGTTTCAAGACCTTCTAGTCCTTTGTGTTGCTCTTTCAGTGTGCAGTTGACTGTTACAACCTGACTCAAAATCTCTTAACCCGTTTCTGATCAAATTACCTGTCTAATTCTTTGTAAATTTGTAATCTCTAATTTTGTTGAAAACTAAAGCCCAATCAAAAGTCTTAAATATTTTGCGCCAGTTAAAAATCGATAGTTTTTTCTAACCCGTTGCTGTACAAGATCATTGTAAAGTGGACTGATAAACTTGTTTTATTTTATACTACATCTAAAATCCTATGTCAATGGTCCGGAATTTAAATAAATCCATTTACAACCCGAAAGTGGTACTTGTACTCTTTTTCAAATCTTTAAGTCTTCGCGTATTTGTTTCTCATAGTCCTCTCCCCACTCAAGCTTTGATATTAAACTCATTTAAATTAAAGAACACATGCGCAACTCACTTTGCATACATGATTATATTATATACTCAATTACAAATCTTATAACATTATTTCGAAATGTTTGAAAGATTCTTACATTATAGGTTCTTACATTTAGTAAAAATAAGGTCGGCAATCATAATCGATGATGAAAAAATATGAACCTTAAAAAACGAAGAAAAATTAGTGTCATGTATATTAATATATGATGTGTACAGACAATTTTAGTTCAATTAATTTTATATTTTTAATATTATTTTAGTTTTTTCCACTCATTATACATATGTACTCTAGTACTTTAAATACTTTAAAGGTGTTATAAGTACGTGCGCGTAATATTTCAAGTCATTTATACATATATAATAAAAATTGAAAAACCAAATATTTATAAAAAGAAATTAAAGAGGACGTGAGTCGGTTGGTTCTTTTCGAATTTTGTTCAAAATTTTTTATCTTAAGTATTCATTTTGTTTATTTCTTGGTATATTGTCGGCGTTTTTTTCATTTCTTCCCATGTTTTCTTTTTAAGGTTCACATTGAGAACAAAATCATAAACAAATTTGAATAGAATTTTAGGTTTATTTTAAAAATAAAACAAAAAAAAAACGTATGTTTTAGTGAGTAGTGTATTAAGTTCATTAAAATAGAGTGAATTTGCTAAAAAAAATTGAAGGTAAAATTTTTTGATAATGGGGAACAATAAAAAAACGTGAAAAAATTTATTTTAAAAGAATTTTACGTGGGAGTAACACATTATTAGATTCTAGAAAAAATATATGCACTTTAATAAAAAAAAACAATATGTTGTTATATCAATTTGTTTTTTTTTTTTTTTTATTAAAATTTATGTCCAAATATTTAGACTTGCCCATCAGAGAACTTAATAAAATAAACATGATAGAATTTTTTTAAGATCTAATAAAAATAATTCGGTTAAATTGTTTCTAACCTAAAAATAATCATAAATAAAATTTAATGTGATCGTTATTTTTATTTACTTTGGTTATTTAGTTATAGTGGCGTATTTGTATATACTTAATATAGAAAAGAATTTATCTATTAGATATTCAAATAAGATATTCTTCATTAAAATATTATAAATTAAACAAATATTTACATGTCTATTATTTAAATCTACGTAAACTTTTAGCCGCGGTTCAATAAGACAAAACAAAATCATTTAAAGCCATGTAAATTTATTAATTCTGATCATATTTATTAATATTAAATTTATTTCTTTAAAGCTTTGGGGATTTTGCACCTTAAAAACTCAATATAACTTAAAATTAAATTTAATAAACCAAATAATCACCCTTAGAATTCCCTTGTAGACTTTCTACGAAAAATTAGCTACGCTACGAACATAGAGTTTTAGTGATTCTAAATTCCGTCGTAGAAAATTAAATTTACAATGGCAACTTTGACGTTTGAATTCACTTTCTTATGTAAAAATTATGATTATTTTCAATTTTGTATAATAATTTGTGAAAAATATTTTGAAAAGAGACTTAATTATTTTTATAAAACAAAGTTAACTAAACAATTAAATAAAAATGTAAATTCATTTAAAACTTTTTATTTATATGTACAGAAGTGCAATGATTACAAAATAATATGAAGTACGAATGAATATTTCTTTCGTAGATTTTGCAGTTTTCGTAACGTTAAGTCGGAATTGAGAATCACTTTTTGGTAGATTATCTCCGCCTTAGCCGTACGAGGGAATTTAGAATAGGGGCGAATAAATATGGGCGTTTATTATTTTGTGTCCAAATCTCAGGTCAAATGTCGAGCGTTAACAACAAATAATGCTGAGGACAAACTTTTGTTTCTCTAAATCTAAATGATCCAGAGTTTATTCTAATGTAATTTTTTTTTGATTATATCAAAATATAGAATTGAAATTAAGCATTATATTAACGACTGGGTAGTACACAAGTTAGAGTGCCTATTTTTCATTCAATAAACTCGGGTTAGATTCCCGGTTAAAGTGAAAAAAACAGACAACTTTAATCTGGTTTTCCGACTCTACTTAGCTACCATTCACCATTGGGTTAAAAAAAGAATGGATAAATCAATAATTAATAATTATATATCTTTAATAAAAAATACATTAATATCACAATGTTTATAATTTAATTTAATAATAAAGCTCACAGATACAGTAATACTTTATAATCCAATATAAAATTATTACTATAGATAACAAAGAGTATTAATTGAAAAGCTAAGACGTTTCTTTATATGTTATAACGCCTAGTATATATATACTATCTTTAAATTGTATGTGGAATTCATTAAGATCAATTCTAATTATAAGAATATAATATGGGCCACCTGTTCTAACATGTTTAAATTAAATTTTATTTTGTATCTAGCTTAAGAGTTAGATCCTGTTCTAAAACGTCAGCAATTTGACAATCATCTATCGATGAATTTTGCATTTTATTAGCAGTAAATAATTGTATAATGACTTTTGAAGTAGCAATAAAATAATTGCAAAATTGTAAATACAAGATGTCTGACTATGACTCTCACTACGCGGCGCCAACCCGTTAAATTATAATCGTCAATTACGACGATCTTCGCAACATCTTCGCAGGTCGGTTAATGAATACCTGTAGTGTTGCGACTATGATGCTAGATGCGAGAAAATTTATATAGTAGATAGTGGAACAATTTATTTAACTATAAGAAAATTTTCTATTTATTGTTTTCAAAACAGTATTTTATAATTTTAATAATTTTTAATTGCCAATTTAACGTGTTTTAAATTTTTAATGCAATACATATTTAGTTATATTGTAATAAATTTTGTAGATGTTTAAAATTTTATTTACGTCAATATTTCATTGTTGTATTTACAATAATTTGAACATATATATATGCGTCATTAAACTATATTCTGTTGTATGGTTGTATTTTTTACTGACCTAAAATTTAAACTTCCAAATATTGAATATTTAATACATATTTTGTTATACGATTAATAGATAATAAATGGCGCCAACAAAATTTTTATATACTCATACAAAATAATAATTCTACATTCACCAAATTCAATATTCAAATATTTTATATATAGCTACTTACACCTATAAATTGAGTTTTCCTGTCAAAATAACATAAAAAAAAAATAAATAAAAAAAAAAACAAAATCAATATATTTTAATAGTTAACCTCCTACTTTTTTCCATTATAATTTCTTCTTTCTTTTTTTTTTAATTTTCAAAAAAAATTAAAAACAAAAAAAAAATTCACAATTTTTAATTATAAGAAATTGTTTTAATATTCAACAAATTATTAAAACTTCCGATTTTAATACAATGTATGAAAGTGTACACATACGGATGTGTGTATATAGATATAATTATTAATTAATGAAAAGAATTTACAAAAAAAAATTTAAAAAACATCTGGATTTACAGTTAATATGGCTGTTATAATTTATTATAAAACTACATTTTAACTAAAGAGTTTTAAATATAATAGATAATAATAATAATAGAGTCACTCGAAGTTACCCATTGGGGTACTTCAGAATTAAATAACAAAACTTTGTATTTTTGTCCTATGTATGATTATTCTATTTCAAATTTTATAAGATTTTGACTTTAAAACAAATAAACATGCTGGGTAGATTAGTTATTTAATCAAATTATAGTTCTGATATCCTTGAAAGAATAAGAATAATAATAGAATCAACCAAAGTTACCCATTGGGGTACTTAAGAATTACAAAACAAAACTTTGTACTTTTGTTCTATGTGATTATTCTATTTCAAATTCTATATGATGCAGATATTTTTTAAATGATTACTATATATGTTTAATTCTTTGATTTTTAAGATTTTGGAGAGGTTTAGAAGCAGGAAATATTATTATATAACTTTTTCAGGAAAAATGATAGGTTACCTCTTTTTTTTATTTTTAAAATTTTTTAAAATTTTAAAAAGAAGAAAATTTGATGCAAGTTGCTATTAGGTTTAAATAGTGAACGATATGATGATTCATATATATATACTTATCATATACATCTAAATATAGTATAATTATGATAGGTGGGTTTAAAAACGTGATATTTTTCCAAGAAATAATTTTAATTTAGGGTTAAAAGAAATTTTCTATTTTTGAGGAAATTATGAATTTTTAAAAAAATCTTATCTTCCCGGATGTCTAGTTTATTTTTATACAAATTAGATATAAAATCAAGCCCTTTCTTTATAAAGGCAAGGTTACTTAAGTTTTATACAAAATATTACAGATATTGATATTTTTACTTATATTGAAAATCATTTTTTAATAAATTTCAATTCGATATATCTATTAGATTATTGGTTTTTGTAAGTTCAAAATTCGTTCATAATAGAGTGTAATAAACTTCCTAAGATATGCCTAGGATTATGTCTTCTTAATTAAAAAGTTTTTTTTATACCCGTATGACTGTAGGGTAAAATAAATTTGCCATTACGTTTGTGACACAGAGAAGGAGGGCGGTAGATATAGATTCAAGTGTATGGATCGGATCAGAGTCGGAAAAAAAATCGATTTAGCTATGTATGTCCGTCCGTCCATTTTCTAACTGTTTTTAAATTACACCTGTACATTAAACAACAGTTACTGACTTTTTCTTCCCAATCTTTAAAAACTTTAAAAGACACCTGGAAAACTGAACTCCCTAAGAGTGTGAGACTGATACTGAGAACACTCACAAACCCCTATGGGGAAATTAATATGGATGGGAAAAAGATGGTAAGGACGCTTCTTAAATTTTTCTTAGTCATAAGAATTTAAGTGTTCTACATTTAAAATTGCCGCTAATAAGAGTTTATAACTTGTTCAAAGTTAGTTCTTCATATGTTTCGTACATAGCTGATCATCTGAACCACAAGTTTTTAACTTTTTCATTTAAATACATATATATGGATTGCATTAAATTGTATATACACAATTAAAGGTGAGCCTATAAAGATGTTCCTAATTTAATTTAAAAAGCATTATCATTTATTAATTACATACTATTGATAAAATTATATCTGCTTTATTGGATGTACCTCTATAGACGTAGGTCTAAGATAAAATAAATTTGCCATTGAGTTTGTAACGCATCTTAAAAAATTTCTGAAAAAATAAACTCAAATCAATGGATCATATCAGAATTGAAAAATTATACCTAATTGATCTATATGTATTCATCTGCGAGACCACTTTAATTAAACGAGTTCCCAAATCAGATTCAACAAGCTGCCACACAATTTTTTTTTTATATGCGTGAGCCCATCTATATTTATATAAAATAAAGCTGTACTTCTGAATTAGTAAAATATTGTGTCTAAAATCTGCCTTAAATACAATTCCTTAGACAAATTAATGATTTGTTTTTTCGAGTATTATTTTCGAATAAGTATCCTAGAGTTGACAGCATTAACTCGATCACTTTCTTCGTCTTCTTTCTTTTACAAGTGAATTAGAATTTTATTTCAATTTATTTTTTAATTTATTTTTAATACTTATGTTTATATGTTATTAATTAACATTAAAATACATAACATTTATACAAACATATAAAATATACAACATTAATTACAAACTATTAAAATTCTCTAAATTTGTATAATTTTGTATAATGAGCAGAGCGCAGCGAAAATAATTTACAAATTCGCACATATTAATGCGATATTTTATAGAATATTTAATTATGATGATCATTAGAAAAAATAACAGCAGATTGGTGTTGTACAAAATTGTCATAAATTAAAAAGTATATATCTAATATTAAATGAATGCAATTATTTAAAATGACAATTTTTTTTAAATGTTACTGTATGCATTTGTTAAATCATTAATATTGTAAGTGGTTTCCGGTTCCACTTGAAAATATTTGAATAAATTTTTGAAAATTTTTTTTTTTCTTTCTTTCTTTCTTTCTAACTTTCAAAGAGGGAAACAAAAAGGTGTGTAAGTTTAAGTATACCATGTAAAGTAGCAGTTGCCAGTTGTTTTAATTGACAAGAAACAGAAAGTAAAAAAAAAAAAATTAATATTTAAGACATCAAAATTGAAGAGGGAAATAGGGAAACCCAATTCATTGAAATTTATTTAAAAAAAAATAATAAATTCAATGTAATATGTATGGAATCGGAAGTTGAAGTGGTTTTTCTTTTTTTTTTTCAAAGTTTTTGAGGGTTTTTTTGTTTTTTGGATTTTCATGATCGTTTTCATGAATATTTATTTGGATCAGTCATGATTTGATTTTTTAATGAACATTGGTATATAAATTTTTTAAATCTGATGATTTTTGTGTCTTTTGATTAATTTTTCTTAGATCGGAAATAGAAAATCTATTTCCTTTTTGGTATAATAAGAAAATTTTTTTTCTATTAATAGGATTTAAATTTTTAGAAAAATATTTAATATATTTTTTTGATGATTTAAATTGTGTTCGGATTTGGGAATGTTTAAAATTTCCAAAAAATTTATTTTTCAGTTAAATTTTTTACTTTGGTATTAAAATATAGTGAAAGAGTAGAGATTTGACCATGATCCATAATATATATATACAAAGTATATATATTTTTATTAGAAATTATTATTATTTCCAAAAATAAATAAACAAAACGTGCTACTTTTTGGGGAAATTATTTAAAAATTTTATTAAATGGCTAAAGAAAAGAATTTTCATTTAAAAAGAAAATATTAAAATTTTTTTTTAAAAAAAATTTTTATTATCCCGGATGTCTAGTCATCAGTTTTATATTTTGTTTCTTTTAGTAAAAGAAAATACATACTAAAAATAAATATTGTTTCCTTTTTTCAATCTCAAATTATTATTGTTTTTCAATTTGGAGAGCCCCGTGGTAATAGGGTTTCCACATAAAGTTGCTTTAATCTTTTCTTTATCTGTTAATGGTCATGGCTTTTTAGGTATTACCAAGTTTTCTATGTTTTATATGTGCCTATATTTATATACTACTGTTTTATATTCTATACAGCCATATTATACTAAACATTTTATGATCTTTTGATATTTTTGACCTTTAGTAGATCAGAAAACAAGTTTCGGCTACTTAAAAAAAAAAAAAAAATTAAATATATAAAATGGATCTTATTTGAAGATCTTGATTTAAAAATTAATCCTTAAAAGATCAGATCACTTTTTATGATCTGATCTTATATAAATAAAAAAAAAAGATCATTTGATCTAAAAAGTGATTTCTAAAAGATCAGAACAACTTTTATTGCGTTCCCAATCTCGTGATAGCCGAGCAATTAATTTAGAAAAGTTTATACACAGTTTATAACCGATTAATCAAAATTTTTGCCTTATCTATATTATTCCCTCGTTATTGACTCTATCAAGCAACTCATTATACCCGTATGACTATATAGTCCAAGGGTATAATAAATTTGCCATTACGTTTGTGACGCAGAGAGGGAGGGGGGGTAGATATAGACTCAAGTGTATGGATCGGATCAGAATCGAAAAATAAATCGATTTAGCTATGTATGTCCGTCCGTCAGTCATCACGAAAACTCAAAAAGTAAAGGAGCTAGGATTATGAAATTTTCACAAATTCGTTTTTATGCAAAAACCGGAATCGCTATTTAAATCCAGCTATTTTGGTCCACGGGTTCGAGTACCTGCCATACAACTTCTAATTTTATATGAGCATTACTCTATACCTATGGAATCTGCGTGTCTGAAATTTTGCCAAAAATAGTTTAGTATAATAGCCAAAGTTACTGCAAAATTTTGTTGGTCTACTGCAGAGGGTTCGGGTAGCTGCCATATAACTCCTTCTTTTATATGAGCTTTACACTACACCTGATGAAGCTGGGTGTCTGAAATTTTGCAAAAAATAGTTTAGTGTAATGGCCAAAGTTACTGCAAAATTTAGTTGGTCTACGGGTATCCCAGAGTTGACACAGTCTACTCTTCTACACTCTTCCTCGTTTTTCTTTAAACTTGGCCAGATTATCGCGTAATTTTTCACATTTCATTCCATTAAATATTTTAAAATTTAACAATTTGTTTAAATGCGAACTTATTAGTTATTAATTATTAGTATTAACCTTACTTATTGAAAAAAAACTCCTCTTGGCGGCATCTACGAGACGTTTTCATCGAACTCTGTTTGGTGTTTTTGTTTATTGCACTGCACTCTCCAAGATTATACCTATTGAGTTTAGTTTCATAATTATTGTTCTGCGTCTGGTGTTACTCGGCCGACCACGTTTTTTGAAGCCTTGTGAATTCAATTCAAGGACGATTCTAGCTATATATCCCTGGCACTTTTGCAGTGTATACCCTATCCAACTTCATTTCTTTTGTCTTATTCAATGCAATATTAATGGCTGGATTGCTCTCGAGTTAAGTTCCATAAAATTAAATAATTATCAAAGATAGAGTAATTTTTTTATTCAGATTTAAGTTCAAATGAGTATTTCAGCATTTCACTTCATCATTTATTTTATATAAATATTATTTTACTTAATTGTAAACTCTGAAGTTAAATGATTTTAATTCTAAAATTATTACTGTACTGTACTGTACAATATACTTCAACGACTTCTAATTGCATAATTCGGACTTATAATATACTTCACCTTCGTAAATTATATTTTGTCTATAGATAAAATTGTTTCTAGAATGTTGCGTCGTTCATATTAACAACAATAGCACGCGATATAATTCTACAGATTCAAAACATCTGTTTCACACTGCATCTACATTTCCTTTTTTGAATTATCATCTATCTACTCCTCCTTCTTCTGTATCATTGTATGTCATTATCATGTAAATTTTAAATTATTAAACTTCACAATTATTTTAATAACGCTGAAATTAAAATTTAAATAGTTTTTATATGATGTTTTTATCATTTTCTTAATGAATTTGAATTAAGCATATTTATATATATGTATATATATAATACATATGTAAAGTTTTAAAGTACATCTCAAAACTTTTCAGTTAATTAAAATAAAAAGATTTTGGGAAAAGAATATACATATTTCTATTGTACTCATATTTTTCAATTTATTTTTTTTTATTTTTTAAGATTTTACTCAGTTTAGAAAGTAAAACATCTAAAATATTTAAATTCCAAAATACTATATTAATAAAAAGTTTTTTACTACGTGTTAGCATTTATGTATAGTATTAAATGTCAAAAAATAATTTAAAAATTATAACACGGTAGCGACAAGCGCAAAAGCGAAAACATATCAGACATTAAGTAAAATACCAAAAATTTTTATAGCCAATAATTGAAGTATAGTTTGAATATTTAAAAATTTTTCTTAGAATTTGTATTTTTTTTTAATTTTTTAGAAAAGATTTAAGAGTCACTTTTTTTGAGATGATTGTGTAAAGCGTTATTATGCAATGTTCGCAAAAGGCATTGCGTCACGTTCATTAGCTTGCAAACATCGCGTTTTGAATAAAATAATAATCAAATTGTAACATGGCATTGTTTTGTATAAGATCAAACAAATTTTAATTTAATTCTGTATATGGAAGTTTAGTTTGTAACAAAAAACAACAAATCGATTGTCAATGTGACGTAATGAATTAATTTGCTTTTGTCAAGCCTTGCTTCATTGCTGCTTTATTCGGCTTTCGCGACTCTTTGTGTATGATTAGGAGGTTTTTAAATTAATACCAGAGTCTAAGAAATTTTCACACTATAATTATTATATATTTATAAACAAATAATGAAGCGACCGGAAATTTTGTTAAAATAAGCCAATTAAGCCGATTATTGTATATTATGATATGTTATGATACGTCAAAGCAATGCTAGAACTTTAATCGCTTGGATTTTTTAAAAGTTGCCATTCTCATGAATTCTAAATAAATTATTAAGTTTTAAGTTTGGATCGTATCTTACAAAATAATTGGAGATTAAAAATATTATTTAAATTAGTGTTTGATTAATAGACAGACAGTCGTCCAAACACATCATTAGTCAAAAAGCTAAAAACTAATTTTTTTAACTAAAATACTTAATATTTACGCTAACGTTTGATAATACGATTTGTCTTTTTAAATGATTTGATTAATGATTTTTGAATTTAATTCTTGTGTGGAGGTTGATTGTACACACACAAATTATTGAGAAAAACAAAAATATTCAAAATAAAAAAAATTTAAATTAAAAAAAATAAATTTCTTGGAATGAGAACTCCATAACATAAGAGATAATAAAAGCATTAATTTCCCATAAATTTTATAACAAGCTACTTATAGTTGAAGAGATTTTTATTTACTTATAAAAAATAAAAAAAAAAAAATAAAAATTTATTAAAAAAATATAAAATAATTTAATTTTTTTCTTTTTTATTTTATTTCTTGTGGTTTAGATGTTGAAGAACTGTCAGCGAAATTAATGGCTAAATTGGCTAATGTACAAAATGTCGAAAATGGAAATTTTATAATTGAAAATCCAATAAGTAGAGAAGCTGGAGTTCGACCAGTACAAGTTCATTGTGTATTATTAGATAATTATTTTGGTAAGTATATATATAAGTTTTTAAGGATTTTAAGGGTTTTTTAGGGCCTAAGGCCTTATACAATTAGAAGGACTAAGAAATTTTTGATTTTTAAAAGAAACATTGTTTTTATTAAAAAAAAATATTTATATAATAAATACTATAGGTAATTACCTAATTTCAGTTAAGTTATATTATGTGATTTTGATTAATCGTGAATAGAGGGGTAGACCTTCCGTGGTAGACTTGTGGTACCATCCATGGACAATTTAAACCTCTGTTATATTTCTTCTTTTAAATTTCTGTGTTTGGAAGCTTGGGAATTCAATTAAAGTTACCTAATAAAAGTCATTTCAATGAAAGACCCTTTTTCCGATTGAAGGCTTATCCAAGTTATCGGCTAGGTGGCACAATGGTTAAAGTGGTAATCTTTCATGCGAAAGACCCTTTCATGTTTTTTGTATCAATTAGCACGTAGAGGTGCCGGCATAAAAAAAAAGGAAAAAAAGGACAACTTATTTTTTTTTTTTTTTGCCGGCACCTCTACGTGCTAACTGTTCACTGTGATAGGCTAAACAGCCTGACTATATAAGTGCATGTCGGAACAGGGGAGATATATTCATATATTAGAACTGATCAAATGAATTCCACATACAATTTAAACATGAGATAGTATACTACAAACATATATAAATAGTCTTATAACATAGCCTTATAACATATATAAATGTCTTAGATTTTCAGTAAATACAGTTCTATTTTTGTTTATATTGTAATAATTTTGTACTTGAGTTATATGGGTTATAATATTGTACTTGAGTACAATATGTACTTGAGTTATAATATTTATTTAAATTTTGTATTTGTTTATATTGTTATATTTATTTATTTATTATTAAAGATATATAATTATTAATTAAGCCATTAATTTGAACCCAAAGGCGAATGGTAGCTGAGTCGAGTTGAAAATCAGATAAAAGTTTTTTCACTTCCACTGGGATTCGAACCCGGGGCCTCTCGCATGAAAGTCGGCACTCTAACCACTGTGCTACCCAGCCGTTATACAAAAACTGATAAATTTGACCGCCTCCTCAGTGGTAAAGTGACGGCTTTTCAATCGAAAAGTCTTGGGTTCAAACCCCGGTCGGATTATATCTAAAATAAAAATATAGTGTATATTAAAATAATTTAATAATAAGTCCAAATGTCGAATAGACAAAGGATTATTATTATCAGGCAAAATTTACTATTGTCCGGTACTGCAAATAAATAAATAAATAAAAATTGATAAGTGATAAGTAATATCAATAAAATAAATATAAATGATAAATAGCACGTTCCAAAACTAAATTATAATTAAATAAATTTGAACATAAGTTTTTATTTAATTTCTTGTCAATATACAATTCAATAGAAATTTAAAAATTAATTTTCATTAAAATTTATTTTATTATCTTTGGGTTTTTGAAAACTGTATAGACATCAGGCATTTCGGTATTACATTTTGTGTATATAAAATATTGCATATATATACAAGTTTTTAATAATTTTAATCACGTACTGTGTCAAGTACGTAAAATAACATTAAATAACATTAAAAACTCATGCAGGATATAGAATTTTAAAATATAGATTTAAGAAGATTTTTTTTTGAAAATTATAAAAAAAAAAATAAAAATTAAATAAAATAAAATTCTTATAAATATAATTTTTTTTTTTTTTTGTAATTTATTACACAATCCCACGAAGGATTTATAATCAAAATAAAAGAATTGAGATTTAACTCGTATTATATTTTAGTTACATAATAAATCTTAAGTATGGTTTAAATAAATTGGCTCTTTTTTATATTAAATTTATATTATATAATAAATTTATACTTAAAAAATTATTTATTTTCTATTGTTCTTTATTTTTTATAAAGAAATTTATACAAATATTAAATTACTTATCAATTATCATAATAGTTATTTCGAAATTGAATTTTAACGCTTTGTTAATTATCAATAGGGTTATATACCATATTAAATTTAAATAGATTTAGATCCATTGTATAAAATTTAATAGATTTAAATATTCTTAAATATTAAAAACTTAGGGTGCGTTTACATTGCAGCTGCGATAAAACATAAGAGCTTCGATAGGAGCATAGTTAATGCACTCTTGTTGTTTTGATATGGGGGATAGCAAGTGCCATCCTAAAACGTAGGTCTTGCGGCCACGCACTTTCAATACTTTTTATCAATTTATAAGTCATAGTATTTATTTTGTTTATTTTATATATTTGTATATTTTAAATTATATATTGTAACCATGGGGATTTGTAAAAAAAAATATTTTTCAATAATTTTTACCAATAAAAACAGAGCCGTGCGGGAATTGAACCCACAACCCTTAGGCTAATAAATTGAACAAGAAATCTGTTTGCAACAATGGATCCCAAAAAAATAATATTTTTAACTAATTTAATTATATTGCATATTTTGTATTAATCTAGAATAAACTCTAAGATAAGATTAAGAGACTCAATTATTATTATAATCAATTTATCTTTAAATATTTCATTAAATAAGATTATTATTACGAGACTGGGTTGGAAAATATTGAAAGTCCCTTAGAGTAGCTGTGCTGTAGTGCTGTAGCATGGCTCCTCGGGAATTGAGATTGGCACAAGATTCCTCAGAATTGGGTTCTACCCAGCCAAAACTACCTTATTTTCAATGGGTAAGAATCGGGAAAGAAATCTTGTTGAATTAGGAATTATTTTACCTGAATCCATTAACTGTATCAATAAAATGAGCTTAATAAATCTATTTTACAATTTTGTAAGATAGGGTAACTGATTCAGTTTTTTGCAAAAACTTTTTGTTTGATATATAAAATCTATACAAAATTGTTATATGTAGTATGCCAAATAAGTTATATTATGCCAAACAAGTTCTTTTATATACACAATTAATTTATTTAATAACTTTAATATAAATTTAAATAAATATTTTTTTTTATTTTACAGCTGGAAAAAACCCTATGGAGTTACAAAATCCTGGAAATTTATATACTGAAGATACGAATACTGCAAAATAAAAACAATATATACTTAATGTATTTTAATCAAAAAAAAATATATAATACTCGTATAAGTTATTATAAATCTTTTATTATGTTATTTTATTAAGTATATATACCTTAAAAATGTACATACTAAATAGATATTGAATATAAATTTGTAAATATATACATATTAATAAATAATATAAGTTTAAATATTAAAAGTTTTTAATAATTTTCTGAAATTAAATTGAGATTTAAAAATGTATTTATTTTACTATTAACTTATATGCACTTGAATTAAAGCCGATTTTTATTAAAACTTTTAAGAGTCTATTGAATGACTATTCTTTGATGTTATATACAAATACAATATTAATGGAAGATCAGAACTTTAAAGTTTGAATAAAATTTTAATTTATACAACATTTTTTCTATAGATTGAAATCTTCTTTGATCGCCTTACTTCACATATAATAATGCTTATAAGTGGGTTATATACTCTCATTTTATTATATATATTGATGTCATACATATTGCAAGCTTTTAGAAATTCGAATTTGACCAATTTTTAATAGTGTTAATATTAAAGAGGATTCAATATTTCTACTAAACTGCGTCAAGTAGTTTCTGAAATATGATGTTTTTTTAGTCACTAATTAAGTTTAGTGAAAATGTAAATTTCAATTCAGTCATAGTTCTTACTCCCAAGAAGTTGATATACATTGCTCCAGCAGATATACAATTTAAAAAGCAAGAGCTACAATTTAAAAACACACAGCTGCATTGTATACTGCGCCCTTTGTTTGGACACAAATATGCAAAGTTCTTTTAAATTGATTCCCTGAGTCATTACAGTTTTTCGACTTTGATAAGTGCGGGTTTTAATGGCAACGACATATGTATGTTGAATTTATAAGTGAAATACTTATATAACAAATAAATATATAAAAATATTTTTAGATATTAGATTAATATTTTTAGATAAATATTTAAAAATTATTTAACATATAACGATTCCGACATTCTCCTAAATGATGATAAGCCTTGCTGACTTTGACTATTAGCCTTGCCTAAAGGCTATTTTAAATACAGATTATAATTTAGTAACTCCATATCTTTAGTCTAATGCTAAATTCTATATTATGCCATCTTTAATCGAATTAAATAAACTAAATGCATATTAGAATAGAACTGAATCTTAAGCTTTGAAGTTAATTTTTATTATAAAGACTTTTGACAAAGTATTGTAGTCTTTAAATGCTTAATTATAAAAATAATAAAAAAAAAATTATTTTTGTAATGTAAAAAAAAAAAATTAAGAAAATATTATTAAAAAAATAAAATTATATTCGTATATAAAAATATTAAAGAAACATGTTACCTAAATAATTTAATTATAAATAAATTTATTGATAACAAAATTAAAAACTATATTTTATTTTTAATTTTTAAATTTTAATTACATTTTTAAAAATATTACTTTAATTATAATTTTATTTTTGTATTTTAATTTCTTTTAAAAAAATAATTTTATAATAATTTTTAATTTAAAATTATATTATTAAATATTTTATTTTGTGTATATAAGAAGTAAACAAACAAACAGAATGTATACAAGTTACCTATAAATATAAATAAGTTGGAAAAAAAAAGAAAAGAAAACTGTTATACAGAATTTATCAGTATATAAAAAATTTAATTAAATTGTTTTATTTTTAATTATAAATTGTAATTTTTTTATTTTATTTTCATTTAATAAAAATGATCAGGAATTTTAAGTTGTAAATATTTTTTATTTTTAATTATAATTATTTAATGATATAAAAAATTATTGTAATTTTTCAATAAAATAAAAAAAAAATTAATTATATAAAAAAATATTAAAAATAAAAAAAATAATCTTTTTAATTTTAAACTTTTTAAGGAATAACCGTTAGTTTTGACTTATTTAGTTATTAGTTATTTTTATACTGTATTTCAAATGCAAGTCTCATTTAAGATTATCTTAAAAATTTCTAATTAACAAACTCCCCCCGTAGGCAAAACAATCAGATAAGCACCTAGTTGCTTGAGCTGAAAGGTAGCGACAAAATATATATATAAACTCAAAAGGCATAAGTTGACTTCTTTCTTGAATTTTTCAAAATCATATGCACTTATAAGCACTAGATTTAAGGACCTGTAATTTTGCAAAAAACTGTTAGGTACAGACTGTTCTAACAACAGAAAAAGTGTGTTTTAAATTTTTTATTATAATAAATAGGATTAAAAATCATTTTTTGAGTTCGTTGTCTGGAAAATTGCTAGATAATAGATTTCGGAGCATCGATTAAAAACCTAACACTGGCAGTGTCCAGATTTTGATAAATTCTTCTGTTCCAGAGCAGTTACTTTTGGTTTCTATAGGGTGGCGCAAAACGACTCATATGGGGTGAATCTTTAATAACTTTTTTAATTAATGGTTAATAATTATTATTATTTTTTTTATTATACAGTATATTACTGGGGAATATTTTTAGCTTAAGTTGAAAAATTTTATTATAATATATTATATATATTAATAAATATAAAATGTTATTAAACATTCAAACCATATGGGTCGTTTTGCGCCACCCTAAATAACATGTAGAAACGTCTTAGATTTTTTATATTTTTCATAACTTTTCGTAATTTTTGATCGCTGTTCTGTTGTGTACTGTTCCATTTCCAATTCCCCAAGTTTTCTTCATAAAATTCTGAAATAAAAAAAAAAAAATTTAAATAAATTTAAAAAGTTATTAAACATTTAAACCATATCGGTCCTTTTGCGCCACTCTGTACAACTTTTAATCTGTGGTTGAAGCACATTATTATAGAGAACTTTCCTACTTCCGAATATTGCTTCAGTCACTCCTGTTTTTAAAATAAACTTCATAAAGTGGCTGATATATATAACTGTTTCTTAGAGATTCAATAAGCTAAACGTAAGCAATAGTTGAGGTTTAATTTGTGAGGATTAGCATAAGGTATTTGCATTTAAGTAACTTTTATTAAGTCAATACATAACTTTAGCTTCTTCATTAGTATAGCTCGTTGGTCAAAAAATTTTAAAATAATAGTAAAATTGTAAGATATAATTTTCTCATCAATTTATAAGATGTTATTAAAAGGTACTTTATATTTCTACATAATTCATACCATATGGACATATGTATATAAATGCATTTGCAATGCAATGCACTACAATATGCTATTGAAATTAATTAATATTTATTATCTTATATTGTACATCTCTTTTGGAGTCAAGTATGATTTAATTGAATAAAAATTTTCATTTGTTAAATATCAACTTAATTAATGTAAATTACTTTTATAGAGCATTCTCAGACTAGAAAAAAAAAATAATATAATAACAACAATTTATTTATTTTTCAGCATTTTTTTTTGCAATCTGAAACTTTATAATGATATATAGCATATTATATTATTAATTTATAATATAGTAGTTTTTAACAAGTATTCTCGTAGGATTGGATTAAATAGGATTTTCATTTGTTTTCCTGTTACTCCGCTAGGGAGCATTGGGCTTTTACTTGATGTCTCCAATCTTCTCAGTTTTATTTTTTTATCTCCTATAATGTTTTAGGACAAATTGCGACTGCTTTGGAATTTTATTTTTTGAGCGTGTGCTCGATGCAAGAAGTACCAGATTTGAGGCAAGAAGTCAAGATCTGAAAGATTCCTTGATAAATTTATATTATTTCAGGTGTTGCTAATTTCTTTCATTATATCATCCTAGAATATAGTGAAAAGCAGCGGTGATAGAGGGCATCCTTGTTTGACACCTGAAAATAATAACATGAACTATACGAAGTATAAAGTACAGTCTAAGATTAGCTTGTTATTGAAAGAGATTTTTTAAAGAAAATAAATATAATAAAGAGGTTTTTGGCTTAAAAGAAGCTTTTGGCTTAAAAGAAGCTTTTTGGCTTAAATCTTGCTTTACAACTGCTAGATTGTTCAAATGGGATATTGGTACTCTAACCAATCCATATATTTTTATCTGTTAAAATCTAAGACATTTTAATTCTCAGAATCTATTAGAATCATCTATAATGTTTAAGTTTTTTAAGATCTAGATCAATTGTACTTTTAAAAGACTAAAAATAGAAAATAGAACAAATTTAAAATAGGTCTGTAAAGACCTAGGTACTTATTATTCTTGAACAAATTACTAAAAAAGTTTTGCAATCAATTATTATATCTTGACAATTAAATTGCACCATATATAGACCATGAGAATAAAATTTTAATTTGATATGTTTTATGCTTATTTTCAAAATCAAAATAATTTAATTTAATTGATTTTGATTTCATCTTTTTTTTTTTGCTTCTAGTTTTTTATACAAAAAACTGTTCTCAGATAAAAAAATTGCATTTAAATTAAATAAAAAACTGAATGTAAACAATTAAATGATGGATTTTTTCTTGAAATTGTATTTAAAAATACTTCAATATTTAAAAAAAAAAATACAATTAAAATAAAATTGTAAAAAAGAAAAAAAAAATAAGTATATTTAGAGTAGATTTTTATGTGCTCCAGATGAAATCCAGAAATTAAAGAAAATAAGAAACAAAGAATTTAAATTCTAGACATAAAACTGATTTCATAGACAATCTAGAAGAACAATATCAACTTATTTATTAAATGATTGAAAGGAAAAATAAATATTCTTAAAGATGTGCAATTTCTATATTTAAGTGTTAATTTTCATTTAAATTTTATATGAGACTCATTGTTAAATAAAAAACTCTTATAATTGGATTAAATCTTAGAAATAAATGACCTGTACTTAAGATAATACCTATTAAATACTATATAAGTTCTTATGCAAAAAACAAAGATCCAATTTAAAAACGATCCCATTCAATAATTTAAAAATTGTAATCATAGATTTAAAGTTTAATAAATAATATTTTCTAAACGGCATTGCGTCGAGCTGCTGAAGACTACTGGTTTCCAGACAATAAAACCTAGAACGAGTGGTATGACAGCGAATGTAGAGATGCGGTAGCCACAAAAAATGAAGCACACAATGAGAAATGAGAAATGAAGCATAAAAATTAAGTAGGTCCACACGTGCTAAGCAACTATATTTCGAGCAACTTAGAAGAGAGGCCAAAAAAAATTTGCAGAAAGAAAAAAAGGAAAAGGCAGAACGATGCGCTAAAAAAGGTCCAAGATAAGTTACAAAATCGCAATAGTACAGAGCAGCATACAAAGACATCCGCATCAGAGATGGCTACAAAGTCCAATCAAATTAATGCAGAGATGCAGAAAATAATCTTTTATCATCAGAAAATGACATTAAGGTGGAAAGAATATTTTGAAAACTTATTAGATGTGGCCCGGTCCCATACAACGTATGCCAGATTCCCGCATTCCAAAAAAAGTAGTGAATGGGAAAATAGATAGAAGAAAACCAGTATGGAACCCGAGAAATCAATTGATTGATGTCGTCAAGTTAGATGAAAATTGGATAACTGCTGCCCAAGATCGAGTGAACTGCAAGAGAATGACAATAGACTGTAGCGCCATAGAAGAAGAAGAAAAAATAATATTTCATAGAAAACTTTCTTATAAATTTTTACTCGGACGCTCTTTGCAAAGTTGTAAAATAAAATTTTTTACAAATTCTATCAGACGAATTTTCCTAATTCTATCAGAAATATTGTCCTAATAATATCAATATGATAAAAAGCTTTAAAAACTACCGGATTAATCAGTAGGCATTGAAGTATTAAATTGATTAGACAAACTTCTGAATCAAACTTTTATTAGGAAAATTTACGAAAATCTTCTGTGAGTTATAAGATAAATTCAAATACTTTTTCCAGTAATAGGAGCACTAAAATATTTTCATTGATATTTAGATAAATTCTTGCCAAGACTATAAGTATGAGTTGATTCTGCTAAACAGAATATTATTGAAGGATTTCGCCCGGCATTCATACATCGTAACTATTTTCAATATACTTATTTAAAAGGATTAGCAACAATTTGAATTTAAATGTTATTTGTATTCACTCTTAATTTAGATTTTAGGAGTAAGTCACATCTATAATATCTCCTGTTTCAAAATTTTATATGAAAGGGGCATTACCATGACTTTCGAATATTGGTATAACATGGGGTTTGTTCTTTGTTAGATTTTTATAATACATCTTATACACCTCTATTAAATAGTGATTCCTTCTTAATAATATTTAAAGGCCAATTTATAAATTAGGATGGCACAATATTTGCTTATGATATTAGGATTTCTTGGTAAGATATATATAAATATAAATGTTTTTTTTTTTTATTCCTTTTCCACTCCTTTAAGGAATATAGGGGATTCACCAAGTTTATTTTAAACTAGGCTTCAGTTTCTTTAAACATAATATTCATTAAGCCGTTGATTACTCGGCTGTAGCTATAGTATAAGGTTATGAAATATGAATGCAAAAAAGTTAACTTTGTGCGCCATTTATGATCTTTACACAAGAATTATTTATATATTTTTATTAAATCTTATTTTATATTACGATATAAACTATTACGATATAATTATACAATTTTACGATATTTTTTTATTAGATGTGATCTGACCGGGGTTTGAATCCGAGACCTTCCACATGAAAGGCGGCGTCTTTACCACTACGCCATTGGTCAGATATAAATATAAATATATATGTATATATATAAATATTAAACTATATATTAACTCCCTTTACAATAATATTTGGAGAATCCATTGTACGTAACCACTGACAATCAAATTAACATATAAATGCTTTAAACGTTTGCCCTTTTATATACTCGTGTCTTTTAAATAAAAATATTTTATTATTATAATAGGATTGATGAATTTCAATTAAATTAATAAATTTGATTTTAAAATATATATGTTTGTACAAAAATATAAAAATAAATTTAATATTGTGCTATATGTAAACATGCGTTGTTAAACCTGGACAAGCTAAACGCAAAAAATTAAAATCATTTCAAGTTGTCAATAAAAATAAAGACGTGACATTAATTTAATTATCTACGAAATATTTTTTTTTATTAAACAATTTTTTTTTTTTGTTTCAATAATAATTTAAATATATTTTGATCAATTAAAACGTATCTAAATACACATAAAATTTTTTTGAAGTGACAAACTGATGAATTGTTAAGTGAAAGGAATCATTATTTTAAATATTTTGATTTAACATTGTGTTTAGACTTTAGTGATATATGAATTTTGTACGCGAATTAATTTATATTTTATTATTATAATATATAACGAATTGTTTTATTATTATTTAAATAGGGTAGATTGGGGCAGATTTGACACCCTAACTTTAAACTTAATTTGCATAGGTATTGTATATGCTTTTTTGAAATATTTTTGAGATCTTGTGAATAATACAGCTTTAAAGACTTATACAAAAATTTCAAAGTTAAAAAAAAATATATATATTTTTTTTAATATATATATTTTTTTAAATTAAAAAGAAAAATGCAATTTCAAATGTACCCCAACAAAATTGTCAAATGCGCTGCACCTAAACCATATATTCTTAATTAAATTTAAGAAGAATAATAATAAAATCTTTCTCCTTAAAATCCCTCCAAGTTCTCCCCATCCCCCATAATCCAAAAACCCCAAACCTGCTAATAATCCCAAAATCCTTCCATAGCCCCATCCCTGTATTTGGTTCAAAAAGGGAGTGGTTTTGGTGTATTAATTTCAATGCGTGCCGAACGCTTTCGAGCGTTCCATTCGCGCGTAAAAAAGAAATATTCATTTTAATGTTAATATCTTCAGTTCTAGTTATATTTTTTTAGTCAAATAAAGTGTAAAATTACCTGTTACTTTTAAACAATAACGAAAAATTAAGTAAAATAGAAATAGAAGTTTTAGTAGCTAACATTAACATTTAAATTTATAAGAAAAACTTAAAAAAATCGAAATGGCTCATAACTTCGGCGAAACCGAAAGTTGAAACCTTAAAATACATGCTTTCTTTTCTAAACATCTTACGAATATTCGACCAAATTTCCAGATTTTCTCAAAAGCTTTAAAATATATATCTATAGTTTTTTTTAATATGTCAAAGGCACCCTGTCTGTTAAATGTGACCCATTCTACTATATTAATATTTTATATAAGTTTGTCTTAAAAATAATACAGAGTTTATAATACTAAGCTGCAAAAGAAATAATATTAGATATAAAATTTTAATTCTATACCTAAGAGTTGGTGATGGTTCTCTAAAGTACAAAAACCCTAAATTCTGACGTATATTCTTTGATTTATTTGGTACTCTTATATTTTGAACCCCATCTCAACCATTCGTATTATGGTGTTACAATATAATTTTTAAGTTTATTTAATTATTTATTTAATAACAAAAATCCTCTACCACATACAATGTGATAAGCTAGTGATTCAGCCTTTCCTTTTAAAGCTGACAGGTATATATATTGAAAGATTAAAAGTCTCACTTCCTAACCACTATCGGTCGGTTTTTAACTTTGTGTTGTATTTTAATCGAATAATATGTGATTCAATCTTTAGGAAAATAAAGATCTAATCATGGTATTTGACATCATAATATTTTCTTAGTTAATTATTTATATAAACTTTAAATATTAAATTTTCTATAAAATTTGAGGTTATGACTGAATAATACTGGAAACCGTTTTTAAATGCAGAAGTGTCAATATTATAAGGATTTGAAGATGAGAGTCAGTATCGACAGCATCTGGAGCTCGTTTCCTCTTTCTTAAAGTATGTTCCAATTTGAATTAATTTGCTGATAGCTTGTGTTACTTCAGAGTCAAAATATCTTATAGTTGCTTTGTCACTTGTAATAGTGAACATTATTGAAAATATTGTTTTTAAATATTCTTATCACGTTAAAATATTTTTTAAATTTTTTTTTGTGATTTAGGTTACAAATATTTAGCATGAAATTTACAAATAATCAGAATATTACTTTTAAGGAGTGATCAAAGTTAAATTAAATTTTTGTTTTATTAAAAAGTAGCAGAACTTGTCGTCGTCGCACTTTGATTTTTTACAAAAAAACTAGTCTAAAAAAACCAAAGCAGAAGTGTTCTTTAATCTTGTTGTGAAAGTAAACAGAAAATATTTGCTGAAATCTTTTAAGAGAAATTTTTTGAGAACTTTATTTGAGTCAAAGCTGTTTTTTGTTTAAAACAAATATCGTTTACAAATCATGTAACTGATCTCGAAATCATGCTGCAGAAAGGGATAATAAATTTCCAGTTGCAGTATCAAAGCGTTGATTGAAATAATAAAATGGAGAATAATTAAATAAAAAATTTAAATCGATTCAACTCATATTAATTGAGATCGAGAAAATCTTATAAATGAAACTGTGAACGGACATAATAGCTTTTGATTCATTCATGGTTTGCAGAAATCAATTGTGAATCAAATTAACTTGGGATCGATCATGATCTAATTTGCGACTTTACTTTGACAAAGGTTGACTTGTTAACTAGCTATACAAGTGACGGTCTCTCTAAAAGGTAAATCTCAAAAAGAAACTGATTAAAAATTACTTTGGATATTATATAATATGCCTTTCTGAATCCTAAAAATCGCTATTTAATCACAGTATACATATAAATAAAAGGGTATACTAAATTTGCTATTACGTTTGTGACGTAGAAAAGGATAGGTGGTAGATATAGACACAAAGGTATGGATCGTATAAGAATCAAAAAGTAAATAAATAGAATTAGCTATAGATGTTCGTCCGTCTGTCCGTCCGCACGTCATCGTAGTTATCGCTATTGAAATATAGCGAGTTTGCTCCACGAGTTCGGGTAGCTGTCATACAACTTTTTTTGTTACAAGAAAATAACTCTATATATATTTGTAAATTTGGATATTTGAAGTTTTAGCAAATGTAGTTTAGTTTTATGTCCAAAGTTTGTGCAAAATATTGTTGAGGTATTGCAGTGGGTTCGGGTAGCTGTCATACAACTTCTATTTTTATATGAGCATTACTCTATGTCAATAGTAGTTAACTTTAATTGCCAAGAGGTCTGAATAAAATTTCGTCGCTGTAGTGGAAAAGTTTCGGACAGCTGCCTTTCAATTTTAATTTTCTTTTGTACATAACTGATGACTGTAATAAATTGTGTATTTTAAATTTTACCAAAAATCGTTAAGCGGATTATATAATGTATATATTACGGTCATACCCCAGAGTACACACAGTTTACTCTACTACACTCTTTTTTACTTCGTTTTTTTTTTAATTTTGAAATTTCAAAATTATTTAGAATTCATATTTATATTCCAAATTATTATCGCGTTATTATACTAATATCAAAATTGAAATACTTAATATCAAAATATTTTTTGATTAATTTTTTTTAAGATGTGGTGCAGAATTTTAATTTATTTATGGTTTTTTTGTTTACAATTAAAGAAGTTAATTCTAGTTTATTCTAATTTCGGTTGGCTTGTAATAAAATTTCAGCTCCACATATTCATCATTCTTAAAAAATTTCTTATTAAAATAAAAAATGTTTTTGTCTTCTTCTATTTTCTTACACAAGAGTAATTTATATATTATTATTAAATCCAATTTACTTTCAAAATAATTATACAATTTTACGATATTTTTTGATTAGATATCATCTGAACGGGGTTTGACCTTCCACATGAAAGACGACGCCTTTACCACTATGCCATTGGTCAGATTCGGTTATAAATATAATAATTGTTTAAAATTCAATCCTATAACGTATAGTATAAAAGCTAATTTAAAAGCTAGGTTTACAGGAGATACATTTCTTGATAAAAATGGTTAGAGAAAGTATGAAAAAAAGGCTCAATCATCATCAATTTGATGTATATGGGCAGCATATAGTCTAATATTTAATGCTAGGAATTCTTAAGCAATAAGTTCCCTTTTTATTTGTATATCATACATCTATTATTAAACATCATTATTCATATTTTAACTCTTTTACTAAAACATGTTATGAGCTTCCATTTCTTTTCTTTCTCTTTTATTTCAAAAATTCTCAAATCCGTTATCTGAAAACTTATTCAATACTTAAGAAGTTTCTTAAATCCAAGAACTTCGTATGCTCACTAACGTTTTTAGATACCATTATAAAGTATTTGATAAATTAATATATAAAACAAAAAACTTAATGAAACCTTGAATCTTAAACTCATTTTAAGTTTAGAAAATGAACATAAAATTATAGTTCATATACTCAAGTGAATATTTAAAAATCCTGCTTAAAGAAGATCCCAAAATAATTTTATAAGAGGTACTATAATTGTTGTATTTTCCTTTTTTTTTTTAATCTTTATTTAGACAACATGTGTTATTTACAAATTTTATTTTAGAAACTACAAACAATTTAGAGGCAAATTTAGTAAAATCTACAAAAGTAAGAAAAGGAAACAAGAAACCAAAACAAAAACAAAAAAAAGGAATGATCTTACATTCACTTTCTCACTATATTTTTACTCGTATAGTGTACTTCTCATTATGTATCGGAAGTTATGATGGCATGTGCCATTTTATATTATAAAACCTTTAAAAGAAATGTGTTTTATTTATGTTAAATGTTTTATAAGACGCATCTGTGATTAAATGACTTTTAGTAGTCAGAAACCAGATCGTTTGTATATATGCTTATAGTTCTATCTACAAAAATAACGTTGTATATTTGAATATGATGATGCACATATGAATTAATGTTCACATATATGTATACAGATGTGTTAAAAAAAATGCTTAATTGTTTAGATTGTTTGGTCTCTGGTTATATACCAGAACCAAAATAAAGATACATCTATATGTATATATATATGCTAATATTATTTGTTTGAAAAAATAAGTTATAAGGAGTTGTATTAAATGTATGTTTGTATAATATATATATATGTTATATAGTATATATATGCGAATATACGATTTTGTAATTAGATCCATCTTTTGGAATCTTTTTCAATACTGTAAAAAGAATCATTTCAAAATTTATTGTATGTAGAACTTTGCAGAAAATTTTTTTATACAAAAAGAATTTCTTGTTTTTGGTATTTGTAAAAAAGCAATTTAATGGTCACGGACAATTTAATTTTAAAATACAAGATCAGAACGGTCAAAGTTTTTTTTAAACTTAAATAGGTATCTATATTAAAACTCGGATAAGTTGTATAAAATTTTTCATCATCGTTTCTTAGTATAATGAATGATCGATGATATCCTGTATTGCTTTATTTTAAAATTAAAAATATGATTAATAAACATTTTTGTTCGACTTCGTATTCAAATTTAAAATAAATATGTTTATAATAAATTGGAAAATTAATATATTTAAATATATAAATCTGAGAGCTTCATTTAAATATTATTTGTTATTTTGATTTATAAATTAAACAAATTAATACAATTTTAAATTTGCTATAGGGATTTTGCTTAATATTTATGAATTGGAAATTATAAAATTGCATTCAAATTGAAACATATAGGTATGTCTGAAAAATCGCATTTTTCAACTTTATTTAAAAAATTGTGGATTACAAAAAAATAAATCAATTTAGATCAATTTATGGGTATCTTGTTCCAACTAAATAAGTAAGAAAAACTGTATAGATGCCTTGTTTCCTGCAATTTTTAAATTTAACGATAATTTTTTAATATACGTACGGTATATTGTATTCCTAGTACCAAATAGTACTTATTAGTTTTTATTTCTTTCATAAAAATTTTGGGACTTTTTCAAAATTAATATCCTTATATCGCTAGACCATTTTCATAATCCAAAAAAAAATTTAATGAACTTGTTCGAACATTTTTTTACCACATTGTAGCAAGTATACCAATGCAAAAAGTACACGTCTGTTTATTTCAATATTTACACGTATAATTTCGGTATAAAATTGAAGTTATAGTTCAAAGAAAATAATATTAAATATTTTAATTTTTAAAATCATTTTTATTTCTTTAAGTTAAACATATTTCTTTAATATTTATAATCTTAATTTTTTATTCAGGACGAACATTCTTTCATTAATGAAGTACTTGCATACACTTAAAAAAAAAAAAACTTTGTTTTTAAGATTGGGATTAGAATTAAAAATATTAAATGCATTATTTTTTCTTCTTTTTCGATTCATCACCACTATTAAGATTATCATAACGTGGTTTTTGCCAATTTAATGATTTTCGTCTGTAAATTGGCCATGGTGGAATGGTTAACTAAAATATAATTAATAAGTATATAAAACATCAATAATAATAATGAATTTTCTTACTAATGAAGCTAATAAGAAACCCGCGCCTAATATATATACTGTTTGTGAAAACTGTTGAATAATTGCACCCCAAATTAAACCAGCAATACCAAATAAAGTTATTATAAATCTTGATAACTTTTCAGCTTTATGTTGGCCATCAAAATCCTACAATTAATTTTAAGAGATTTATTATTAATAAAATTTTTTGGATATTTAAGAAATAAGTTACCATATGAGTTTGAATATTGAACATTTTGATATTATTTTTATTTATTAGTTATATTTCAAAAACTATAATGTTTTTCAAGGCAAAATTTACACATCAGCAGCGGTAGAACAGTAAATAGTTCATTGAGTAAATGACATTTATAAAATTTTTTTTTATTAATATAGTACTTTTACTACAATTATATTATTTCTTTATTCTTAATATATATAAGAAGGATGGTGTTCTAGAATAAAACTATGATTAAATTTAGTAAAATTAATAATATTTTATTTTAAGAAATTAGATTTACATTTCTTTTAAAGTTTATTATATGTTTGTAATAATAATATTCTGTATTCTACTATAATCTTATTTATAAATTTTAACGGTAACTCTAGTTCATTTAATGACAAATGACATTCAGCAATGATTAAAAAGCGACGATTGACATTTACAAGTTAGACATTTGTACGTGGAAGACGGTATGTACAATTTTTGGTACATATGAAACTGAAATAAACTTGGTATTGGTACATATTGAAATGAACTTCAGTTGAAAGGTTAAGAGAGTTTACACCATAGAATTACTAGTACTAGAATGGCAATAGAGAAAAAATTTTCAGACAAATTTCAAAATTTGGTATGTGTACCGTTTGTATGTATTTACTAGTTTCTCCGCGATTCATTTCATTTTGAAAGTGAAATATAAAAGAAACTTTTAAGTACGATTCAAGTAAGATTTCAAAGTTAAAAGTAAATGATAACAAATTAGAAAATATTATATTCAAAAAATTTGTCTGTTGTTATGCTTTTTGAAGTTTTTTAAAAAAACATTAAATTAAATAAAGGATTATTAAGATGGGGAAAAAAGTGTTGCTTAAAGAATTTTTGTTATTTCTTGAGGTTTTACAAATTTCAGGCAATTTTTTTTAAATTATTTCAAAGGTATTTTCCTTTTGGTTTTTGCTCTCCATTTTTCATTATTATAAAGTAACCGTTCTGTAAATTTACCAAAACATTGTCTATTTTTGAATAGAATCAATTTGAAAATCATATTGTAATGCTAAAATTTTTAAATAATAAGTAAAATTTTTATTGAATAAAAAAAGGGTAAAGAAAAAACCTTTTAATTCTTTATTCGGAAACGTTAAGTTATTTGAAACAGAAATCAAAAGCCTCCTTACGGTTAACATAAATGTAGATTTCATATTTGCAAAAGGTTCGTTCATATTTAAAAATGGCTAAAAATGTTTATATATTCACAAGACTATAAATACTTTTTGTTTTGTTCAAAAAATTATGATTTGTTTTTGATTTACTTATTTTCATTTCCACGATGAATAAATAAACCTACGATAAACCTTAAGATAAATCAAAATAGATATGTAAGTTAACTAAAATTAAACTAAAAATATACTTGTTGGAGATTCCATTATTTTAAAAATAATTGACTGCAATTTGTTCAAATATTATTCAAATTTTTTTCTTAATGTTTTGTTCAATTATATATTTAATATTAAAAAGTAAATATTTAAAATAAAAGTAAATTAAATAAAATAGTAAATATCTTTATTCGAAATAACTTACAATATACAAACTGCCTAATCCAAATGTATTTCTATGTAAAATATAAACAAAAAAACTAATAAGAAACTGCCTAATAAACATTCTCATTTACTTAAATATAAGCAATGACAAATGAAGTAGCCGTACCATTTGTATACGCATACGAAATTGCATATGCAATTTTTTGTCTGAAAACCTCAGGATAGGAAATCACATTAGAAGAAAAGAGTCGGGAACATCCTTTTGCCATTCTAGACTAGTAATTCTATGGTTTACACCAAATGATACATATATTATAAATTATAAAATTTTAATTATATAACAGTTTATTGAATCAGGTATCAAATGATACATATAATATAAATTATAAAATTTTAATTATATAACAGTTTATTAAATCAGGTATCAGGACCTTATTGCAACAACAACTTATCAAATTAAATGAAAAACTTAAAGACAAACTAACGAAATTAAATTTTTATTAATTATTAATATCAGAAATTAAACTGTATATATATACTTAGTATGTAATAATTTTAATCATACAATACTAGTAATAAATAATCTAATAGATGCGTATATCATTTTATTTTAAATATTTATATTAATTTATGAAAAATTAAATAAAATCCTGTTAACCGTCCATACTAAATAATTTTTTAGTGCTTTAAATATGAACGAATAAAAATTTGACATTTAAAAAAGTCAGAATTTCAACGAAAGATATAGAAATTTTAACGAAACCTATCGACAAAACGTGGGAAACGCAAATTGGTCTTTTTCTGTCAACTTCAGTCAAGATGCAAAAGGTAAAATTTATTTCCTCTTAGAAATTTTATTTAAATAAAATTAAAAATGCGGAATAAAAATTATATTTTTTATTTTAATTATAGAGGAGAGAACCTATTCAAGCAGTTCAAGTTTTCGGTAGAAAGGTAAGATATTTTGATATAAATTCAATATTTTAAATCACATTAAAAGTTTAAGGTTAGAAAATGTGAGTTTTTTTAAGAAATTCCCTTTTACTGAAGTTAGTTCAATTTTTTGTGTTGGATTAACCATCGATTGGAGGGTATAAAAAATTAGTGTATCTTACCGAACACGTATAATTTTGTTATCAATGCGTGTTATATAGATGACTAAACATTAATATTGCAAAATCAATTATTTAAGTCTGTTAAAATTGGTGCATTGAATTAATTAGCTTTTATTTTACATTACAGAAAACTGCCACAGCAGTTGCTTACTGCAAACGTGGTAGAGGACTTCTCCGCGTCAATGGACGTCCTTTGGATCAAATAGAACCAAAACTTTTGCAATACAAATTGCAAGAACCCTTATTATTGCTCGGCAAGGTGAGTTAAAAGTTTTTCTTAAGAACGTTATAAAAATCTTGGATCTTTTAATTAATCTAATATAAAAACTTAAAAATTTTTATTCCAAAATATTCAGTAATAATATTAGAAGTTCCACCATTTGTGATTAATTAAAAGAAATCAAATAATACATATTATTTTAATGATGATAATAATCTTATCCCGAAATTGAAATCGTATGAAAATAATAATATTTTCTGATATTGTAAACGATTCTTTTTCTTTAAGATATTTTATGCTGTATTTCTAATCATGTTACTTTTATTTTAGGAAAAATTTGCCGGTGTTGATATTCGTGTAAGAGTTAGCGGTGGTGGTCATATTGCACAAATCTATGCTATCCGTCAAGCTATTTCAAAAGCTTTAGTAGCCTTTTATCAAAAATGTAAGTTATTAATAATTTTTGAATTAAGCTTCTTTTTTATACCAGATTTTCGTTTACGAAAGATAAATGGAAGGTAGAGAGAAGAAATTACTACTTGGAAATTAAAATAATTTACTTTTATTATATTGGATGTAGGAAAATCAATAGGATTACAATATAGTTGATAAAATTACATTATATATAAGATTCTTTTATCGAAATGTATATAGTAAATTCATTATCTTCGTTAATTTTTTATTTCTAAAACGCTCAATCTTTAGAGCGTCAGTACTTCATAATTCTCACATAATAAATTAGGTAATTTTATTAGGAGTACATATATTAAAAATCGTTACGAATGATATCATATGGGGTTAAAAGTGGGATTCTTCAGTTAATTATATTAAGATTAATCTCTCAAAAACTCCCAAGAAAAATATTTTGGAAACGGCATTCTATATAATCGTTTCAAAGATTTTTTATAGCGACAAAGTTTACAAACAATAAATTTTAAGAAGATTTTTTTTTATTAAATATAATTCAATAAATGTAGAATTTTTGTTCTTAAAAGACTTTATATGGGGTTAAAAGTGGGATTCATCAGTTTAAAATATTAAGATTTATCTCTCAAAAACTCCCAAGAAAAATATTTTGGAAACGGCATTCTATATAATCGTTTCAAAGATTTTTTATAGCGACAAAGTTTACAAACATTAAATTTTTAGAAGAGTTTTTTTTTAAATATAATTAAATAAATGTAGAAATTTTGTTCTTAAAAGACTTTATATCTAAAAAGACTTTATATGGGGTTAAAAGTGGGATTCTTCAGTTTAAAATATTAAGATTTATCTCTCAAAAACTCCCAAGAAAAATATTTTGGAAACGGCATTCTATATAATCGTTTCAAAGATTTTTTATAGCGACAAAGTTTACAAACACTAAATTTTTAGAAGATTTTTTTTTTATTAAATATTTCAATAAATGTAGAATTTTTGTTCTTAAAAGACTTTATATGGGGTTAAAAGTGGGATTCTTCAGTTTAAAATATTAAGATTTATCTCTCAAAAACTCCCAAGAAAAATATTTTGAAAACGGCATTCTATATAATCGTTTCAAAGATTTTTTATAGCGACAAAGTTTACAAACATTAAATTTTTAGAAGAGTTTTTTTTTTAAATATGTATAATTAAATAAATGTAGAAATTTTGTTCTTAAAAGACTTTATATCTAAAAAGACTTTATATGGGGTTAAAAGTGGGATTCTTCAGTTTAAAATATTAAGATTTATCTCTCAAAAACTCCCAAGAAAAATATTTTGGAAACGGCATTCTATATAATTGTTTCAAAGATTTTTTATAGCGACAAAGTTTACAAACATTAAATTTTTAGAAGAGTTTTTTTTTAAATATAATTAAATAAATGTAGAAATTTTGTTCTTAAAAGACTTTATATCTAAAAAGACTTTATATGGGGTTAAAAGTGGGATTCTTCAGTTTAAAATATTAAGATTTATCTCTCAAAAACTCCCAAGAAAAATATTTTGGAAACGGCATTCTATATAATCGTTTCAAAGATTTTTTATAGCGACAAAGTTTACAAACATTAAATTTTTAGAAGATTTTTTTTTTATAAAATATAATTCAATAAATGTAGAATTTTTGTTCTTAAAAGACTTTATATGGGGTTAAAAGTGGGATTCTTCAGTTTAAAATATTAAGATTTATCTCTCAAAAACTCCCAAGAAAAATATTTTGGAAACGGCATTCTATATAATTGTCTTAAAGATTTCTATAGCGACAAAGTTTGCAAACAAATGCAGCCTAATTAGTACTTCAGAAAATATACATTTCAGAATTTAATATGAAATTAGAAAAATGGCTTACCTTCTATTACCAGATTTTTGTTTTGGAAAACTTTTCCATTTTGAAAGATGACTGAAGGTTAAAATAATGTTACATCTTACCAACCAAACTAATTAAATATTTGATTTGGGTGAAGTTTGTTCAACAATTAATATACTGAATTTTTTAAAATTGATACGATTGCAAATAGTAAATCTATTTGAAAATGGAAACCCTTCTCTACCAGATTTTTGTTTTGGAAAACTTTTCCATTTCGAAAGATGAAAGAAGGGTAAAAAAATGTTACATCTTACCAACCAAACTAATGTAATTTTATTCGATTTGGGTGAAGTATGTTCAACAATTTTTGAATTATCGAAAAATGTAAAACGATTGCTAATAGTAAGAATATTCGAAAAATGATAAGTTATAGTTTATACCAACCCTTCTATACCAGATTTTTGTTTTGAAATTATTATTTTTCTTTACGAAAGATGAAAGAAGGGTATACTAATGCAATATCTTACCAACCAAACTAATGTTTTATTAATTTGATTTGGGTGAAGTATATTCGACAATTTTTAAATATTTAATTAAATCTTCATTTTGTTTTTTTTTTTTTTATTAATATGTATTTAGCCTATCACTAATTTTTATTTTCTCTTATTTTGCAGATATTGATGAAGCCTCAAAGAAAGAAATTAAAGATATTTTAATTCAATATGACAGAACCTTATTGGTAGGTGATCCACGTCGTTGCGAACCAAAGAAATTCGGTGGTCCAGGTGCACGTGCTCGCTACCAAAAATCATACCGTTAAGATCTTATTCCATATTTTTATGTTTTTATAAGAATTAAACATAAAAAAAAAATTATCTGAAAAATAAAAAAAAAATATTTAAAAACAACTTTTTAATTTTTTAATTTCAAAATTATTTTATAGATAATTATCATTTTGAGTAAAATAAATTCTAATAGGAAACAATTCTCTGGATAGAAAAAATAGTTATTTTTTAAAAAATATTACTCTTGAATAGTTAGGAGATTGATTACCTTAATAGTTTAAGGAGATTGTTAAATAATCCATATTAATAGACAGTATTGATTTTTTAAGGTACGAATGAAAAAATCAATACTATAACCCTTAACTAAATACCTATCTTTAAAAATCAAATTTAAGAATATGAAAGGATATGGAAAATTTGCAATATTAGAATAATCCCTTATATACAAAATTTAAATAAATTAAAAAAAAAAACAACTTGTTTTTAAATTAATGTATTAGAAACTAATTAAAAACAGCTTAGCTGTTTGATATTTTGATTGCGTTCTTATTATGTACTTCCTGAAATAGATGAATGGAATAAACAAGTAAATAAAAATCCTAAATTTTTTTATTTTGAAGAGAATTATCAATTTGTTTTTCTGAATTGATATTTTCTTTCAAAGAAGTTGTTTTTAAAAATTAATAATTATTTCTTTGGTATCTGAGTCGCATTTACAAAGAATTTGAAGATCAGTAGTTAACTCTTAGGGGGATCATTCGAATTGGAATCATTTTTAAATACCGTGTGAAAATTTTTCAATAAAATTATTTTTAAATAATTATCAAATAGGCTCACAGTTTTAACAGAAAGTAAATATTCATGTTTCTTCTTTTGACTTAAACTGAATAAAGAGAAAATTCTAATAAGATTCTGTTAAAAAAAAAACCCACAACTACACCAAGAATAAGAGTGGAACCATAAAGTAACATATATATAGAGTATTCACGTAGAACAAAATTCGTTAGTCATTTCTTTTTAAAAATCCCGTCCCATTTTACTCAATATCCCGTCCCATTTTTACTCAACACTCAAAATTCATTTTAAAACTCAAATATTTTTACTTAAAAATTGAGAAGAATTTTTTTTAAGCTCTAGAAAAAAAAAAAATTCTTCATAATTTGAATATTATGATATTATATGAAGAGTATATGTATTATGTATATGTATGTACATATTCACATATTTACATTTTTATGCATATTTTTATGAATGTTAAGAAAAATGTATGTGTGTACATATTTTTTTGTAAATGTAACTTTTTTTATGTGATATTTTTCTCTATTTTTTTTTTGATGTATTTTTTATGTATTCTTATTTTGATATTAAGAATTATAATGAATTTAATAAAGGCGTGCATTTTTTAAAGTGTGAAGTGTTTATTTTGTTATGAACATATTATTAAGTATTAAAATTTGAATTAAAAAAATTGAGGAACAAAATTTACATGTAAGTATTAATTTATAAATTTTCTATTAGAATAAGTTATAAGCAATTAAAAAAGAAAAATAACATTCGCTACATGACAAGTTATCACTATTAAAGTAATTACATATTTTTACGAAATTTTTTTTTTTACAAAATTTGAATTTCCAGTTAAAAATTTTTTTTCATATCCCCCAAAATTTCGTGTAATTACGAGGTATAACTTGTTGTTTAGAAGCCACAAAAAAATCTGATAAATATCTTCCATGGTTTAGGGAAAATGATGAATGCTACACGCATAAAATAAAGTTTTTAGAGTTACTAATTAATCTTTTGCTAAAAAAGCAAGCAAAATGGTTAAGGGAAAAGCTTTTAAAAAATGACGAAAAAAAAGCTGAGAGTAATCAAAGTAAAATTAAAATATTAAATGCATAACTTATTTTTAATATATTTCATAATATCCGTCTGTCTGTCTATTTGTCTGTTTATTTCCGTCCGTCTGTCTGCATATGTTTGTACGTCTGTCTATCTATTTGTCTGTGGTTTAAAAAAATTTTCTCATTATATATAGTTTTAGCAAATAAATTTTTGTATGTAATTTGTAATACTATGTAATTTATTAAAATAATTTTTATTTTTTGAATAATTTACTTGATACCTATATTATTTTCTTTTCATGAACGAGAAAATTGGATGAACACGATTGAAGTACCTAATCATAATATAATTTTGTAAATATGGAATGTAAATAACTAAATTTAAGTTAATGAATATTTTTGTTTGTTTTCGATAATTTTTTTTAGTCAATGAATTGTTTTGTTTTGTTTATACCTATGTACATATTTTATATTATATTTTTTTTTTGCTATAAGGGTTTTTTATGCCGAAAGGAATATAAAATATTAAAGCTTTTTTATATATTTTTCAATAATGTAATGCAATACTTATTCCATTTGGCTTTTTCATTTATTAACTAACTTAAGAATTAATAATAAAACAGAATTATTTAAAAAAATATTGAAATTTTATTAAATTTTATATTTTTACCTTTCATGTCCATTTAAATTTTAAAAAAAAAAATTTGAGTCAATCAAAATAACGAACTAAACTCTTCTTAAACGTAAAATTCTTATATATACTTATTAAAATGATAAGATTATTTATGATTTTACAAGCCATACAACTTTTAATAATAAGCTTGTCTGTCGCACATTCATTCAACATTAATATCAAAAGTTACAAATAATAAATATGAAAAGAAATTTTTCTATTTTGATTTACAAGAAGAACGAAAAATACACTTAGCTGTTTTAATTTCATATTTCACACATGCATCGATAAAAGATGTAAAATCTCTATTTAGTTTTTTTAATTTCAAATCAAAGTAACGAAAAAAAAGTAAAAAGACCTTAAATATTTTATATGTGTTAATATACCTATACACTATGCATGCAGTATAGATTTAGCTTTTCATACTTTTATATGGAATAAGAAGAATAATGTATAAAAATAAATATGTATGTATGGATGTATATACCCTTCATATAGTTTTTTAAAGGTATATTAATAAATACTCAAAACAAGAAATTGAGAAGAATTTTTTTTTATTTATGAGTTTAAAACAAATTATTCTCAATTTTTAAGTAAAAATAATTGTTATGAGAATAATTTTTGAGTACTGAGTAAAAACGAAAAATATTTTTTAAAAAAATTGGTAAAAAAATTTTACTCTACGTGAATACTCTATATTATATGTTACTTTATGGTGGAACTTATAAAAGTTTTAAAACCAAAAATACATATTTTATACATTGAGCATCATCAGGTTACGTACAAGCGATTGTATGCATTTAAAGTAAAAAATATTTTACACAATTACCGAAACCTATTCTAAATATATGTAAGTAAAGGAAATTAAAAATCCAAAACTACAACTCTTCCATTTCATCATATCCATTACCATAGTGGCAATAATTAAAATAAATTTAACATGTATCATTACATATTTCAAAGCAAAAGTCTAATATTGAAGAACATTATGAATTATTCAGATTCTGGATGCGAAATTATCAACGTCATACTTTCAATATACCTACATACATAGTATGTATATAATACATATTTTGGAAACGTTTAAGAACATCAAAAATCTTTGTGAACAACATTTTACAAAAAGTTTCTTAAATGAAATACACTTAAGATATTTAATGGAAAAAAAACATATTAGTGTAATCTAACTTATGAAGCTCATTGTACTATTTTTTGGTATTATTATATGCCCTGTAAATTGTATAAATTATATCAATTATGAATTTTGAATTTGATATCTAATTACGGTTATACCTGTATTATATTGTATACATATTATTTTAAGAGTGATCATTCAACTATTATACCTTATATATGTGTATATGTATTAATCAGTGGTGAAGTTTAAGAGTTTGATGTGTGAGCAACACGTTTTAATTTTCAAATTTCAACATAAATTTAATTTTATTTAACAGAAATCCTTCTATTAAAATACATTAACTTATTGCTGCCTAATCATAACTAAATATGAACTTCTGAACACAAAATTATTCATGATTTTAGTGCATGTATCTTTAGCTGACTTTAATGAATTCTTTATAACATTCAATGCGGTGCAGTGTGGCTTATATTTCTCAGCCATAAAATATGCTTTTTTAATACTCCTCTTTTTCCAGTGGCGGTATTAGATGGTATTTTGTTTTTCTCTTGATTTTCTTGACTTGTTCAAAGTACGCTGTCTTCCAACACTTGCTAATACCGGGCAACTGATGATATAGATGTAATCTTCTCAATGTAGGTATTCTTCTCCTCCGTTCGTCAGCTCCTCCGTTTAGTCAGTTAAAAGTGCACCATTAGCAAGGCCCATATTGCTATCGTGTATAAAAATACTGATCGTACTTAGCTTTAAAAAAACTCACATAATTATTAAATAATATTTAGTAGACATTAACTGATCTGATATGCTTAGTTTAGAAAAACAAAATATCTGATGATTTTTAAAGTTGCAAATTAAATAGCAAGGGCTGAAGTAATAAACCTTCATAATTATGAGCGCATAATAATTTTTAACAACAAAATTAGAAAGGTAACTACTACTATATATTATTTTAAGGTTTTTTTTAGAAAGTACTCTTTCCTACTTTATAAAAGAACGCTTCGTCACTGGTATACACTCTTCCAAACAAATTTTATTAAGAAAATATGCCTAACTCATCATCAATATCATCTATTTAAAAAAAACATAGTATCATAATCATTTAAAACTAAATTATTATTATAAATACTTATAATTTATCATCAATTATGTACGGTCGAATGGGATCCATATCTTATTATACCTACTTATTATATATTTTTATGGTTCTTTCTTTTTTTTTTTTGAATTCTTTAATTAATAACAATAGGCATTTAATTATTAGTTACTATATGTAGATGTAATTATCTGTAAATTTTTACCAGGTTTTCAGACATTTTAGGAAGTCAAGTGTGAAAATTTTAAAAATAAGAAAAAAGATTCAATATATAAGATTCTGATAATTGATCTTTGAAAGCAGGTGTTCTTAGTTTTGGTTTTGTTTTTGTTTTTTTTTTTTTTTTCTTAAATAACTCATTAGTCATTATAGGCACTTCACTTGCATTCTTTTTAATACTACATACCATATTAATGTGATCTACTGTTAAGATCTGTTAATGTGTGTGAATGATGTCATTATAAGAAGATTGACTTTACGTCTATATCTTCATAGTATGTAGTTTTTGGATGTTATTATTGTATATCTCTTGCTTTCTTGCTTTGGCTATCACATTTTGATTCTCTTATTTAATTTCATTTGTTATTATTGGATAGACGAGATAGAGGTAGTACTATTACAAATAAATACATACTTGGATGGTGAATATTGGATTTAGATAAATTATATAGATATACGTAGTATAAAAAGAAGATGCATTCGTATTAAAATAGCATTTAAAAGATTCACAGTAGGAGATAATTTTTGAAATTTGTACATACATATATTTGTACTAATGTTCGGAAATATTTTACAAATTTTATAAATTTAATTTGGTTTTAATTGGATTTTTTGGATTCAGATTAGTTAGGAAAATGGGAACTTATTTATTTATTTTATTTATTATTTATCAAAATTCACTAAGCTCTAAAATCTTGTATTAAATAGTCAAAAGTCCATACAATTAATTAAATCACCGATAATTCTATTTATTATTCAGTAGTTAGTTACCTGGTTCAACTTCTGTTACAATTATATAAGTTTCATGCAAAAGTTGAATTTGGGCAACATTGTATTACATCAGATTAGAATGTAATACCCTAAATTTCCAAAATAATTTTGTTCCAAAAGCAATAGCCACTTCATTTAAAGTAATTTTTATATTTAAAAGTACATCTACTGGTTTGGAGTCTAGTGAGGTCTCCAATGAGCTCAATGTTTGCTCAAAGTACTCCAATGAGCTCAAAATGAGTTTTTTGAGCTTAAAGTTTTTTGTTAACTTAAAAAAATTTATATTTTATCTGCTTAAATGCTAATAAAATTGTGTTTTTATAAAATATTTAATTTGGTTAATTTGGTATTTTAGTGATAAAAGGCTGAAAGACTTGTTGTTCAATTATTATTACTTACTCCAATCCAATATTTGTTTTTTTTAATATGAATTGAATTGAAAAGAAGAAATTTTGAATTGAAAAGAAGCAATCTCCATTGTAAACTGTTTCTCTTATATATCATATCACTTATGTTTATTTCATAATTCAATTAATACATAATTCAAGCTTATAACGTTACTGTAATAGCAGTAAGTATATTTAAAATTATAAACTTATTTTTACTTTCTTAATTCTGAATTTTAAGAAATTGAATGAAAGAATAAAACTGACATGAGTACAGTTTGTATCTCTGCGCATCGTCGAACCAGTCTTCACCCCTAAAGATAGTAAGGCTTATTGGTTTAGTTCTTTCAAAATATTAAAGCTCCTAGTATCTCTCACCTAAGACTCTCATCCTAAGATGTTCTAGTGTTTAGCATTGGAATACAACATAAGAAATCAGTTCACTTGTAGTTGCTCTACCTATTCTAGCTGAATGGGGATTTAAATAATTAAATTCCTAAATTAATAAAAACTGTTTCTATAATTATGCAAGTCATTTTAGAAGTATGGCGTTATTGATAATAACCATTACAAATCGGTCAAAATTATTGAGACCACTCGTCTGATAATTAATTGATACTGTAATTATAGAAAACTCTCATACAAGATTTTGGAACCATATTCCGTCCAATGTGTTTCTTAAAGTTGATAATTCGTATGTGTAGAATTTAATTAAATTATTTAAGAAAAATATTAACATGTTTCTCCTCAATATTCCTCCAAATTTTGCCCATCTCCTATAATGCTAAATTTCCAAATAACCTCCCTATCAATCCTTCTATATTCCCATCTTTGTAACCAAATTGTACATTTGTATCTTAGGTTCCTTCCAAAAGTTTAGTTCAATAAGGATGTGATTTTGGTAGTCACACACTGCCTAAAGAAACACAGCACAGTATCAATAATGGGTGGCTTTCGAGCGTTCTATTCCCTAGTAAAACAAAAAAAAAAAAAAAGCAAGGAGCTTGATGTATAAGCAATAATATGTAGTTCAAACACAAGCTAGACTTATGAAGTTTACATTTATGTATATCTGAAAAAAGAAGTGAACAAGGCAAGACTGACGTGGATAATAAACTATTAAAACTATTTTAATGCTAAAAGTATAAGCACCGCTTAATTTGTTCGAAAGTTTTTGACAGAAAAATGGACAGACTTATTAATAATAATACTTAAAAAATTCTAAAGAATTGTCTAACAAATTGATTCACTTTTCGCTTTCTTATGTACAAGTCAAAGAATTTTTTGAATCGCCTCAACTTCTAAATGAATAAACACGATTGTACTGCTAAAACACTTTATAAATTGGGGTAATCAGTACTACAAAAGCCAAAAATAAAAAGAAAAATAGAATACACAAATTAGTTTTATGTCATTCTGAACAAATTCTGAATGAATTACATTATTACACGAATTATACATATTTCAGTCCAAAAAAAATGAAGAACATTAAAAAGCTCATTTTTGGTTTCATTTCCGGAATTTCAACCCAAGGCATTGATAAATTTGTTTTTTTTTTCCATTCATAAAATAAATCAAACACCAAATAAAAGATGTTTTTGTGTATAGAAATTCTATTATAAGTTGATTAAACTCTTAATGGGTAATAAATGTAAATATAATAATAAGTATTATGTCAGTGTTGTTTATGTCAATCTTAATAAGTATATATAGAATAAAATATAATGATGAATTATGAAAGAATATATATATATAAGGGGAATAGATAATAGTATATAAGAAGAAACATATTAAATACTGTTGGTTATAAACACTATGAGGGTTGTAACTTGTAGGCGTCTGTTTACAATTTCTTTAGGTCGTATAGAGTATTCACGAAATATTATTATCTATGGTTCTGTCTCGTGTAGAAGTCTTAACTTTTATATAAGATTTTTTAACTCTTGTATAATCTCTTTCCCAGCTGTTTCAGGAACTGTCTATATATTTCTTATTTCTTTTAGATCGCCAAAGAAGACCTTCCTGGGCAATCGATTTTTTTCTCTTCTATTTTCGAATTACATAGTTTAATTTTGAATTTTTTTGTTCGGTGTAATTACTTATAGGTAATTATTATGCTTTTTAGCTGAGGATTTACGGGTTCAATTCCCGTACAGGTGGTGAAATATTTAATTGAAGAAAAATTTATGGAATATGGTTTTTCTTTACCAAATCTCCATGGTAACCAAATATATAAAGTAAAATATAAAATATATGATATAAACAAAATAAATAATATACTTATGAAATCAATACAAAAGTATATATCTGCCACTTTTTGTCATTTTTTGAAAGCGCGTTTAACTTATATCACATTGTATGAGGTAAGGCACTGTTTATAAATATTTAAATAAATAATCGAACTTCACTTAATTAGGATCTAAAATTTTTACACCGTATATAATCAATGAAATAACTCCCATGTTGTATGCGAATAAGTTGTGAACATTTGGTTGTTGTAAATACTATTGTATAGATTTTATAACCTGAAACAACTTTTTGAAAATTGAATCAAAAAAAATTCCTGCTCCTTTTACACTGCCTATAGGAGAAAAGTGTTTCCACAAAGGATTCTATTTTCATCATTTGTTATTAATTTTACTTCTAAGCGTGCTTCCTCTTTAAATAGGTATAGCGATATATATAATAGGTGCATATCGTCCATTTAGGAGAACAACGACATAATCCAAAAAACCTAGTTTTGAAATAAATGCATTAGAAAAATTCACTTATTAAAAATTAAATGTTAATAGTTACTAGAGGTTTTTAAATATTTAAAAGGCTTTGTTCCATCTATAAACAATCATTCTGTGCTCAATATTTCAAGAAAAGTTTTTTGGAATAATTGTAATTTAAGAAATTTTGTAACTGAAATTTTAAATTTTTGCCTTAGTACGATTTTCTTGCAAAAATATGATTTTAAAATTGTATTATTGAGTTTTAGGTCATTGTTTGAGATATTATTTTTATTAAAGTCAAATTTTAGTGCATAATATTTCACAATGTGTCAGTTTTCTAGATAAATTACAGAGAGTCTACAATATAATTTTATTATTATTTTATTGAACAAAACATATTATAATTTTACATTCTTCATACAACAATTAATTAAAAAAAAAAGCTTCTTGCTTTGTTATAAATTATAAAATAATGATAATCACAAAAAACATTTCATCTTATAGATAAAGAATCAAAATAGGCAAGATACTAACAAACTAATAATTATAATAAAAAAAAGTTAAATTCAAAAAATATTATTAATATAACAACAAATAAAAAATAGCTTCTTGCCTAGTTATAAAAATATTATAAAATAATAATATTATTATTATCACAAAAAATTTCTTATATCCTATAGATTTATAAAGAATCAAAAAAGGCACGATAATACTCTGGTATTATTTTTTTTTGGACTAAACTCAATAAACCTGTTTTTTTATTTTCCGATAGCCCAGGCTTATATTCGTAAGCTTTCCGCAAAACTGGTTTTAAGTCTTTTTTTCTTTTAATAATAACTGCTTCCTTGAAACATGATTCAGCATACGATGTTTTATAAAATAGTGATTTTGGAAAAATTTTTTCTAGTCTAAACATTTTGATGGGAAGAATCTTTACGGTCTCATTGTTTTTATTTACTGTCAAACTGATTCCCATTTGTGTACACACATCTTTCCAATCATAAAAATCCTGGAAGCTTATTTCATGAACGTGAAAAGGTTCTCCAGTTTTTTTAGCACATCTAATAGCAGCTATGAAAGCTTCAGGAGTATACATGGGTCCTCTTTTTAAATTTCTCTTAACTTGTCGCTCTATAATGGAATGAACAGAGTCACCCTCGTTTTGGGTATGTCCTTTAATTAAAAATTTATGCGTTATGGATTTAATATTTACGAATTCTTTGACAGCAAATAAATACAGTCCAATCATAAACTTATTTTTCTGCTGCCCGCCACAGTTGTCAGAATAAAATATTACATCCACTTCTTTACCTCCTTCGTTAATGTTTTGCAAAAATTGAAAAACGCAACTGCCTAATTCATTTATTCCTCTACCACCGCATGATTCGTCCCAAACAAAGCAGTCTGCGATATGAGTTTTTAAGTTATAAATTGTAAAGTCTAATACGTTGAGTTTCGACAAATAATAAAATGTAGATACGTCTCCTTTTGGACACTGAAACACTGCTTGTAGGTCATAAACTGCTACAATAGTGTTATCAGACTTTGATTTATCACTTTCTTTTTCTAAACGCGACAAGTTCTTTTCATTTAAATGTAATTCATAGTTTTCATGTAAATTTTCTTTTTCTTCTGCGTTGGTGTAAGCTGTGCAAACTTCACATTGATCTTTTTTAGGTGTGAAGAATGAAATGTTAAATTCTTCAGTAAAAATTCGGTAGAATAATGTATAATTACCGAACAAGTTATTTTTTATTTTACAATCAGCAACATAATCCCTGTGAAGTTCAGCTATTGATTTGCTTCCATCAATGAACATTTTCGAAGTTTGACTGCGCAAATAGTGGCTTTCAATTTTAGGTATGGAATCAATAAACTGTCTAATTGAATTTTTAATAGATTCATCCAATTTTGAATGATTTCCATGTTTGCCGCGTTGATCTTCTTCCATTACCGCATTAGCTATTTTATTTTGTTTTTCTAATACCGTTCTAATGGGGCGATCATTTATGGCTAAAGTTTTTTTGAAAAATACTTTACAAACACGAACATTTCTATCTTCAAAATTGAAATAAAATGCATTATTTTGTATTCTTTTTTGTCTGATGCCACCTACACGTATATACCGATACTTTGGTACTATAGCCTTCATGCTATTTGAAATATAGGATCTTTGTTTCTCAATATCTCCCAAATTCCAATAATTTGAAAAAATAAGTTGACGTTCTTCTTCGGTAATATTTGATATACATTTTAATTTGCAACTTTGTTTGCAAGGAGATTTCATTTGTTTTTCTGGTTTCATTGTTTTATTCGTTGATTCATATGATTTTCCTAAGTTCCGTAATTTTTTGGATTTATTTTTTTTCCAATCTTCCACATTACGTTTACGTTTTTTACCTTTCTTTAAAGAAGGTGATAACTTTACTGGACTTTTGTTTTTATTTGTAATTATTGTACTATCATTCTGCTCTATTGCTATATCAATTTCTACATCAATTGCACTCATTGATGTTGAGTCTTCATCACTGTAATTTGGCTTATAACTGGGATTAACCACAGAATCTGTTGAAAAATCTATAATCTTTTTGACTTTAGTTTAAATTTTAATTAAAAGATATTTGATACATTAAAAATCAATTTAACTTTACCCGTATCAGATGATTGGCTCTCGATGATAGGAACTTTATTAGTCGTTTGGGCAGACTTGTATTGTTGTGCCAATTTCACCATTACTTTCCCACGAGAAGCCATAGTTGTGGCTGTTAAAAAATTTTTTAAAATATGAATTAAGGAAAAATTGAATGTATGAAGTTTTATTTGTTTGTACCATTTTATTTATGACATTTTGTAAATTTTAAAAATTAAAGCATTTAATTTGAAAATTTTAATTGTCAAAATTGACTTACTTAAAAATAATAAAAATTTAATTTGAAAAAAAAAAATTATTTTTACAAAAAAAATGACACTTCACGAAATAAAACGTGAAGCAAAATACGAAAACCAAATTTTTTAGCAGTAACAAAGTCATAAAGCAAAATATCAGAAATTATTGGAATAATTTTTCCTAGAATATAGGCATAAAATAAGAAAAGGCTTTTAAATTTACATGAAATTTTTACATCAATATAGTCATAAATCATATTAAAACATTATATTTGAAAAATTATAACAAACATTTTTACTTACATTACAAAAAAAAATTTATTATATCAAGTTATGACACTACCGCACCGAAGCAAACAACTTTTGATGACAAACTGAAAAGCACAACTAAAATAATACTTTGTAGAAACAAAATTTGGTATTGCATTGCTACAAAACCACAAAGTCATAAGTGAACTACTCAGTTATTTGTAAACATAGACTTTATGACGTTTTTAGAGCAAAGAAATTGAAAAATTCTGATTCGCGTGGTGTATTTAACTTAGAATTCTCGTTTTTTTAGTTATGTCGTTGTTCTCGCAAATGGACGATATGGAATACAACATTGATTGAAAATCAAAGCAAACCATAGATTCGAATTCTGGAAGTTAATGATTGTTCCTAGCGGTAAGTTTGATAGAATGTTCTGTATTTTTTCCTTTATTACTCTGATATATTACAATGGCTAAATTTGAAGTTAAACTTTAGGCACTCCTACTTTGGCGAAGATATTTGCTGATGCAAATTTTTAAATCTGTTTAAATGGGATTCGTTAAAGACACAAGGAGTCCTCACTTCCCATATATGTTAATTATCCTCGCGATTTGGATTGGTCTTCATATTTTCAACAGTCCGCCCAAAGGATTTTATTTAAATTTTTAAAGGTTAATACAAATTTTCATGTCTTTCATCGGCGAATCTTCAATTGGCTAAATCTAAAGAATCACCAGCATTAAACATAACTTTGGTTGAACATGTGCACATACTTTTGATTAAAATTTATATTTATATTTACCAGATTTTACTTTCTTAATTCTTTAAAATAATTTACTTTCTTTTTTTTAATATTTTTTGAAAATAACACTTGTGTCTCAATTGTTTTTAATTGATTTTAATCCTCATTTTTACCTTGTGCGTACGTATGTATAAAGTAAATTTAAAAAAACTGTACCTTGAAGAATAATTTCAAGTAAATATACATTTTTAACCTTGTCAATCAATTTAAATGCAAATAATTTACTCTTTTTAAACATTAAGTATTGAAGTATTGCATTTAAGTACAATATTGTATTATGCAATTATTTGTATTCTATACAGTACAACAAGGTGATAAAATAAAATCGTAAAACAAATAAAGAAGATGTCATACGTATTATTTTTATTACTTAAAAATTTTTATACACTTTTTTTCCTTTTATATTTAATTTTGAATAATTTTATGCAAAAATTATATTATTCAATGAAAGTGCATTCAAAATTCAAATTAAAATATAAGCTGAGCTTACTCATATACTCAATATGTTATACGAGTTTATAAAATGACAAAATATATGAAATTTATTTGAATCTTTTTACATGTTTTTACATGAATTAAGTTGAAAATGGCTTACAATATATTTGACTTAGAATTTAAATTCTGTCTAAGAGTGCGTTTCTGTTGGTGCTGCTATAAGTGATAAAAGCGTCGAAAAGAGCATTGTGTAGAAGGTATTTATTGTTTGTCGATAATCAAATTGATGCTTCATTATAAACCTCTATTTAAATTATGTACATAGTTTTTTACACTATGGCCTTATCACTTTTATCACTTATCGCAGCTCCAACATAAACACACCCTTATAACGATACATATAACAAACGAAATCTGAAATTTGTAATATGAGATTTAAATTTGAATGCTAAATGATACAGTATATAAAAGTCTCAATTGTTGACACTTGTCAAAAGTTACTATTTTGTTAAATTCTGTTATATATAATAGCTGTATGTAATACAACATTGATTGCAAATCAAATCAAACCATGGATTTGAATTCGGAAAGCTAACAATTGTCCTCACGGGTAAATTTGATAGAAAGTTCTGTCTTTTTTTTTTGACACTCTGGTGAATTAAATTAAATTGCATCTTACATAGACCAGGTGTGCCTGGACTTTTCTTGATGAAGATCGATTTAAGCTGAAAATACAATGCAAGATCGACTAAATGTACACATATATGCATATAATATTTCGGAATATTTATTTATATTCTGTTCATAGATATAGATAGTATATAATCCGCGGACCATGGGATCTGGAGACTCCTATACAATTAATTCTAACTGTCCGATCAGTGAATTTAATATTTATCCTCAGATGTTGACGCAGGACATTGCATGTTGGTAGTTGTCCAACTGGTTGTTGTAGTTGTTGCCAACTGGTAAAATGATAGTACAGCAACCGGGTTACTGCTATGTGTACAATCTTTTCTAAATGTTCATCTGTATGTCGGCTGTGGTATTTACATTTTAATATTTTCATTTGTGAAAATGGCTAGTCACAAGGTGGAGTCAAAATACGTGGTCAATAGTAGAGATATAGCTTAACAAGGATATTTTACTTGATGGAGCAATGACCAAATATTATTTTCAGCAGCTGTTGCTTTTACGAAAATATCTAAATTAACCGTTGTAATTTCATAGCATTTTCATTTTCGAAAGGGAATAACATAAATAAAGGAATTGGATCTATTTCATTTATATCTTGAAAATGATCTTCAAACTCATTGATAATTTTTTAAATTTTTCCAATATAGTATTTTTTTTTACTGCGGCTTCTAAACTTTAAAGTCATTTGGGTTCTTTAATTGTTCATGTTTATCTTCTCCTTTTTATATAAAAACTTTGATTAACCAAAACACATCGAGAGCTCAACCGGTCGGTCTCGATTGATTGTTTAGGCCCCCGCCCCGTTGATATAAACTTTACAAGTGTATCTTGAGTATTAATATTGAAAGAAACTTCAAAATTTATACAAAGGAGTTCCATAATGCCACTTTTACGTTTCAGGGATGGGATGAATAAGAAAGGTAAATAAAGAGGAGATTTATATTTAAATTATTAATAAGGTTAAGTATTTTATACATTTTTTTCTATCAAACTAAAATAAGTAGACCAAATTATCAAAAACTCTATCTATATGCTTCTCTTAGTACAACTCGTATAAGAGTATATACTTTGTGAGTTATAAGAATGAATTAAAATTCATCATTTTTATTTCTTTTAACCCTTTCCAATAAAAAAAGCATAATAATTTACTTAAGTAATAAATAACTCATAATTATAGTTGTAGTTAATATTAAATAATATTATTCAATTAGTTCGTGACTTTTTTACCGTATTTAAATTAAATAAAAATTTTAATTACAGGAATTTCCTTCAAAATTTATATTTTATTTTACAATGTATAGTTTATATACTTTTTTTGGAGTTTAAGTTCAATGGAAAAACGTTTGATGATTTTTTAATTAAATATAAATACAATAATAATTAATTACAATATAGAAATTTATGAAACAATCGTTGAAATTCAAGGTCTATTTATATTTTTATTTCATTATTGTAATAAACGGATTAAGGGAAAGGTAATAGAATATTGCATCTGATTTTATTTTAAAAATATAGAAATTAATCCAAGATGGAATGTATAAGCTTTTTTTGCATAACTTGGTTTTTATTGTAAAGTCTCTAAAGTCTGTTAATATTTCTTGTAAAGTCTGGTTATTTTATATGGCAGTCTACTTGATCGTGGTGCAATTTGGCCCGTCTGCTCTTTTGAGAAAAAAAAAGTATTTATACTAAATTCCATTAAAATCGATTCAGATTTTAATGAATTATTAGAACTTTGATATTAGAATAAATTTTTAAAAGCCACTCTTCATGGGTACCAAATTTACCAATAGTATATGCATTAAACTGATTCGATAGTTAGAATTAGAGATTTTTCGAAAAGTCTGATGTAATTGTATGGAGCTTCCCGATCTCGTGGTTCTATTTGGCCTATCTACGAATTTAACCTTACTATTGACGAAGAAAATATTCATACCAAATTTTATCAAATTCGGTTGAGATATTAATGAATTATTAGAACTTTGACACTCTCGAAACTACTAGAATCTATAGACCCCATGACACCAAAATAAATTTTTGAAAGCTACTCTTCATGGGTACCAAATTTATCAATAGTATATGTACCAAATTTAAACTGATCCGAAAGTTAGCATTAGATATTTTTCGAAAAATCTAATTTATTTGTTTGGGAGCCTCCCAATTCCGTGCTCTGTAAACAGTAAAGTAGCTGCTGGTTACAAATAAAATAAACTTAATAATATATTTTTATCTTATATTTTTCTTTTCCAATTTAAACATTATATCAGATTTAAATTAAATATAGTTAAGAAAGTTAACTATTTTAATTTCACATTATATACATTGTTGATTGTTATAAGTTTTAATAACATATTCCAACTCTCGTTTTATTGAATAATTTTGCAATTCATTTTTTTTTCTTTTTCATTCTCATCCTAGTTTTTAATTTACTTTCAATTTCTTAATATACTTATTAAATCAGTTATAACGCTAACCTATTATATATTTAACCATTATGCTTCCATCATGCTTCCATACTTCTCTTTAAATTACGCATTTAAAATCTTGTTTGAACATTTTCAAGATCAAGTTCAAAATCAAAACTAAATACTTAGTTGTACACAAATTATGTTTTCAAATTGTAACAATACTGACACAATAAATATGTAGCAAAAAAGTTGAGTTATTAAATATAATAAATATTAATGATAATTTTTTGCACTAATGACTTGTTAGATTTTATATATGTATAAAAAAAAATTTAATTTATTCATTTTTTTTGCCATTTTACTTTTTATTCAATTATAATAATTTAAAATGTAATTGTAGTATACATTTGTACGCATATATATATATTTTTGTTTTTTTTTTTTATATAATTTAATTCATAATTTCAATAGATATTCTGAACTGCGATTAAACAGATTAAATTATTTTTGGCATGGTTAAAGTATTGTAAAGTAAATTAAAATATAAGTATATAGTTATAAACGTTTGTAATTATTTTAAATAATTACTTTTTAAGTACTCATATATAGCGGGAATCTCGCGTATTAAGGTAATAATTTTCCCAAAAGCTTTTAGAGGTGAAATAACAAATAAAATTAATAATGACGAGGGTCTGTTTTTCTTCCGCTTCCGAGATATTGAAAATTTTTCATATTCAAAATCCATATGGCCAATTTTTATACCCGTATGACTATATAGTCAAAGGGTATAATAAATTTGCCATTACGTTTGTGACGCAGAGAAGGAGGGGGGGTAGATATAGACTCAAGTGTATGGATCGGATCAGAATCGAAAAATAAATCGATTTAGCGATGTATGTCCGTCCGTCTGTCCGTCCGTCCGTCTGTCCGTCCGTCCGTCCGTCTGTCCGTCCGCACGATAACTCAAAAACTAAAGGAGCTAGGATCTTGAAATTTTCGCAAATTCGTTTTTTTGCAATAGCCGTCATCGCTATTTAAATCCAGCCATTTTGGTCCATGGGTTCGGGTAGCTGCCATACAACTTCTTTTTTTATATGAGCATTACTCTGTACCTATTACAGCTGCGTGTCTGAAATTTTGCCAAAAGTAGTTTAGTTTTATGGCCAAAGTTTCTGCAAAATTTGGTTGGTCTAGTGGAGTGGGTTCGAGTAGCTGCCATACAACTTCTTATTTTATATGAGCATTACTCTCCACCTAATGAAGCTGGGTGTCTGAAATTTTGCCAAAAATTGTTTAGTGTAATGGCCAAAGTTTCTGCAAAATTTGGTTGGTCTGCTGCAGAGGGTTCGAGTAGCTGCCATACAACTCCTTATTTTATATGAGCATTACTCTCCACCTAATGAAGCTGGGTGTCTGAATTTTTGCCAAAAATTGTTTAGTGTAATGGCCAAAGTTTCTGCAAAATTTGGTTGGTCTACGACAGAGGGTTCGAGTAGCTGCCATACAACTCTTTATTTTATATGAGTATTCCACTAAACTTAATAAAGCCAAAAATAATTAACCGGATGATATAATGTATATGTTACGGTCATACGGGTATCCCAGAGTTGACACAGTCTACTCTACTACACTCTTCCTCGTTTTCTTATAAAATTCAGTAGAGAAACATAACTTATAGTAGTGGTATTACGTTAATCTGAAACCTTTTGTATATCCAATTCCAATAACCAAAAGAAGATCAAAACTTTAGAGTACTCCAATATTATACTTATAAGTAGAAGGCAAAACCTTGAATTTTGGGAAAAAAGTGTTATATATATGAAATTGATCTAATATCTGATCTAAAGAACAGTGGTTAAAGTGGCAGCTAGCTTTTCAATCGAAAAGTCTCGGGTTCATCCTGGTCAGATTATGTCAAATAAAAAAATATAATTGACATTTGATATCGTAATAGTTTATATCATAATATAAAATAAATTTACCTACCACACCTGAAAAGGAAAGGCAGATTCACTTACTTATCACATTGTATGTGACAGGGGACTGTACATAAATAAATAAATTTTTTAAACCTTTATACTTATTGAGAGCACAACTAATTTTATTTTAAATAGAATTTGTTCCTTTAGTTTCTTACACAAACTCTCACTAATCTGCCTTTTTATTACTTTTGATTTCAATTTTTTTTTAAATTTCATTATGAAAAAACTTTTAGCAACTTAGGAAAAGTTAACATCTGGTTTAAACAGTATAATGTTATTTTATAACTAATATTATAACATATAATTAAATATTTCAATTTATTCAATCAAAATGAAAATCTCACTTATTATATATTATAAAGTGATTGAAAATTTTATATCTTATCAATCAATGATAATGAGCATTTGAGTATGAGCTTATATACTTCTACTTTAGTTTGAATCCGACCGATGGCATTCCGGATAGGACTTTTCAAACAAAGGGTTTTGCATTCAACTACTCTACTTGTGAGATCATATCTAATAAAAAAATATAATTTATATCATAATAGCATTTCACATTCCGGGGTTACAGTTTCCTGATTCATTCATGTACCATGGTACCTACCTATAATAAATAAAAAACTTAATAGTATTTGAAACCTACAAATTACCAAAAATATAACCAATATTGACATTATAAACTAATTTTGCTCTGCATTATAACGTAACGTATGTGCATATTCTTTTTAATTAGTCTTTAAATGAATTATTCATAAGAATTGTAAAATGTAAAAAAATAGTACACATCAAATACAACAATAATAACATGTTGTCTACTTACTCTACTTCCAACCAACCAAAAAAAAAAAAAAGCACTATTCATATCCAATCATATCATATCATTTATAAGTATTTCATACTTACTTATAAATTGATTTGATATAGAAATGAGACAACAAAACATAAAGTAAAATCAAAAAATAAAAACCTATAAAACCTGGGAAGAAAACAAAATTAAAAAAAAAATTTGCTTCTATTTAATTCATGTTAACCTGGTATAATTTTCTTTTACTTATTTACACAAAAAAACTGTTTTTTTTTATTATTTTGTGGTTTCTGTTTTTTTATATATGAAATTTCCGTATGTTGCCTTTACTTCTTATACAACTTGGACTCATCTTGTTTTGCATAATGCCATACATAAACTATTATTGACTTTTTCTTTCCTTTCTTTAATTTTCCATATACATTTCTTCTTTATATACTATCTAGATACATAATATAAACATAATATTATATTTTCACTTTTCTTATTCTTTAAAATAATCATTTTTTTTTTTTTTTGCATTAATATACAAACTGACAATTATTTGATTTTTTTTTTTTTAAATTACATAAATACATGCATTTTATTTCACATGTTTCATAAATACCATACCATACAAATTGTATATAAACATGCATTATATATCAACATGCAACAGAGATAAATCCTAAGTAAATAATTAATGCATTTTAGTACATATACATATATATACACATGTAATTTTATAAAAATATAAAAATGTCAAAATGAAAATAGAAAAAATTTTTGAAATGAAAAATGTAAAAAACAAAAAAAAAACAAAATATTGCATACACATTAAAAGACATGTGGGCATACATAATTAGTATTTATAAAAATAAAATGAACAAAATAATAAATAAAAAATTAGCAAATAAAATTCTTTAAAAATAGAATTTTATTAAAATAAAATGTCATATACACATAATAAATGAAAACAACTGCAATTTTATAATATTGTCTTGTCAGTCAGACTTCATTCGACTTTATTATATTTATAAACATTTTACTGGATACATTTATGTTTTTTTTTTAAATGTTGCGGAATTTAATAGAAATGTTAAAATGTTGATAGAATTTTGGTTGCAAAGGATATTATTTATAACATTGGTGGATATGCGGAATATTGTACAAAGGTGAATGGTGGTGAAATAAATTGATAAGAAATAGTGGTGAATTTCGTGTTAACAGTTAACATAAGTATTTTTAATAATGTTTTATGGATGGATTATAAATATTTAAAAATATTTCATTGAAATTTAAGATTCTAGAAAAATCTGAAAAAAATACGTCTCTGAATTGTCTCGATTTTCTTTAGTTTTGTTGTACATATCATATTTAACAGAAAATTTGAATATTATTATTTTATAATTGTAATATTATTTTAATAGTTGTTGACACATATACAATTGAATAGTACAGGGTGGCGAAAAAGGACCGATATGGTTTGAATGTTTAATAACTTTTTAAATTTATTTATATTTTTTCAGAATTTTGTGAAGAAAACTTGGGGAATTGGAAATGGAACAGTACACAACAGAACAGCGAATGTGAAAAATTCACAAGAAATTAAAATTAAATTGAAAAAATTGAGATAAGGATAGAAACTATTTATTTACAATTTGTTAACATATTTTTAGAAAATAAACTTTACAATAATTAATTTACTATTGACCATAAATATTATTGGAAACTTTTATGTAGAGAATTTAATACTTTAATCAATTTAACTAACCATCATTACCCTAATACGGACAATATAAGATTTTCAAATTTAATCAGAATTGATTATTCGAATTTGTGTTTAAAAAACAAGACTAGAAATAACTACAAGATATTGAGATTCAACATTACAAGACATAAGAGAAATTGTTTAAAAAATAAGAGAAATGTTTTGTATTCTGTGAGATGTTAGTAATTAAAGTTTTGAGTACTCCATATAGGGACTGAAGTATGCTGTAAAGTAAGAATTGTATAACAGAGTCATAGTTTTTCAAATTCAAGAATTCGGATTCGATTAGGAATAAATAGTATATCCACATTCAAATAAATCCGCTAAAATTTTTAATTTATTTTGTATAATTTATTTAATATTTAATTTTTATTAAAAAAAAATTTTTTTTTATATATAAAAAAATTCTATTTCTTTTATTTTCGCTCTGACAATATTGACGCCGTTCAAACGCCGCATAAGTCAAAAAAAGGTTAAACATATGAAAATGTGTTGGACTTAACAACCTCATCGGCAGATTTGTGATGTCAAAAAGTAAATAAGTTCAAAATGGATTTTGATGAAAAATGAATTTGACTGCCTTGAACATTGCCACCAAAAAATGTTTTTTTATTTGAGCTGTAAAAATTCGCAGTTGAAGAGCGTGAAAGGCGTCGATTGTGCCTAAGGTTTAATTTTTAAAAATAATATGTAAATAAAAATTTGTGAAATAATAAAAAACAACACTTGTTTTCTTTATTTATTTAATTATCTTTTATTAATTTTTGAAAAAATAATTTTCTGCTTTTTAAAAAAAAAATGTTTCATCAAGTGCTAAAAAAAAATAAAAAAAACAATCGATTAAATTATGAATTTTTTAAAAAATTTATAAAAATAAAGTTAAATAAATTACAATACGTCAATATACATTTAAAAGCTAGAAACATTTTACCAGTAATTCTATATGTTTCTAAACAAAATTAAATATTGCGCTTTATATTATACATATGTTTACATCAACATATTTGTTGTTGCATTGTATACCGTTATATTATTTATATTTTTTAAATATTTAATTCGTAAACAATATAAAAATAGTAGTAGGTAATAAATAGTTTAATAATAATAAAAAAAAAAACAAAACAAATAAAAAAATATATTTATATGTTAACATAAATAGAAAAGAATAAAAAATAAATTAAAATAAATTTGTATAGCCAAAAATAATAATAGGCATAAATTATATTTCCTGTACATAGAATATTCTTCAAATTTATCTATTCTTCATCTTATTAATAAAATTATATTACACTTCAAATTTATCTATTGTACATTATGTACAGTACTACTTATTAATATATTTATAAGTACATTTATTAGCATACATAACATTATGTACAATGTACACACATTTTAAATAAAAATAGACATAAAAAAAACTATTGTAACACAATAAAATTGCCCAGTTGCAGTGCAACAGCTTGATATTCTTTTCAATTCTATTCTAAATTCAACAAATTAAAAATTTGTATATGAAACAACATAAACATGCGTAGCGAAGCCTCTCGTAGTCCTAAGTTTAGCAATATTTTCTAACTATGTATATATACATTCAGTCACATGTTTATATTTAACATTTAATAATAACAAGTGATGAAAAAAACCAAGGGTTTGTAAAAAGCACATTTTTCAAAATTATATAGCGTTTCATACTGAGTATTTTATCATTTATTTTTATAAAAATATATATAAAAATAAATGATAATATTAAAATTTAGTTTTTTCATTAATTTATTAATTATGACTAATAGTTAAATCAATCCTTAGAATATAATCCCAATGCACTTAAGAAAACCTGTTAACAAGTGCGATATATAATGTTGGAAATTCAATATTAACATTCAATTTTGGAAAAACATACACTGGTGAATAACTTACTGTTTTATAAAAACATAAAATTTTTAATTTTTAAGTCCTAACAGCCCTTCAATTGGGAAGATTCCCAAATTTATGCTAAGCAAACTTATGATAAACCTACTAATTTCTGAGGATCTAACTTTCCCCCAAAATTTCAAAACCCTAGCTTAAACCGTTTAAAATTTTGCAAAAATTGAGTTTTGTATAATAATAAATTTTATTACCGTATGGCAACCCTAAACATTTACCTTTTAAAAATTTATAAAGCTTATAAAACCAGCTCTATTTTACAGTTTAGATTGGAAATACACCTAACAAAACTCTTGTTATAACAATTTAAAAATAGGGCTTTTTCCAACTTTGGGGGGCTGTAGCTCCGTAACGGGTGGAGCTACAAAAAAAAGTTCTTCTACGAAATTAGTTTTTTTTGCAATATCTACCCGGGGTTAAAATTTCTTTACTCTATTTCAAACGGTGTAAAAGTTTTGTAAACATACGGACGGAAGGACAGACGAACAGAGTGATAGGTACATTTTTACAAAATTTTTTGAAAATGTGGTAAAAATCATCAATATTTTATGAATTATGTACGTATACTATTCAGTTTTTTTAATTTTATTAAATTAGAGTGTTTTTCATCATTCTGACTTTTCATTTTCTATTTTCTTTCAATTTATATTATTTTTTATTTTTTTCTTATTTTTTAATTTCTTTTTCTTATGTTAAATGTTGATTATGTTAACAATTTTCTTTAATTTTATTTTCATTGAAATCTTTTCAGTTCACTTTTTATTGTGATGTTTTTATTGTTTTTTTTTTTTTTTGTCAATTTCTGTATGTTTATCATTTCTATTTTAACATTTTTTCTGTTATGTAGAGTTTAGTACTTTACTTATTATAAAATACTACACCATAGTACACAGTTCAGTTCAATATAAACTTTTTGTTTAAATTTTGTTGTTTATTTAAAACTTTGCGCAGTATTTTGCTGTCATTCATACAGGAAAGTTATTTGAATATTGTGTGTTCGAAAAACGAGGGGGGATAAATAAAATTATTAAAAAAAAAAAAAAATTCCAAAAGGGAAAGAAAATATAATGAAATATTTCAAATTAAATATATTTCGAAAAAATTGAATTGTCAAATAATTCTAAAAACAATAACAAATAATTTCATATAAATTTTATTTTAATTTTCATTTAATTTAATTTAATATTTAACAGTTCTGTGCGTATTTTTTTGACTCTTGACTCTTGAGTGTTTGTGTGGTGGTTTATTCTTTTATGTTTAATACAATTTTTTTTTAATCTGTGGTAAAAATCATAAAATTGATAAGAAAATAATTTTAAGAAATATTTGGTGAATTTAATCTCTACAAATGAATTTATTATTTTGTTAAATTAATCTTGAAAAATTTGCATTTAAAAAAAAATTAGAAAACTCTTTTAAATAAAAAGTGAAAATTCCTTTACATAAAAAGTGAACTGCAAAAAAAACATTTTTGTTTTTATTTATAACATGTGGTGTGGTGAAAAATATTGGTGAAAAACTTTTTGTTTCTTTTTTGTATTTTTTTTTTGAAGTGAGTTCTGTAATATTTTTTTAATTCTGTAATAGAAATATTTCTTCCGGTATAATTTTTTTTTAATTTAAATATACATATATTATAAATAAGTATATAAGATAAATATATAATTTACAAAATAAATATATAGTACCTACATAGTTCAGATAAAATGTCAAATACTAATGATGAAAATGAGGATAATAATCCTGTTGCAAATGTTGTTATAAATGATAAAAAAAATGATACAACAACAGATATAAATTCAAAAGAAAATTTAAAGGATACTGTTATACATGAATTAGAAAGATTAGGAAAAGGTGGATGGTGGGTTTGGTGAGTATTTTAAAATACTGTAATATTAGAAAGAAATGTTAAACATGTATAATTAAATATTTTAATGCGGAATACAGATATTTAAGAAAAAAAGGATAGTAAGTGTGGGGTATTTTTCAAGTGTCTATAAATGATTATGAAGTATGTGTATGTATGTAAACAAAATTTTGATTATACCTTGAGGTGAATTAAATAAATCATAAAATCTTAAGAGTTAATTATAAGTTTAATAAAATTAATGGATTTTAAATTGGTTTTATACTCCTTTGGAACATAATTTTTTATGGTGAAAATCAGGTTTTTTTTTTAGGTCATATATTTTCTATTTTTAGAATGGAGTGTATATAGATAGGTATTTGCTTTTTTTTTGTGCAATATTGGTACAAATGTACTTGGAATTTCTTGTAGTTGAGGAGTGAGAAGTTTATTCTAGATTCTTTTATAATATTAAATTTCTTATAAAATATAAATTTTAGAATTTGAGAAGACAATATGAGATGTTGAATTTTGAAGGATATTTGTAAAATCAAAATTGGGACTATATAAAATAATAAATAACATTGATGATAATGTACTATGTACTATGTATAATACATGTACTATGTATAATGTATTATTGTGTAGTTCTAAGTCAGCAAATTATTTTTTTTTTATTTTATATATTATAATACGAGTAATTATAAGTTTAACTATAATAATTCTTATAAAAAACCTTGCTTTGGTTTGAAATAAATAAATAAATATATTACGCCGCTAAAATTGTAACTAAAAAAATTTTGTAATCAAATAATCAAACTATTTTTAAAATAATTACAAAATTTCAATTCTAATAAAAATAAATTAAAACAATTAAATCATAATGTTAACACAGAGTATACTAACTTCTATCCTGAAATTTTACAATTCTATTAGAATCATTAAATTCTTAGGAACTTCCAATTCCGGGTGAAGGTCACATAATTAAAAGTCCTACAAAGTAATCGTATATATTTTAAAAAAAACTGAAAATCATTCAAAATTTATAAATTTAATTTGAAATCTTTTTGTATTTTAAATCAATACCTCTAAAATTTAATTTACTTATAATTCAATTTTAAATTTTTACTTGTTAAATATTATTATTTGATAACAAAATATATTTTATTACATTCATACATATGTGAAGTCTTATGATGCATTTATTGAGACACGTTTTACAATGTACCAATTTTATATATTGATTTATTTTTTATTTAATTTTTAAATTTAAAACAGTAAAAGTATTTTATACAGTAAAAAAATTTATTTATTTCAATATTAGTTTATTTTTATATATATATATATATATATATATTTATTTATATAATTACGTACTAATTAGTTTTTATTGAATTTCATAATATTTATTAAAAACTAAAGTTATATATTTTTATTTTATTTGGATTTTAATTTATTTTGGACGCAATATACAAAATGTTATACGTTTAAAATTTATTTAATTTTTAAATAAAATTATCAATTTGTTTATAAAACTAATAAGTATAGGAATTTAAATAAATATATATATTTTGTAATTTTGAATGAATTTTTAATTTTAAAATTGTTGATAGATGCCATTCTTAATTTAAAAGAATAATATTGATATATGCAACAGGTGCTCAAAATTTTCTAAATTTAAAATGTAATTCAATTAAGAAAATTTCGAAAAAATCAATTGAATTTCAATTAAATTAAATGATTTAAAACTCTTTTTTTTTTTTTGCTTTATTTATTTTTAAAAATGATGTGAAAATATATATGTAGTTTTAATATATTTTAAATAATTTTTATAATATTTTTAAATTGAAAAATAAACAAATTTCATGCTCATCCCAAATAATTTGCAAAATATTTGAAATAATTAGATTAAGAAAAATATGTTTTTTTTTTAAATTTTGTTTATTTTCATTGAAAAATATATTTTATAGTAAATACAAGATTGAATTATAAATCAATATAAATCAATAGGCCATATAAATAGAATAAAATAATTTTATAAAATCTTTTAAGATTTTACAATTATTTTATTATATAAATATTTTACCCTTATAGCCTTGTTCTTGCAAGACCACGGTAAAATTTGAAATAAAATCAAATAACCTTAGAATAAATTTTTTATACTAGAATAAACATTTTAAAAAGTGTTTAAAGGTCTGCATAATAGAAATCAAAAATATAACATCTATTTAGGCAACCTTTTGTATCAAACTTAATACCTTGTCTTTTCCCAGCAGTTGGAACTATACTATTTAATATGTAACACATCAATAATATTTTTAATTAATTTAATTATCAATTCATTAATTCATGCTGCAAATAAATGTTGCAGAGTTATTTGTAAAGGCCCTAAAATATTAGACACATTGGGCTTCTGGGGTTCATCAACTTCAAACTTTGTACCAAACCCTTTGTGCCTTACTACAGAATCAAAAGATTTGATAATCTCGAAACCTTTCCTCCCAACCTTCTTAAAATTCTATTTTATAAATAAACATTGTAAAAACTAGGTATTATTTTTCAGAGTTCTAAAAAGTTCAACTTACACTTAACTCAAATCTCAACTCTAATTTGACTGAACTAAGCTGATACATATTTAAATTTTTTAATTTTAATTGAATTCATATACTTTAAATGTGTTGTGTCTGAAATCTCGTTTTTAGAAAATGTCTATTTTGAAAATCTAGTTTTAGTAAATCTCGTTTTGGAAAATCTCGTTTTTAAAAAATCGTCTTTTAGAAAATATCTTTTATTATATTCTGGAAAAGACTGATAATTCCGATTTTGTATCCAACTCTAAAACCTTTAAGAACGAGATTTTTTGAAAAAGCTAGATTTTCCAATAAAAAACGAGATTTTCAAATAAACTAGATTTCAAATAAAAGATTTAGTAAACCGAGATTATGGAACTCTCCCATTATAAATATGTATTTCAATGTTGTAATGTACCTCAATTAAATTAAGCTCAACTTGTGAGTTTTATGAGTATATAGCAAGTAATAAGCTAGAATGCCAAGTAATAAGCTAGCTCAATTTTTGAGTTAAGTTTGAGTTAGCTTTTTTGCAACTCTATTATTTTTATAGTATGTATTTTTTTGATTTGATCTCCATATGTATATGATTCCTACTAAGATTCCTATACTCAGCCGATTTTTTCAAATGCATGATGGCTGATAACTAAAGAATAAAAATTAAAATAACTTGTAGAAAACAGTACACGATCATTAAAACATGTATGGGAACATACTAAGATACAAACAAAAATATTTAGAGTTAAAATATAAAAAATTTTATGATATTTTTCAATAATAAGTACATTTTAAAATTTTTTTAAAAATACACTAAATTTTAGGAACTAAAATTACCAAAAAAATTACTTAAACCAGCTTCAACTATCTTATTACTCTTAAGAATGAAACCATATTTTTAAAAAACTGTCCTCATTATTAAATTTTATATGATTGCTTCATTCATTAAATTTTTTTTATTTTTAATTACTTGAATTATGTAAAAAACTGAAGATTATTTCAAAATAACATAAATTATAAATTTTATTATTATAATTTATAAAACACATGAAAAACATATGTAAACTCAATCCAATTGCGATTCTAAATTTAGGGTTCAACCAACCATCAAAAGAAAAACATTAAAACCAAAATCTATTTTTATAATTTAAAGTTTTATATCTATTTTTAAAAAATTTGGTTTGTGTCAAATTGTAATTTTTTATATCCCTATATATATTAATAAATATGTAAATTCTAAAATTTTTATTTATGTGCATATCTATAAAAAAATTTCCATATTAATGTTCGTATCATGTGTTTATAAAGTGCATTTTGACAAATAATATTATCTGTGTATTCTAAGTACTTCAGTTAAATCAAAAAATTGATGTCAAGTACATTAATATATATATACTCGAGTTAGTATAATGGGTTTCATTGCTTAATTTTAAAACACTTATAAACTTTAAAAGACCTCAAATGAAAACAAATAAAACTTGAAAGGATTACTATAGTATTCAGAAACCCTTCCCTCTTCAAACTAGATATAGTTGCATATAATCTGTATAAGTTTTCACTCAAGTTACGATATATTAAAATTTATATGATGTAAGGTCTATATGATGTAAGAAATAAGACGTAGAATAACCTTGGCAAGCCGTTGCTACTTCGGTTTGTCAAAACAGCTTGGTTCAAAACTGTTATCGCGTAATACTAAAGTGCAAGAGTACAAAAGGCTCATACTCCCAGTTCTGCTGTACGGCTCAGAATCGTGGACACTGCCAAAAGCAAGTGAGCTAGCACTAGGTATTTTTGAAAGAAAAATTCTACGTAGAATATATGGTCCAGTAAACGATGGCGCGGTCTGGCGGAGAAGATATAATGCCGAACTCTACGAACTTATATAATGACGTTTTGACGAAAGTCAAAATCAGACGCCTTCTTGTCTACTTGTAGTGCCTAACAAGTAAGTAAGTAAGGTCTAAGGAGTCAGGGTTTAGAGTTTAGTTACTCTTTTTTATCTTATTAATTTTTTAGGAAAAATAGGGCTGGGCTTCCACATAGTCTCTTCATTTATCTCTATTTAGCGCTAATCTCTTTATTTCCGACCTTTTTTTTTCAGATGGCTTACTTTTTCTCTGGAATGTTCTCCTTCAGATTGTATTTAGTCTTTCAATATTTCTCCTACTTTGTGGGTTTCATTCTAGCGCTTGGCGTCTCACTGATGTTATTGGACGTCTTAGAGTGTATCAAATCCACTTTCATTTTTTTTTTCATATTTAAACCCATATCGACTATTACTTCGTCATCATCCAAAAGCTCGTCATTCATAATTCGTCTTGGCCAGAATATGCCAAATATTATTCTTAAGCATTTACTCAAAAAGGCTCGTAATTTTTGTATATTATTTGTTGATACAAGTCATGTTTCATATCCATATAACAGTATTGACTTGACAAGTTTTTTTAGACAAACATATTTGTAATAATTGTATAAAGTAGGGTTTCAGAAAATTGATTAGCAGGAATAGATTGGCTATAATTCGGGCTTAATATATAACTTATATTGGTAAAACCTAAAATAAATTAAATTGAGACAGTTTGCTTTATTGAAATTCAAAAAAAAATTATACAATATTTACAGATCTGCCCAAAAAAAATCTTAATTACAAATGGATCAATGATGTTCAATAATTACTCAAAAATCAATTAGGGACTTGAAAATTATTTCACAAATCTATTAATTAAATTTTAAAAAGCCTGAAAAATACTTCTTAATACAAAACTAATAAAATCAAATAACTTACACATGTTAAAGAACTTGTCATAATAATATTAAAAAAATTCTCCTATCATTTATATTTATAAATTATTTTACTTTTTAATTTATTTTGCATAGAAATAATATAATGAAATAAATTTAATAATAACCAATGTTAAAAAAAAACAATACTGATAATATTTTGATTAATAATCTATAATATATATGACTTGTGTTAAGTAGGTATTCTATATATTGTCTCGACTCTCGAGTACCTGTCCAACTCAAGTCTCATTATTATAATTATATTTTTTCAAAATTTTCAAAATGTTAAAAAATGTAGGTAGTATTATCTAATTAATTAATAATTATCTGAAGTGATTTCTTTTATTTAAATTTGAATAATACTTAATAATTAACTTGATAACATACTTAATTATACTGTAATAATTTTAGCATGATATATATGTTCTATTTATACATCTATAAGTTTTTGAAAATTTGATTTACTCAAATTTTTTTGATTAACCACATCAAAGTTATTAACCTGAGTTATTTCACTCTAATAAATGATTATTATTGCAAGTCAGATCAATAAGAGCTTACAATTATAAATATAGAATAACATTTTTCAAAAGTTCATCTTCATTAAATTTCCTTTTTATAATCTTATTATGCAACCACCCAAACAAAAACAATGCCAATATAATACAAATTTTATTAAATTTTTAATCAATTTGTTGCTAATCAAATTGGTGATAAAATGCACGTCTCTGTTATAAAATTTTCATTCATTATATTTTTATATAACAGAAGGTCAATAGTAAAATTAAAAATATATTTATTATGTATTACAATCATAATATTAATAAATTATTTTAGATTATACATACATGTTTTTTACATATACATGTGGTATATTAATAATCCTTTCATGATAAGAAAAACGATAATGATAAGAAAAGGAAAGTTCAAAAACCTATGATAAGAGTTTTTGTATATATAAGTAATATTAAATTGAAATTTGATAATTTTTTTTTACAAATTGTATAATATTAAGAAATGTAAATTTAGTAGTATACCTTTTTTATATGCAAATTTAATTTATATAAAATTATTTTGTTAACAAATCTGTTTGTTGGATAGGTTCTGTGCCATAAGTTCATTTTGGAAAAAAAAGTGCAAGTTCCTTATTTAATCTGTTTATATTTATAACAATCTATTTAAATGAACTAAACATACAAATTATATGTAAGACAGTCCAAAAAGGACTACCACGCACTACTAAATATATTTATTAGCAAATTTTCGAATCGAATCAATTCTAATTTGCTTATAAACTAATAACATAGAATAGAATTTAATGAGGTTTAATTGCGGACATCTCGATTGCAAGATCGACCTGCTTAGCAATATTCCATCGTGCCAATGAAATATATATTCCCTGTACAATTTTTATATATTTACATTTCTGTATTTATTACACAAGAAAGACGTAATAAATACATGTATATCAAAAAATATAAAAAAACGGATAATATAAAAAAATAATCACTTTCTATACTCATAAGTCAGAACTAATTAGTTTCTTTCTATATTAAGATTACATGATGTCTGGTAAACATTCTTATCAAGCCTATTAATATAAAAAAAAAATTAATAAATTTCTAAGTCAAATATTTATATTGATAAGACATCTTTGAACTCAACTATAAATGTTGATAAAATTTATTTCATTATAACGTATTAATATTGTAAATTTTCAATTTACAATTTCATTTTGAAATTTATTTTTAATATTTAAATTAAATATTACATATTAGGATAATTACTGCAACGTCTGAAAGACGGAAGCGTCACACAATCTCGATTTAATAAATCCTTTTTTAAAATTTTCTTTTTAGATAATCTCACGTTTTTTAAAAATCTCGTTTAGAAAATCTTGATTTTAGAAAATCTCGTTTTTTATCGAAAAATCTTGTTTTTAAAAAAAAAACTAATTTGGATACAAAATTTTGGGGTTGGGTCTGAATTCTCGGTTTAATAAATCTCGTTTTAGAAAATCTCATTTAGAAAATCTTGTTTTTAGAAAATCCTGTTTTAGAAAATCTAGTTTTCAGAAAATCCCTTTTTTTATATTTCAGAAAAGGCTGATAATTCTGGTTTTGTATATTAAAAAAGAGATTTCTTAAAAAGCAAGATTTTCAATAAAAAACGAGATTTTCTAAAACGAAATTTTCTAAAAACGAAATTTTCTAAAAACGAGATTTAAAAAAAAAGATTTACTAAACCGAGATTATTGAACGCACCCAAAATTTTGGAATCAAAGCCATTTCCGGAATATAATTAAAAACAGATTTTATAAAACGAGATTTTTAAAACAGAGATTTTATAAAACAAAATTTTCTAAAACAAGATTTTCTAAAAACACGATTTTTCAAAAACGCGATTTTCTGAAACGAAATTTTCTAAAAACGAAATTTTCTAAAAACGGGATTTACTAAATCGAGGCTTCGACCCCAAACCCCTGGAAGATTTTAGTCTTTATAGTTAATTATAAATTCTATTTGAAATTTAAGTAAAATATTAAAAACAAAGTCAAAACGATTTTAAATTAATTTAATTTAGGTCTAAGATTCATTGAAGTTAATTAAATTAACTATTTTATTTTAATAAGTCTCTGTAGAATTTAATACTTTTAAAGTTTTTAAAAAAAGTTTTTGAAACAATCTTAATTGCGTTAAAGAATATCTCATAAAATTTAATTAAAAAATTATTCTAAAAATTTAAATAACAAATTAATGAAATATCATCTTTTTGTTTTTATACACTTTGAAGAATCTTGAGATATTTCAAACCCGAGAATCTTGAGATATTTCAAACCCGAGACTTTTATATAATCAGAATCTTGAAACAACTTTGATATTTTTATATGAGTTTATTGAAAGAAGAACTTATTCAATAGATCAGTTATTGATATAAGTCAATACTTACTGTAAGATTCTTTATTTTAAATTTGGATAGCATATTTACAGGAGATTTTATTTTTTATCACATTGCAAGATTCATTAACAAAATTAAAAAAGTTATATTTTAACTATTTATAATATAAGTATATAAATATTTCTAATAAATTATTGCTATATATATGCATATGTATTCTATTCCATATTTCAAGTTGCGATTTTAAAATGATTTTCATATAAAAATAAAGCTTCCTTAAACTAGACATTGGGTTTTTTTCTATAATTAGTTAAGTAACTTTTCTAGTAAATTAATTAAAATGTTATTTTTTTTCTATATATAAAACTTAATTATAAGATTTTGACATAAAATCTGAATTAGAATTTATTATGAAATAAAGTAAAATTAATTAATGTATTCAATTAAAAATTTATTTAATCATTATTATTCAATATAAAAATTATGCAATTTCTATTTTCAAAAAGAATTTAATTATAATTAATTGCTGTATTTCATATAAGAATTTGATTTTGATCTGTTCTTTACTTCTAGTAAATGCTTTTTATACCCGTATGACTATAGGGCTAAAGAGTATAATAAATTTGGCACTTCGTTTGGGAGCCTGAGAATGAGGGCGGGTTCATATAGACTCAAAAGTATGGATCGGATCAGAATTGAGAAGTAAATCGATTTAGCTATGTGTGTCCGTCCGTCCGTCTGCACGATAACTCGAAAAATAAAGGAGCTATGATTCTGAAATTTTCACAAATTTGTTTTTATGCAATAGCAGTCTTCGCTATTGCAATCTAGCGAGTTTGCTCCACGGGTTCGGGTAGCTATTATACAATTTCTTTCTTTACATGAAAATAACTTTATATACTTGTTAAAGCTGGATATTTGAAGTTTTAGCAAAAGAAGTTTAGTTTAATAACCAAAGTTAGTGCAAAATTTAGTTGGAGTAGTGGAGTGGGTTCGAGTAGCTGTTATAAAATTTCTTCTTTTATAAGAACATTACTTTATACCTAATTAAGCAGGTTGTCTGAAATTTTTTTAATAGTAGTTAACTTTAATTGCTAACGTCTGAAATTTAGTCAGTGTAATGGAAGCTTTCTGATTATTAGTTAGAGTTGTTGGTTCTTGAAGATTTTGCGATTCTTGAATCTTTAGGGTTTTTGGGTTAGGCTTCAAGAAAGAGTTAGCAATGGCAGAAACCAATTCATCTAGTTCACAGTAAATTATTTCACAATGAATCGGAAAATATAAAGACAAAATGAAAAAAAATAGAAATAAAATGTTAAAAGATTGAAGGTCTTGCGAATTTTATGAAGTATTGGGGCTAGACTGAGTTAAAATATTTCTAAGGACAGAGAAAACATGTAATTTAAAAGCTTTTGTTTATTTCCTCCCCTAAAAGTAACGATGAGACATAATATCAATCAAGGATTGAATGGGAAACCCAAAAGGTATAAGTTGACTTCTTTCTTGAATTTTTCTAAATCATAAATAATGTGAAAAACAAATGGGGATAATATGCGTTCTACAATTTGGAATTACGACTAATAAAAGAGTTCCTATGTTTTGGAGCTCTAGTTCATAAAGCTCTACAGTATATAAATTAGATCGAGCTTTGATAATACGAACAGCTCTTTCTTATATCATACTCAGATATTGGAGAAGGATGCTGGGTGCTCCGACAAATTTGTAAGAATTGTAATCAAGTTTTCTCAAGTATATAGGTTAAAAAATGCATTAGGTTCAAGGTCACATACAGGTTTTATATATTTGATGTAGATTTCAAGATAGAAGTAAAGCATTTCTTAAGCACTTCTGAATCCCAAACATATAACTTTATTAATGTTATTAGATTGGTAAATCAAAGGTCAACTCTCAAATCTATTTTAAATAGGAATTGCGTTAAAAAATTTGCAAATTAACCAAAAAAAAGTTAAATTATGAATATTTAATCATTATTGTATAATTTTACGGAAGTTCAAAGTTATTTACAAAATAAAAGGTAAAAAAGAAGAGAAAGAAAAATAAAGTGTCCATTTTAAAGATTAATAAATTTTATCACGTAATAAAATATTTAGAAATTTAAAAAAAAAAATCAAGACGAACAAGTTTCAAAAAAAACTTAAGTATAAAGAATCAATAACTTTTGTTATTATAATTTACAAAAAAAACCCATTTTTTTTCTCAACTGTTGCGATTTTTATTACGATTTAATAAAATTTTTGCAAACAGGTTTTATATTTTTGGAAAAAGCTTAAATGAAAGTTTAATACTATTTTTAAGTTTTCCTTTAGATAAAACAGGGTTTGGCAACATTTTTGTTAATAAGCCATAAAAAAATGTGAATGATACCTTCGTAATTTTATTATACAATTTTGAAGTTGTTATTTGATAATTTGCAATTGTAAAGAGTTTCATTTTAAGTAAGTGCTAATTTACTATATTGGAGCTTAAGAGACCCTTACTTGCTTTCACTGCTTTCGCAGTCGTCAAATGTTATTGAATTAATGAAATTCATTTAATAAAGAGAATAATTGGAACACTTTCAATTACAATATTTATAAATTCTATGATTGGGCCCGCAAATTTTAGAATATAGTTCCAAAGAATAATCCTGGTCGATTATAAAAAAGTCGGTTTGAATAAAACGTCCTAATTTATCATCTACCTTAACTCCTAGAGCAGAGACTCTGTTCATGAATGAAATTAAATTATGAATTATTTAAAGACAGCAAAACTATCGTATCATTTGGGAACTTTTCTGAAAGGATTTTGTATTCATGCGGATAATTGATAAATCGGAATGAACTTTACTAACGACACCTGCTTCATTTTAATTAAACTAATTACATCACTTAATCATTAATTAAGCTGGATCCTTTATGACCATGGTAGTAGGAGTTTCAATGGTGTATTGGGTAAGTTGATGAGTCGAACACGGATGCACGTGTTCAAATCACACAAAGGTCACAATTAATTATAAATTATTAAAAATAATTATCAATGGGATGTACGACGGAAAGATCTTAGAGTAAGGATTGCATATTATCTGTAGCATCAAAAACAATAACAATAACCCTGACAACTTCTAAAAGCTCTTTTAAACCCACAAACCCATAGAGTTTTGGGATTCTGGATTTGGGACTTTCAAAAATTCTTCTAAACTCACTAATATTTTAGGATTATTATGACATCTTTACCCGGATCAAGTTATCGATGTACTGTATACTTAATGAACTTTTTTCAAGTGTTCTTTCAACAACAAAATGTTCAATCAGGTCCCACTAGGAGTTCCCACAGACTGAACAAAAGGACGGAAAAACTTCTATTTTGTTTTTTTTAATAACAATGTGATTCTTCTTTTGAATTTTTAGAACTTATTTGATTTTAGAAATCTAGAATAGATGCAATCTGAACCTAAACGTTATATTGACGACTTTGTAAAAAAGAAATTTTTTAAACCCATAAAGGTACCATACGCCTGTCACCTAAGTACTTTTTAAAATTTACTAAATTTTATTTTTATTATCTTAAAAGTTTTTAACAAAAACGATCCCAAAAAAATTAAACGTGTTGTTTTTAATCTCTGTCTTCTGTGTCGTGTGCGTTGGATAATCTGAAGATAAGCTTTACGAGAAGAGTAAAAGTAGATTACGAGAAAACGAGAGGTAGTAAAATCGAATTTAAAATAACAGTATAGAACAGGTATTGAAAAAGTATTCAACGTTTTGGGCTAGGCATTATTTAATAAAAATATAAAAAATTTGCCAAATTTTTTTTGCATAAAATTAAAATTTTTTTTTGCAAAAGTTAAATTTATTATTATTTTTTTAATATCTTTAAAGTATTCTTTTATTTACAAAAAAAAAAAAAGTAATTTAAAAGAACGCAAATTTGATTTTTTTGTATAAATTAAGACTCATTTGAACACTGCATATAATTAAAAATATTAATCAAATTCTAAGAAATTCAAAAATGAATTTTTAATTATAATTTATCATTGGAAGTATATATATATATATATATATTTTGCAAGAAATGAATTGATAAAAAATCAATTGAAGTCGTCGTTCGAATTTTTATAATATGTGAATTCATTAAAAAAATTATAAAGTTTTGTATAATGAATGACTTATAATAATTTATGTATTCAGGTTTATAGTACGAGCAATAGTTCCCCGCTATACTGCTCCGGATTTTTTTTTGTAAATTTTAAGCAGTAAAATCCTTTTCTATCAATTGTCAGACTGAAGGATTTGAACAAATCTAAGAAGCTTATTCAAGTAAACTTCAAGAAATTACATATAAAAATACACAACTTAAAAGCCCTCGGTCAAACCGGACATTATGCTTAATTCGAAAAAAAAATTTATTCAGAACTACAGTAAAGCTCAAAATGTTGTTATGCCGATAGGGGGTAACGAATCCAAAAAATTAGAGTGCTCGACCAATTTCATTCCAAAAATCTGCACAAACCCTACAGCACAACTTATACCAAAGTTTTTCTTTATTTTATATATATATTTAAAAAATTACGGAAATCATATGTTTAAGTTTATTAGCATACGAATGAACGGATAACTTGCGTATCTCAAAATTTGTTTTTTCTAAGGGAGGAAAAAACCTTCAAAAGGCACCTGAAATCCTAATCCCCTAGGTACTGTGAGATTTTTATTCAACTGAAACAACCATTCCTCGTAGCCAAAATAACGGGATAAGCACCATAGCTGCTTGCGCAATATAATAGCTGAAAAGTAGCAATAAGACATAAATATACATGTCTATCTAGGGTTGAATGGGCAACCCAAGATGCATAAGTTGACTTCCATCTTGAATTTTTCTAGGTCATATGAATTGGGAACACATATGGGGGTAATTTGTTCCACAGTTTAGAGGTGCGACTTAAAAAAGAGTTCCTGAATTTCAGAGTTCTTGTTCTAAAAATACTACTACTGTATATGAATGAGATTGAGCTGCTAACTGTGTGTTACGACGGTAGGATTTAATTTTTGGTATAATATTTTTAATTTCTTCCGATGTAGATATTTATAAAATAAACAAGCAACTCCAATATAAGGCGGTGACTTAAAGGCAATTGAAATCACTGCGAAATAATATCTGATCAATGGCGTAATGGTAAAGACGCCGCCTTTCATGTGGAAGGCCTCGGGTTCAAACCCCGGTCAGATCATATCCAATAAAAAAAATATCAGAAAAAAATGTAAAATTGTATATATATCGAAATAGTTAATATCATAAAATAAGATAAGATTTAATATAAATATGCAAATAACTCTTGTGTAGGATAAAGGATAACGCTCAAAATGAACATTTGCGCATTCATAATCTTATAAAATAGCTACAGCCGAGTAATCAACGGCTTGGTGAATATAGCGATTAAAGAAACTGAAGCCTAGTCTAAATAAACTTGATGAATGCCCTATACTTCTTACAGGAGTGGAAAAGGAATAATAATAAAAATATAAATATTAAAAATAAATAAAAAGTATTAATGAATAAAATAATTGTATTTATTATCAATTATGTAGTATACTTAAAATAGAATAAGTAATTAATAATTCAATAATTAATTCATTCTGATAATCTAATTTTAAAAAAATTATTCATAGCATTGATTTTTTTCAACTTTATTTAAGTTTATGGAAAATTCCGTTGCATTGGACTTAAAAGTTCGAAACTTAATGTATAGTAAAATAAAATGATAAGCGGTTTCGTACAAAAATATTATCATATATAGTAATTTAATTCATGTTAAAGTAATTTTTATTATAGATTTGGAATTATAAATTATTGATTATACAATTAATTTAAGACTCGAGTCAAAAACTAGGTAAATGTTTGAATTAAAATTCGGCACTAAAACCATTGCGCTATTCAGCTTACATACCCCGTATAAAATGCAATCTATGAAATTACTTTTTAAAAAATAACTTGCAACTAATCTAAAATTCGCTAACTTATAATGGCAACGCAGTTGATCGGGATTTGTGTTGCGTATTCGTTACGCGATATGGATAAATTTAATTTTCGCTTATGAAATTCGAGTACTGTGTGTATTTGAATTTTTTACGCGCTAAGACACTAGAGCTTCAAAACAAATTTTGAACTTTGTAACCTACCGGTTGTTAAGCGAAAGACTATTTTTAATTTTATCTGAGAAAATTTGAATTTAAAATTTTTAATTAAGGAATGGTTATAGCATAAAAGACAACAATTGCAAAAGGACCTCTGACTTAAATAAAAAAGTGATAAAATTCCGGCAGTGGTTCAATTACATTTTCAAATGGAAAATATTTTCTGAAAATAATTTCTTCTCTAAAAGTTGAACATGTGTAATTAATTTTTATTTCAAATTATTTAAAAATTAATTAAAAAAAAGTATATTTAAAATATCAAGTATTTCCGATAATCTTAATGACTAAATATTGAACAGTAGGGTAATTATATTGAAAAGCTTTTTTTATTTAGATATATATATATATATATATATATATTGTATATATGTCTAGCCTACATTATTAATGAGTAAGAACTTATATAGTAGTAGTCTAGTCATAATTGCAATAAATATAAACAAGTAATGAAAAAACCCAAGGGTTAAAAAAAAAAACAATTCATTTAATATTAATAAATATATTTTTATATAAAAATATTTTTACAGGTATTTATTGCGAATTTTTACTTTTTAACCCCATTGCAGCTCCAAAAGAGCGACATAAAAATATTTTTTTAATATCTAATATTTATTCTTAAGGATTCCAAACTTGTTTCAAAATTTCAAGTTTCGCACTTATGCTATTTACTGTAGGATATAAAACTTCAAAAATTTGCGTAAATCGAGCGAATATATCGGTAAATTTAAATACCATATGGCAACGCTATACATTTATTTTGGATTTATTTATAAAGCTTGTAAAAGAAACTTTTATTTTGGATTTGTTTATAAAGCTTGTAAAAGAAACTGTCGTATGGCAGTCATCCATATTGAAAATATATATCTTTTGTTCCATTAACAATTTAAATATAGAGCTTTGGGGGACTGTAATTCCTAGACGAATGGGTCTGCACAATGTAATATTTGCGATATCTATCATAGTAAAAATTGCATTGCTTTATTTTAAATTGTTTATAGCAGTTTTATATCAATACTTAATATCAATATTGTAAAAACAAAATTTTTGATTAATAACAGAAGAAATATAGGCTACAATAACGCAAAACATCACTATAGATAGCAGAGCGATAGAACCTGTTATCAGTTAAGTATATCGACTCCTGTTTACATGGAGACTGGAATTTCGATAAGGAAATCAAATGTAGAATGGAAATCGCAAGAAATGCTTTTCATAAGTATTTATATAAAAATATTAAATAATTCTGATGTCAACATTAACTTAAGATTACGACTCCTTAAAGGCTTCGTCTGTTCAGTTTTATTACATAAGATGGTTAGTCCTGGTCACACAAAATAGCTATCATAAACAAATTGGAAGCATTTGAGATGTGGAGCTATAGAGATCTATTAAAAATATATTGAACAGATCACGTATCCAATATGGAGTTCTACAGAGGCTGCGGTAAGAGAATTACTTAAGGAGTCTATTTTGACCTTATGACCTAATGCTAGGAATAAACTATGAATTGCTATTACTTATTGTCGAAGGCAAGGAAAACAAAAAGTAGGAAGAAAGTAACACTAATGGCTGAGAAAAATCATGGAGTTGACTAGTTAGCGCACAATTGCGAAACTAAGTCTCCACATACACACATGTATACAGCCACAAATAGAATGAATGTGCTAACATTGTAGCCTCCTTAACATATTACAAATTAACACGCCGACGTTCAGCAGTGTATAGGCATCAGAAATAAAGAACATAAAAGTTTTGTAAACAGAGGATAGATATTCGTATTAGATAGAGAAGAAGATAGAAGTGTTGTAAACTCTTAGGCGAACAACCAACTGACAGACAGAAAGTTAAAGTAATTTTGTTTTCGAAATTTGAAAATATGCTATTAAAAGATTCTATTCAAATAACAATTACTATAGAATTAAAAATTAAATTTCAATAAAAATTAGGAAAATCCATATAAATAAAAATTAATTAGAATTCAACAATTACAAAAAAAATAGTAAACAAACGCTTTAAGGTATGCATTCAGCATTATAATTTCAAAATTATAAGTATAATAAATAGATAAATGACGTTTGATGCATTTACATAAGCGCCAATAAAATGTATATATATACATACATATATGGATATTATAATATGCATTACAACCTCGTTAACTTTTTGTTTATATTTTTTTAACAATAAATTTATAATAAACAATAGATATTTGTTTTATATTTACTTTTATTTTCAATTTAAATTGTTGTTTTATAAAATTGTTTATTTTTGTTTTTTGTTGTTGTAAAGAATTTTCACTTTTTATTACACAAGTTCAATGTCGAACGTTATACATTAAAATTACATATGAACTATTTTTTTAATTGTTTGTTTTTATTTTTGTAAACAAGAAGACGCTATTTAAGTCAGAATGTGTTGTTTTTATAACAGAATATGCAATTCAAAATGAATCGAATATTGTGTTTTTATTTAATTTTAGAACTTACGCGATATTATAAATTATCTTAGGATTCTTAGAGTGCGCTTATCTTGAAGCTGCGATAAGTGATAAGAGCGTCGATAAGAGCATAGCGTAAAAAACTATATATATATATACATGATTTAAATATAGGTGTTTATATTGAAGCATCGCTGTGATCATCGATAAACAATATAAAATTTCTATGCTATATACTCTTATCGACGCTAATATCACTTATCACAGCTCAAAGATAAACGCACTCTTAGGAACAGTGTTTCGCCCTATTAACCACGATCTGTTATATTAATTTAATATTAAGTTTTATACACTATAGACTTAAAAAATTGCAAACACAATTACAAAGAGCAACGAATAATAAAATTTTTTCATTTGGAGTCACGGGTCACGAGTCATGACTAGTTATTCGGTGTAGTCCCATTATTCTGCGTCCTAACAAAAATTAGGATACTTGTTGTTCGGCTCAATTTGCATAAAATCTCATATATTTGAATTTACTTTGGTCCGGACACAGCAGCAAAACAATTTAATTGGAAAGGGGTATGCAACCTTCATAGAAAATGGTTGTACTGCTGTTTGCCGCTGTAAAATAAAAGGGGAACATATTTTTTCATTAATTCGTTTTTTATTTTACTTTAAATTATATTATTATAAAATGTGTAGTATATATACAGCTTTTGGACAATTTGGAATGGACGCTTCTCTTTAAATTATATTTGATTTATAGTTTGAAAAACATTTGCTGATAACTGACAAGTTTATTTATTTATGAGGTTCCATTGTACATGAATGGATCAGGTTGCTGTAATCTATGTTTCCAATTTGAAATTTTGGGTGCTATAAATTATAAATTAATTTTTTTATACCAGATATGATCTTATTAGGGTTTGCATCCGATACCCATCGTTTGAAAGACCAACGTAGCCCTCACCGCATTATTCCATTGTTCCAATACTGATAACTTTGGGAGAGAAAATTTGTGAGTTTATTATGCATACATATTTTTATTAATAGATTTTTATTGTATACATTTGGCATAATACATTTTGTAATGTCTCTTGTAATAATTTTTAATTTATACGCCCTTAGCATAATTACTAAGTAATTAAGAGATACTAGCTTATATTAATGTTTTTATGGATTATATGTCTAGCGTTTAGTTGTCTTTATATCAAGTGGTATAGAGACTGAAATAGAGGCGGCCTACGCTAACAAAAAAAGTTTCCAAAAGGTGCGGGTCTTTTCTGCCTAATACTTGAATTATAAAGCGTCAAAGTCATGAAATAAGAACAAATATAAAATTCCATAACTTCTGAATGATAAGCTTTAAAAACAAGTTATACTGCTCATTTTGAAGCTCTAAATACGAGATTTCTATTCTATTAGAAATAATTGACTATATATTCTTATCAAACAAAATCAGCAGGTGTAGGTGTTTTTCATTTCCATATTCATGAGAAGCAAAGTAAAAAAACTTTCAAGAAACCAGCAATTAAATAAAAAATATGTTATATTATTGTGTAGGGGAATTCTAATTATTAATTAAAATAAATATAAACTATTAATTCCAAGTTCAATTATAAGGAAATTACAGATATACGCGATCATCAATTAAAAACGAATCACGTACATTTTTTGTTTAAATAATAAAAAATGAAGGACGTTTAAAAATTAAAAATTTCTATTAAAAATTTTGAATTAAATTCCTGGAATTTAAAAATAATTTAAACATTAAAAATAATATGTTTCTATTTACGTAAATTTTAATGATTTTTTTAAAACGATATATGATGTCACATTAGATTTTTTGCAACAAATGTATTTTGAGACATAAAAAAAACAAATGATTTGCAAAATTTTCAAATAAAAGATATGTGCAATTTATCGTTTCTTAACCTTTTTTATATTGAATATATTTTATATATCTTAAATTGTAAACCATTTAACCCCTTCAGGAATTCGTTCTTGGTGAAGAATAGAATATGAAATTGAAGAAATTTAAACTTTCAACATTTAACTTTTTAACAATGAAATTTATAGTTGCCCTTGTCAACTTTTAGATAGTCTTGCAAACCAACTATGATGTTTTAAATAAAAGAAACCAACAATTCCCTCATCATCATTATCTGAAAATTTGCGAAGATTCCCATAGTACTTGACTTGTCTACTTTTAATTTCATTGTAATTTGTTCTTAGGATATGTAAGCGGAGCTCTAAAATTTGAATGACTGAAAAGAAGCCCTGAAAATGAAGCCTCAAAATTTTGAAACTTAATAGAAGTGTCTGTCCTATTATATAACTTACCGTGTGTTGTTTTCATCCTCCAAGTGCTACGGCAGCTACCCGAAGCTTTTTATAAAAGTCCGATTTTAAATTATAGGATAGAATAAGGAACCTAGAAATTGTTTAAAAATCGCTTCGTGTAAATTTCAAAACTCCAGCCAGCTCTTTTAGTTTTTGAGTTATCGTGCTGATACATAGGCGGACAGACAGACACACATAGTTTGATGTTAATCCGATTCATAACTTTGAGTTTATATCTATGATCTTTAGATCGATGCGTTACAAACGGAGGCGTAATTTTAATATACTCAATACTGTTAATTCAACTTGTAATTAACTCTGAAAATATGTAAACAAGGTTCTAACATTTGTATGGTAGTTCCCCTGAAAATTAAGTAGTGTAAAGTTAATAATGGAATGATGAACTTGGGGTAGAATAACAAGTTAAGAGAAAAATATATAAATAAAAAATAATCAAAAATCTCTGAAATTCGGAATGCGTTGTCAGTTAAATGACTAAATTATTAAATTAATTGTAAAAATATATAGAAAATGTTTGAAACCATAAAATGTGAATAAAAAGAAAACGAACAAAAATATATTAAGCCAAAGTACGAAACTTTTTCAAGGTAGTATACAGGTCAAGAACATACGATCAAAAAGAAGAACAAAATAAAATTGGTAATTTTTACGTATTTATATTTTTAAAAATGATAAAAGATAAGTATGGTAATACACGTAATACTATCGAATTTTTGAGTACTAATAAAAATTAAAATTATAGAAATAGATTTTTATATTAAATTACAAAACATTGCTCGGTTAGTAAATATTGGGGCAAATGCATATAAAACTCAGCTTGAATTTCCAAATGAAAGCTGACTTGAAGTCGTCGTTTTGTTTGAAAAAGTGAAATTTGAGTTCAAGGGTTATAAGTTCTTTGCGATCAAATTCTGTGAATTTTTATTCTGTTAAATGGTCTTTCAAGAAATCTGCCTCAGATTTAATAACTCTTTTTTTCGGTTACCCCTTTTAGATGAAGTCAATTTTTTCTCAGTTTTATTTTTTCCAACTAATTATTTGAGGAATCAACGCCTGTGTAATATTTCTTAAAAATTTTTAAAAAAAATGTAGACTAGCTTATTTAAATTAACAATCATATCATTTGGAATAACTGCACACCCTCAATAGATTTTCTAAATAATAATTCTTATTTATGAAACGCACACGTTGTGTTTCATAAGTTCTACAAAAATATTGTAAGTCTATACACTTGTCAATAAATATTTTCTAATTTTAAATAATAAATAAAAGAATAGTGGGGTATAAATAATCGCATTGACTTTATACTGTCTGCAAAATTTTATTAAAATTTAAATTTTATATTAACAGTAGAATCACTTTTAAAATAACCTTAATTAATTACTTTGCATTTAATTACTGTTGTTACAATCAGTGAAGTTCAATCGAATTTTTATAAATCTATTGCGCCGTAATGATTAAACGCATATCGAACAACTTTCCTACTCTCTCGTTCGTTTCCAGGCCCTTAACATGTACAATCTCAAACCTGTGGATCTGGAAATCAGTTTTTTTTTTTAGCGCTAACTGTTCAACTGTTAGGCTAATAAGCCTGTCTAAGCCTGCTATTAGAATTGATCGCAATGAATTCCACATACAATTTAAACATGAGATAGTTCTAGGCCTTATAACATGTAGAAACGTCTTAGATTTTCAATAATTTAATATTTTGTATTTGGATTATATGTTACATCTGTGAGTTTTATTATTTAATTAAATTATTTGTTTGTATTTTGCATTTATTTTTATTGTACATAATACAATATAAATATATTGTATAATACATAATTATTAATTATTGATTAAACCATTAATTTGAATCCAATGGCGCACAGCAGCTGAGTCGAATTGAAAACCTGAAATGTTTTGCAATTTCACTGAGATTCGAACCCGGGCCTTTAACATGAAAGGTCGGCACTCTAACCACGACGCCATCCAGCCGCAAAAAGTGATCCGAAAATCTGAAAAATCAATCAATAGAATCAATTGAATTGAAAAACCATGTTGCTGTCTATGATCTCCAAAATAATATATACATATATATATACTTCTTTACAATAATTGGTATATATAATTGTAGTTCAACTGTGATTTTGCGAAAATAAAGGCTTTTACACATAAATAAAAATAAAATTAAGTGAAAATATTTATTTTTTCTAATTTCTAATTTTGTAGTGTTTAACTTTCGATGAAATTAAAAATATATTAAAAGCTAAAAAGTGAAAAAAAATTGCCAAATTTTTTTATTTCAAGAAATAATACATAAGTCAGTAGGTCAAGTTATTTTTAAAGCATTTTTGGTTTACTGTTTACATAGTCATTAGTCATAGGTTGGTACTTAGTATTATACAAAGTGAAAAACTTGCAAAAAGTTTATACTGAAAGAAGAAGAAGGTGAAAACGGAAGGCTGGTAAAATAATTATTTATTTTGTAAAGTGGATGCTTTTAAGTTTTAAGCCCCAAGAAAATAAAAAATATATTGAAATTACATTAAAAAGTTTGTTTTGATTGTATCATATTTTTAAAAAAGCTAAAAAACTGTATTTATAATAATATTATGCGTATTACCTTTATCCAATTATAATTTTAAAAACGTTTATAGAAATTGAAAAATTTCAGAAAATTTGTTGGGGTTGGGGAAATTTTTTTTATAAAATTTAACAGGAAGTGATGGTAAACTTAAAATATTTTTAACAATTTTATGTCGTTTCTAATCAATTTATATTTACTAGGAATAACCCTGTGCAATTGCACAAAGAGTCATTGTAAAGTCGCTGAGTTTAATTTTTTTTAAATACATTAATTTTGCATTTTGTTGCCCTGTTCCTCACCACAACGGTAGAACAAAAGACGCGTTTTATTTAAACAGGTTTCCTCAGGAAGCCTACTCCTCTATGTTATTTTGAAAGCCTAATTGATGAATATACAAGTGTTACAAAAGAACTTCATTAGAAACTAAATTTTTAGTAACTTTTCCGTTCGAGGTTTGTTTCTATTTGGGTCCTGATAAAATCTGAATTTTTAAATCCGCACAATTACTTGCTTGAGAAATTGCAAAACACGATTGGCCATGAGCGAAGCAAGGTTCTGAACTAAGAAGACCTATAAATTTATTAAGTTTAATTATTTCATAAATTTAAAAAATATTATGAATAATAATAAATTGTGAACATCAGTATGTTAATTACAACTTAAAATGTTCAGTTTCCCGCCTAAAATTATGGCGTGTTTTAGTGTTTTATAATTTTGACATATAAGTTTTTGCGTACTCTGGAATCTCGTACTCTGGATATAACCAATTTGCTATTACGATTCTGACGCAGTAATGGAGATTAATTAAAGATATAATTGTATAAATAGTATGGCATGGCTTGTCAGAATCAGAAAGTGTGTTGATTCCGATTTAGCTATATGTGAATTAATCCGTCCTTTCGCTTGATATTTCTAAAATTCGTTTGGTAAAACTTAGAATTTTGAAATATTCTTAAATTAGTACTAAATGCTATAGAATAAGTTCCTTCACCAGGTTCTAGAAGCCGCCGTACAACTTTTTTGTTTTATAGGGGGTTTACTTTTTTTTAAGAAACTGCATGTCTCATAATTCACTGCCTATGAATAATCGAATTAGATCCCGGACTTGTTATCGGATACTTATGTAAAAATGTTACATGTACAAATGTTTTACTTCTTTTGTAAAAGAATTTCTTTATGACTAATTCTGCTACAAAATTTTGCTGGCTTTGTGAACAAAGTACGAGAAGTTGAAGACATTTATTTTGAAAAACCCGAGATCTTAACCGCTCATAACCTCATTGATCAGATTAGATTAAATATATATTAATATACAATTTGATTATAAATATTTTTAATTTCAATTTAATATTATGTCACGAACTCTTTCATTACAAGATCAATATTATTTGATATTAATCGATAACGAGGCTTTCTTTTAGGCTTATAAAACAGAGTTGTATGATTGCTCTTGAATTAAATAAAAACCTTTATAACTTATATGCATATCTTACCTTAGCATAAGTACACTTTAGATCTTATCTGAAGAATTTGATTCAATAGATTGTAAATGTAGTAAATAAATTGAATACTACTGATAAATATAAAAAAAATCCTTGGTATAAATTTGGGACAAGGTCGGAGGGAATATAATATAATATTATTAATTATTAAAATAAAATAATATTTTAATTTAGTTATTAATTAATTTTCTTTATTCGTTCTTTCTATATTTCAGGAGTTTATTTTTCTTGTGTGTAACACCAAATATTTTAAATGGATTTCATGTATCATCATATGTCTTCTTAGGTCATATACCAGATGAAATTCATTGTTCGGTTGATGTTTTAAGAAAAACTAATTGGACAACATCACAAATTCGTAATATAACAGAATCCAAATTAAATTCTAAAGGTTGTACGATATGGAATTATGATTATAATAAATTAGCAGAATTGAATTTTGATGAAGCTTATGAATATGTTAGCAAACATGATGCACAAGAAATAGCATGTCGTCATAAAGATGGTACTTTTTTTGAATATGATTATGAAACAGATGCAACAATTGTTGCCGAGGTAATTATTACGGAATTTTTTTTTATAGAGTTTAGTTGAGAGATATTAACTATATGTTTACAATTTCATTTTTAGTGGGATTTAGTCTGTGAAAAATCCGTACATAGAACATCAGCTCAATTACTGGTGTCAATTGGTAAATTTTTAGGTGCATCAACATTTGGTGTTGTATCAGATAAATATGGTAGAAAAACAAGTTTTGCAATAGCATCAATTTGTTATATTGCCGGTAGTATTATTACAACAATATCACCATGGTATTCGTTCTTTTTGTTTGGTAGACTTCTGTTAGGCTCAGCTGCTTCAGGCATATTTTATCCAGCTTTTGCATTGTGTAAATTTGTTAAAAAGTTCTTTATCTCGAATATTAAAAATTTTAAAATTTTTTTCATTTATTTTCAGTAACAGAAAATATCAGTTTAAAACATCGTTCATGGATGAGTATTGCTTTTAGTGCATCATATCCAATTGGTATGCTAATATTAGCTTTGGCAGCATATTTAGTACATTCATGGCGTTATTTGCAATTAACATTGACTATACCTGGATTATTATTACTTCTAAATATATTGTAAGACAAATGGAATACTTTTTTTTCATAATTTTTGTATTTTTCAAATTTAATTTTTCAGTTTATTGCGGGAATCACCACGTTGGTTACTGAGTCATAATCGTGTTTCAGATGCGTACAAAATTGTTTTTAGAAAGAAAAACGATACAACATTTGATTCAATTGAAGAAAAACCATTAACAACAAAAACTGATAAAGAGGAAGAAAATGGAAGATGTATATGGACAAAAATAAAAAGCTGTTTCAAAGAATTTGGTGCATTATTTGGTCAATCGAAAATTAGAAGAATGGTTTTAACTTGTTATTTTATGTGGTGTGTTACATCATTATGTTATTATGTAACTGGTAAATGATTATTATACTTGAGTATATTTTTATTTTATTTTTATATTTTTTTTTAGCTTTAAATGCTCATAATTTAGCTGCTAACCGTTATATGTACGTAGCAGTTACAGGATTAGTTGACATTCCTAGTTATATATTACCAATGATTTTACTGAAATTTATGGGAAGAAGAAAGTCTGCAACAACAATGTTTGTAATAGCTGGAGTACCATTACTTTTAGTTTTAGCGGTACCACAAGGTTAGAATCATAAACAAGGAGAGTTATAATTTTATTTTATGCATGTCTTTTTTTTTCATTTAAATTAAGGTCACGAACAATGGTTAGTATTTTTGGCCATGTTAGGACGATTTGGTATCAGCGGTGTTTATTCAATTGTTACTCTATTCACAACAGAATTATTTCCAACAGAAATTCGAAATACAGCATTAGGTACATGTTCAACAATGTCACATGTTGGTAGCATGATGGCTCCATATGTTGTAGATGTTTTGGTAAATAATTAAGTCTTAAATTTGAAATTAGAATTTTTTATGATTAATTTTATTCTATTTTCTATATAGGGTCTTGTTGGTGCATTCATTCCAACAACATTATGCGGTAGTTTAGTTCTATTAGCTGGTATTTTAATATTAACTCTTCCAGAGACTGGTACTCGTAAGTTAGCTGATAATGTTGGTGAAGAAAACCAGGAATTAAAAAATTCCGAAGATGCTTAAAATATTATAAAGAACAATAAATATAATTTTAAGGATATAAAATTTTTTTTTGATACCATAAAGTTATTAGATAATTAATAATATTTTTTTATGTATTTATAATATGTAAAATTTTTATATAATAAGATTTATAAGTTAAGTTTTATATTCAGTTTATAAAGAGAAATGCATGTACAAATGTTTTGTATTTGAAATGCAATAAAATGTAAAAAAATTTAAAAACATAAAATAATTAAAACAGTGTTGTTAGGTATTAAGTTACATGTGTGTTGTCAGTGAAATGAATATTAATATTGATAAAAAATAAAATATTTTTGTTATAATTGAAAAAAAAAATATATATATATATTAATTTTTCAAATGTATCAAAATTTAAACCAATACTTTAAAACAGATGTATTCTTTCTTGGCCTTTATGTATTTCTGAGTCATAAGTATCAATATTTCAAGCATACTTCAGTCAAGATCAAGATCTTTTTTCGACTCTTTAAGTGCATCTGTTATGAATATATTTAATATCATATTCTGTTTTTTAAAATTTTATTTCGTTCCCTTTTAGATTTAAAACGAGAGGAATATGATATTAACAAAAAAAATTAATTAAAAATATTTACTTCCTTTTTTTATTTAGTTTTATTTTCAATTAAAAAAAACGTTTTCTTTTATAACAATAATTATTCTTCCTTTAATTTGGTTTTTGTGACTTGAGTTAAGTTCATGACCCAAAATAAACTCCACACTGGATAAAATACTAAAGAACTAACTCCAAAAAGCCAATTACCATAAATCTAAAATAAACGGAAAAATTATTATTAGAAATTTTTTTTTAGTATATATATTTTTTTTATACCATCCAGTCTACAATTGCAAATGTAAATGCATCAGCGGTTGCTGTTAAAGAACGTTTTGCAACATTAATTAAATCTAATTCTTTGAATGAAAACATCGTCAATATAAATACTACACCATAGGAAACTATAAGTGGATGTAAGAGGAATGTATAAAAAATGCTAAATACTCTTTTAATTCCTGTATGTTCTGTGTTAAAATATATAGCTAAGGGGACAATTAAAATAGATAATATAAATCCTAAAGCAAAATTTAAAAGTCCCATTACAGTTAATGCTGATCCCAAGTAAAGAAGGGATGCGACATGAAGTAACTGAAATAATAAAAATATTAGAATTTCTATAACAGAATATATGTTATATATATATGTTTCTTTTAACTATATAGAATTTACTTTACCTCTTTGCCATTTTTAGTTAATGTAATAAAATATGGTATTGTTAATCCCAAAACTGAAATTCCAATTAATAATATTGATATGCTATTTTCTGTTTTAAAATTATATTCAGCGAAATAATCACTTATTTCTTGGGATTGTGGTATTAAATAAGCTATAATTCCAAATGTAATTGCAATTGTAAAAATTTTCGCAACATAGTCAAAAGGTAATGGTAAACTTTCACATAAAACTGATGTTGTTGTATCTTTATTTTCTTTTTTCTGATCTTTTTCGATTCCCATCCATATTAAAAATGCTTTAATAATTAATGAACCTGTCATAAATATTAACGAAGGTATATAATCACCAATTGAAACAAAGCGATCATTTGCTACCAATATATAAAAAAAGAAACTCTGATGAAATCGTTCTAATAAATTATTTAAACTTCGTGAAATTCCTTCAATAGTTTTTAAAATACTAATAGCGCCAAGCATTTTATTATGACTACTGGAATAATCACGTTTAACACCTTCCAATGTCAATGATTCAACTCTATAACGATGAAAAAGACCATGATTTCCTGTTGGTACCCCATTTGCTTGTGATATTATCATGCTTACTAAATGTTGTAAATTATCAGTTAGAGTTTGATGATGGAAACCTTTCCTTTTCTTTTTTGTTTGTTTGTAACCGGATGATAGACTTTCTCGTACTGTCAATCTTTGGACTAAATTAAAAATATCTAAATTTGGTAGTTGTCCATTCAAACCTTCAATCTTCACATCTATATATTGTGTATCAAAATCTTGTAATTCTAAATTAATAGCGGCTTGTAATGCTCCAGCTCTAGCTATAAGGCAACCTGAATCTAATATTCTTGTTTCATTATCAGTATCACCTTTAAAATAAGCCTCTAACCAAGCATGTACGCCTAATTGTTCCTGATCGGTTACTAAAAATATTATGTCTTTCGCCCAGTAATTTTTTTCTAAAATAATTAAATTAAAAAAATATTTTAAAAAATTAAAAATAAATAAATTACTTCTAGCAAAATCTGCAAAAGCTAATAGTATTGGTATGCTAGCTGTTATTTCTGTATGAATTGAATTTGGTGGTCTGTATGGTGCTGAAAAAATGATTCCTTCAGTTGAACCAATTCTTGGTGCTCTTAAAATGCCGTAAACATTTTTGCCAGTAAATTGCTTACCGCCACCAAATGGGTAATTTACTGTAAAATTATGCGTATGAGTTTCTAAACCTATTTGTTTCATTTTTGCTATTAACCAAGCATATGGTATTGCTGTTTTGTGTGTTTCGCGTTCTCTATTTAATTCTTCTAAAAGCGATTGCGCATACCTACCGGATTCTTGTTTAATTTCAGAATAAACTAGACCTGAAAATAGTTTTAGTTAAATATAATGTATGAGTTTATATATTAGTGACTATTATTTTACCTGGAGATAAAGCATTTTCTGAAAGATAAGTGGCATGATTAAAATCACCGTGTGCAAGAAAACCAAACCATACCAAACCGATTACATACAAAGTAATGCAAATTTTTCTGTTATGTTTCATAAAAATTTTTGCATATTTACTTTTATGATTTAATGTTGGATCTGTTAATATACCCATTCTAATTATTAATTTATTTCTTTGTCAGTGATATCCGTGTTATTTCCAAATAAAAAATTTTACGCTAAAATCCCATCCATTGGAATTAATAAAAAGTTGTGATTTTAGTTTTGTGGAGATTTTTGTAAATGATTAAACCTATAAATTTATCTAATTAATTCTCATACTTTTTAGGTATTTATAATTACAAACTTACAAAATTTAATTTAGTATTTTTCTTAATATTTTAAAGTGCAAGCGGCCTTCTTTTTTAGTTTTCTTATCCATAAAATATGAATGAGTGAGAACTAGAAAACATAATTAAATAAATTGTCAAAATTGTAAATAAACTGCGGTAACTGTCATGTCAGCTGTTAATTGACAATTGAAAACAAAAAAATGGAATCGTTCGTATCTTAATTACTGATTACTCAATAGTTACTATAAATGTACTTGATTTTTGATTACAATATTTAAATTATTTATAAATAAGAAATAAGTTTGTTTTACCAAAAATCATAAATTGAAATGAATTTTAAATATTAATTAGACTAAGTGGACGCAAATAATATTTAAAGTGACATTTATGATCCATTTCAAAATAAAACAGGAAATTTTGTTTTACGACTTTCAATTGGCAATCTCGATTTCTCGAAATTTTTATTTTTAAAAACTTTCTTAATGCTAAAATATTTTAAAGGATTTTTATTTTCAATTAATTTTTTAAAATGCAAAATCTTGCAATTTAAAAATAAATATATTTAATATAAGTTTGTTGATTAAAAGAGCCTTCCAAGTCACTTAAAAAACAACTTTTATAACAATAAACACGTTTTAAGTTACGAATACCAGGTGGCCCATATAAATCATAAGTTGAAAAAACAGACATGGTTTATGTCTGAGATAATTCAGAAGAACCAGAAGAACTTGACTAAAATATAAATAGGAAATAAGTAAAAAATAATAGGAACAAATTTTGTAGGCATTCCTTTTAATTCTCAAATATTTTGTATTAAAATTTTAGTTTTTGTACAAAGCTCGATTTTTAGTACTTAAAACATATTTACATATATGTATATAAATTAAATAATTTAAATTGCATATTTTAATAGTACAAGTGTATTACCAGATTACACAGAATATTTTGTACAATTTGTTCAAATATAAATATTAGATATTCTGGTAAAACCCAATTGATTAGATGGGGTTGAGAAGAGGGCGATCTCTAATACAAAGTTCAAATCAAACTTAACTGAAATATTAAATTAGTAAGCTAGGATATAGATTCAAATCTTTACATACATAAGCTCCTATCACACTTTCAGATTTTCAGAATCAAACATACATTAACTAAAATTTGAGTTATCTCTACTACTTGTGAGTGGATATATGTATATACATAGCTCAAAGCATGGGCTAGCTCAAACTATAAGATACCAAAACGTATGAGCTTTTCTTTTATATACATACAATCAGTGTTGCCATTTTGACAGTATTCCGGTCAAATTTGACTGGAAAAAATATTTTTTGACAGGAAAAAAACTCGAAATATTTTGACTGGATTTTTGACTGATTTATTTTTTTATTTGACCGCTTTTGACATAATTTCATTTCGGAAAAATTTAAAATTCTTTTAAAAATATTCGTTGACGCTAATCGAATTTTTTCGCACCACTACAAATTGTAGTTAACGAGCAACAATTGAGAAATACTGGAATGAAAAATCATTTAATATACATACATGTACATATAAAATTATCACAGAAATCGAATGCAGCTTAAACTCACTAATGCTGTTTTGATTATAAGAAAACATTTGCCAAAAGAAAATTGGTACAATATGAATATACCACCAGAAGTGATTAATAAAATCGGTAAAAAAGATATATACGAAACCGGTAGTGAAGAAGATTTCTTTTATGGATGAAATTTTTTAATTAGTTTATTTTTAGAACATATATTTTTTTGGTGCAATAAGTTTTACACATGTATACCGTCCAGCTACATAGAGTTTCTTTTGTTTAATTTATGAAATAATTTTTGTTTTTGTTTAATGTATGAAATAAGTTTTGTTTTTATTTATGAAATAATGTTTTTGATTAATTTTAGTACAATTTTTTTTGTTTGTGATAATCTTTATTTGATATTTTGAAATAAATATTTTACTACTTTATCTGAAATAATAAATAAATAAATCTTCGACATGGTCACATTATATCATTAGTTAAATTAGGTATTGCGAATTTATAAAAAGCAACGCTCGATAAATCAATTTAAACAAAGAAATTATGTACATGTTTCATTATACATACTTAATTTTAAGTCTTTCTTAATTAAATTTTTATTTTGACCGATTTTTTGACAGTATTTACTCTAAAAACTTTTGACTGGATTTTTTGACTGAATTTTTTAAAAAGTTTTCCAGTCAAACTGTCAAATTTGACCGGATTGAAAATTTTGAAGTGGCAACACTGCATACAATATATGAGGTAGTTCAAATTTGAACCCGGGTTATGAGTTGAGTTCAAATTTTGACGTTTTTACAACGCTCTTTTAGAGAAACGTAAATCAATTGATTTTAACACAATTAAAATTTATAAAATAAATAAATTATTAATTATATATTATTTGTATTAAATTGACAACCCCTGCATTGATTATATAAAATTATATAATGCTATTAGTTTTAAGATGTAGTTTTAAGCAGTTAATAAAGAGAACTCAACATAGTGATTTAATAAATTATGAAATTTAAAGTGCTGGTTTTTAACTTGTCAACGCACAAATGTCAAAAATATGTCTATACTATAGGATAATGTTGAATTAGGGGGTTATTACTTTAAGATTGCCAATTTTTCGATTTGATAATTAAATTTTAATTGAATTTGGAAAAATTATACACAGCGGCGGAGCGGGATGTATAATCTGCTTTACTAACTATATTTAAATAGAAGGTATAATCCATTTGTCGCAGATATTTCTCAACAAGATCAAAGTTGAAAATATAGTATTAATATATTTCCATTCAATATAGAATAAAACAATTAAATAAAAAATTCAATAATTTAAATAAATTTATTATTTCTTATTTAATAAATACCTACAAGAAATGCATTAACTTAAAAAATAAAAATTAAAAACAAAATATTAATAAATTATTAATTATATTAAAATATAAATTAAATTATTTTATTTATGAATTTGTTTATATGCTTGTATGTATCCATTTATTTATTATATTATATATACATATTATATACTAATAATAATATTTATTTTATGAATAAGGATATACCATTCATCAGACCCAAAATGATTTTTTTTTTTTTTTTTTTTGTAAAGTGCAGTACCCATTTATCCCTTATATTATTGATTTCTTAAACTCGAATTATTTTCGAAACTGTCTGGCCAGCCGGAATATTAAAAAATGAATTTTTAATTTTTTTTGCTTTAAATGTATTTCCTGTTAATATTTTTTGTTGTTGTTTTCTTCCTAAAGAGCTATCCGATTTTTGAATCAGTATTTCATCTACAACTTTTGTTATTTGACCATCATTATTACCGGGTGTTTCTCTTACAGTCGTTTTAACAGCAATTGGTACAATAATTGCATCATCAGTTGATTGTAAATTTTCAACATTTTGTATACCGGGGAAATTTAAATCATTTGGTGCAACAATATGATCCCAATTTTCTCTTCTCAAAATATCACCATTAGCACTTTTAAACCAAAATAATGGAAATGGTAAGAAACGTCTAAATTTTAAAAATAAAAGCGTTTTGCCCGCAAGTAAAGGAATGCCGAAAAGACGTCCTTCTGGAGTAATATCATCTTCTTTTGTTCCCGATGACGATGATACAATTTCGTCGTATTCATCTTCATCGATTGCTTTAATATTGTTGGCTCTTGATTTTGATACGATTTCTTCTTTTGGTGTGACTGAAGATTCTGATTGGACGGCTGGGACGACTGATACGGCTGGGATGGATGTGGATGAGGTTGAGGATTCGATTGCGATTGGTGTTGTAGATTGTTCAATTTCAATTTTAGATTGTGAACTTGTTTGTTCATCCACTGTTTTAGCGGGTGTAACTGATTGTTCCGTTTCCTTAAGTGGAATTGTTGTTTCTTCGGTTGCACCGACATTTGTAAAAATTTCAACCGTTATTGCAATTGCAGCAATTAAAAATACTGTTTTGAAACTTAGTTTCATATTTTTTTGTGTTTTAATTGTAAAGAATTAATTTTTTTCGCGATGGTTCGTATTAAAAGAATTTCGATCGAAAAAAAAAAATTTAGGGTCCGTTTCGTATAAAGAAATTTAATTAACTGAAAGTATTAATTCGAAATCTTAAAGATTTTATATGATGATGCAAAATAGTTTTTTTTTTATTCTAAATTTCTATTTTGTTTTTTTTTTTTCTTTTAATATATTTTAAAGAAGAACAGGTAGAATTTTTTATTTTCTTTTTTTTTTTCACCTAGAATTTCGATTAAAAAAGTTACGGATGAAAGAGGGAGATCAAATGAAAAAGAATAATATACCTACAAAAAATAAAAAAACAATCTGGTAAATTCTTATAACGGTGAATTAAATTTCATCATCACAGCATAAAAACATAAATGAATATTGAAGCTATGTTTAAGTTCTATGTCTGTGCTTATTTTGCTTTTTTTTGCTAATTTGTAAATTAGAAATCAGAATTCTAATCAAAATGAAATAAGAAGATGATGAAAAAATTGAGAATTATAGGAAAAAAAACGAAAATTAAAAAATCAAAATTTAAAAACATAAAGAAATCTGAATGATGATTGAAATGAATTAATAAAAAAAGCTTTACCATGAACAGTTTTTGTACAGTAATGGCCATAAAAAAATTTTCATAATTGATTTGAAAAATTTTTATTATTTTTTTAATATTATTTGCGTCAAGTTTGTGTTGGGAAAACTGGACGTGAACGAACCATATATAAAAATGTTGCAGGTTTTTATCAAATGTCTTCGCGTTATATGGAAAAATCTTCTGACCACGGAGAATTTTTAATGAATAATGAATAATTGTGGTTACCATAGCAACAATAGTCTATGTATATATAAGAAAAAAGAAATAAAGATAAACAGGCAAATATACTAAAAATAGGCTCAATTACCAAAGAGGCATTAGATTTGTACCCCGAAGTCAGGCTGACATAAAAACACTTTAAGAAGAGTGATAAAAAAATACAATAAATTTATATGTTTTTTTTTCTCTAAATATAAAGGTCCCTTTAGTTAAATAGCTGATACTGGGAAGAATCTTGTCATTATCTGGTTAATATTGCCAAAAATATGCATATTAAGTTGTCTTTTGAAGTTAACCAAATGTCTTTTAGTGTTGCCCCATTTTTTTGCACAACATGTAGCTATTTGAAGTCGTTCCAATTATTGAAAATAAACTGTTTTTCCTCTTGCTTGAATTTTGTGAGACTCTGTAAGATGTGCATTTTGAAAACTAATTAATTCAACAAGAGTCTGGCAAGAGATATATTGGGATAAATTTTTTTTAAAGCTTCCTGTTCTTCTGTAAAATTCTATATCCAAACTGTGATTTGACTGACTTATTAAGGCTGGTTTTCATCAAATCGAAATATTCACAAAAATTTTAAAGCAAAGGTAAAAGATACAGAAATGTTAATCTTGTTGTTCTGCTTGTGATAGTTCCCCTTTTCTCAACGTGCAGATTATGTTTAATTAGGTTGTTGATGACTTTAAGCATATAGATTATATTCTTCATCGCAATTATAGTTTCTAATCTGCTAAAGTTCAACGCTGAATACATTGACGTGGCGCTTTATAGTCTCTTGTATCCAAAAAAGATTGTTATTGATTTTATAAGGATTCTATCACACCTATCAAATAGTGTTTTTTGCAATATGCTCAATTTGCGACATTATACTTAATTAATGAAAGAACATGTGAATTCAACAAGAGTCTGGCAAGAGATATATTGGGATAAATTTTTTTTAAAGCTTCCTGTTCTTTTGTAAAATTCTATATCCAAACTGTGATTTGACTTATTAAGGCTGGTTTTCATCAAATCGAAATGATGAAAAAGTATATTTACTTTAAATATATATGTTGCGTTCGCGTTTTTGACATTTTAAAGCGTCGCAATAACGTAATTATCGTCAAACATCTCCCTCAACTCCTCCCTCAATCACCTACCATCAAGTTATGGCGGTCAGGTCAATTTTACATTTCCAATCTTGTGTTTTCAATAATGTTACTATCTACAAACATTTTACATTGACTTTAGTATTAACGTTTATATAATCAGATTTTTTGCATAATATAGTCATTAAATATAAAATTTTCGAAAAATTTCTACTATACATGAGATTTTTCTTAATTTATCTTATTGTTAACACGATCAAAGATTTTTATTTTGTTTATTGTTAAAGTTTCAAAGAATTAATCGCTTAGGTCAAATTGGGTCGATTAGTTGAAATAAAAGATATTGGTAATAAAAGTAATTTTAATATTTTAATGGTTGTTAACAGAAACGAATACAAAATAATAAAAATATTAGAAAGCGAATTTATATTTGAATTTAAAATGAAATAAAAATAAGTAATTATAACAAAATTAATTATAAATTTTATATAATAAAAATATCTAGCTCAAATTTTATTTTATTATGTTTATTTAACCTATTAATTCCTGTTGTTCGCTCGGACGAACATAATTTTTAAAAAAAATTCTATGAATATTTAGTAAAAAAATTAAAGAAAAAATTCTGCTAACTTCCTAGAAAAAAAGTGTCAGAAAGAAATATGGTCTGTTTCAAATTTTTGTCCCGCAATAAGTGAACCAAAAACATTCGGTCAGTTCTGTTTTGATTCGGATGGTAAATTTTTTTAAACTCCCTATTGTATTAAAACAGCTTGCGTTACGTCGATCCAGAACGGGTTAAGAAACTCCCACTTTGTATGATAAAATAAAGATAAAATTTAAAGATAAAATTTATTAAGACAAGTGATCAAAGCGCATAAAGAAATTAAATTTTGTTCTCATAAAGAATTCAGTTTAAAAAAATATTGGAGGCCGCTGATTGATGAGTAAGGCCAGAAAAATATTTCTGTGACGTTGTATATTAATCAGTAGGTGTATGTCGGGTGTCTGTAGTGGATAGAAACATACGTTCAAAAAAATTTTTAAATAAAATAATATTCTTTAATAATAAATTTAAATAATTTTTTTCCTGTTACTCCTCGTGGCAACACTGGGCATCCACTTGCTTCTTCCGTTGGAATCAATCGTTCACTAACAACTTGATTTCCTCCCAAGTTTGCCGTGTCTTGTTAGTTCAGCCGAAGCTGTTCGTCGTAGATATTCTTGGGTCGACTGCGCCTTCTACTACCTTAGGGCCATTCTTGTTATGTTAGTTGGTGATTTTCTCAGAGTGTGGCCTGTCCACCTCCATTTTCTGCACTTGATTTGGTTCATTACCGGTACTTTCTCTGTTAGCTGCCATAAATTCTTATTACTGTGTAATCCTTATTCCTTATAATGGTGTTGGGCCAGAATATTCTCTATAAATGGTTTTTTGGCACTTATTCGCAAATACTTGGAGCTTTTGTCTAATATTGTTTGTAGTCAGCTAAGTTTCACTGTCATAGATAGTGAGTCACGTTTCCCGGATTATATTTGTTCCCGGGAAGCGGGAAATTTTAGATAAATTTTCCCGGGAATCTCGGGAAACCCGGGAAAACTAAATAAAAAAGTGAAAAGAGTGAAAAATTTATAAAAGTGTTTAAAATAAATGCAAAAAACACAATTTTTAAAAAAAAATCATGAATTCACATAATAAATTCACATAAAAATCATGAATTAATTTCATAACATTACTTTTGCCTTTTGGTAAATTATATTGTCTCTCATTGAGTGCTTGGCGAATAAATTCACTTTTGAAAAATTTGATAAATTCACATTGAATGGATTGAAAATCCATCAACTGTCGTAAGTCTTGCTACAATTTCTGCCATAGATTGTTTTTTAGTAAAAAAGGTTGAGGTTGAATTTTTACTACTTTGCTTGGACCAGCAACTTGATCATCATTTGCATTTCGTTTCAACAAATTGATTTTATGAACATGCTGTAAATGCCTTATCAAACCACTAGTTGACGATGCCTTGCAACTTAAAAATTTATCTTGACATTTTAAACATTTCGCTTTATCAGCTCCTTTTTCTTTTGTGAAATATGTCTATATGAAATATAGAATCTGCCATGGGTATAAATTTATTTCTACCGAAAATTAAATAAAATTAGCAAATAAAAGAAAAAAATCAATAACTATAGAGAAAAATACACCTAATTTTTTTAATACAATATTTTGCAAATAATAATGTACACACTCAAACACAAAATATTGAAAATAAAGTTTTTTTTTCATATGTTTTTAATAATCTATGTCAAAATTCATAATAAATTATTTTTTTTACCACACAGCAAGAATTTCACAGCACACTATAAGAAAATAATAGTAAAATGAAACGAAATCTGGAACAAAAAATTCGTTTGATAATATTTTCGTTTCGTTTATTTTTGTTTCAAAACAGAATAGCATGAGAATGAACGCAAAATTAGCCTTTTCAAACAATTATTTTTTTCCCGAGAAATTTCGTTTTTATTTCCCGGGAAACGGGAAATAAATTTTTAAAAATCTCCCGAGAAATCCCGAGCGGGAATTCCCGGGAAGGACTCTCTAGTCATAGAGAAGTGTTGACATTACATATGCTTTGAATATTCTAAGCTTGGTTTTTCTTGTTATTTGCACGCTTTTTCATATTGGCCTTAATTCAACAAAGGCGGCTCTGGTTCTATGTAGTGTGTTGTAGACATCTTCTTCTGTACCCCATTTGTTGTAAGTGTTATATCTAGGTAGGAGAAGCCTAAAAAAAAAATATTTTAATATCAAAATTGGAGTTTTGATTACTTTCAGCACTAATATTGTGTTGGAAGCGATTAAAATTTAATTTGGAAGTAAACAATTTATCGTTTTAATTTAATATCATTTATTTATTAACAATCAACAATAATATCTATAAGGTGTTAAAATATTTTAGTTTATATAGCTATCAATTATTTTGACAAATTTTTTTTACAAATAACTTGTCGAAATGTAGAAAGATAAGTAAAAATTGATATTATGTAAAACACCAGCGTAATTTAAGCAACCCATGTCCAATGATATCAGTGCCAATAGTTTTTATTTCAATTCTAAATTCGATTCAAGAGGATTTTGAACTTTAACTTGATTAATATTATTTCTATATAAATATCTTTTAACCAATTGAATGTGGGTCAATCTTTAAGCTTTTTAAATATTTTATTTAGTTTTTTTTTTTAAGAATATCAAATTTTATAAATAATAAACACATATTTATTTTATTTTATTTTAAATATGTTTATGATTTTTTTTTGTAGTTTTAAATTTATATTTTTTTTTGTATACAATATTGTTTTAATCAAATAGTTTAGCAAAATCCAAATGCGTCACATTAGAATTTTAAATTAATGAGATGAATATAAATAGCCACGCTTTCATGACAATACAATTCATTCTTAGTTTGTCAGCAATTTTAGAAAATATTTAAAAAATTAGCCGAGGTAAAGATAGGCTTCATTCATAGTAGGGTTTCTGAAAAACCGCATAATTTAAAACCGCGGTTTTCGGTTTTGTGAAAATTGATAACCGCGGTTTTTGCGGTTAATGCGGTTTCCTAGAAAATATAGTTAAAAAAATATTCCACTAGCATCATGTAAGTTTAAATCCACGGACATTCATTGAATCTCTTATAAAACTTGATCGTGTTATTCCACGAATTGAAAAGCCATCTATCGCAGCTAGTTTGGAAACTATTACTTCTAAAGGATCTTTTTTTACAAAATCCATAATAGTTTTAGGTTTTTTTTGACATAATAAAGTTTCGTCTGATTCCGATGTCACGCTCTTTTTCAATATAATCCTATGTATGGTTTTGAGGTGAGTTATCATTGCACCTGTGGATCCACGTGAGTATGTAAAAGTATTTTTACAAATTGTGCATTGCGTTTTAGTCAAATTGTTGGTCATCTTGTTAAAATATTGCCAAACTGGTGATTGCATATCATTCCCTGGCATTATATATTCTGTAAAAAAGGATTTGTTTGGAAAACTACAATTAAATGATGTTTAAATTTAAATCTAATAAAGTTATATTTACCTCTTTATTATGCTTATGACAAGAAAAGAATTTAAACTAAATCAGCTATCGAAGTTTTGGAACTATCGAAAGAAGCAACTTATAGTTAATTTTTCACAGATTGCTGCGATAATTTAAATTATTTTCAATTTCGTTAGGTTTGTACTTAGCAACCAACAATAAAAAATAGACTTTATATTGTTGCTAAGAGGAAAAATTAATAACCGAAAATTGATGTACATAAAAAAGTTTTTACTTAGCAACCAACCATAAAAAATAGATTTTATATTGTTGCTAAGAGGAAAAATTGATAACCGAAAAACCGAAAAAAAACTTGTGCGGTTTCGGTTACGGTTTTGTGACTCAAAAACCGCGGTTTCGGTTTCGGTTTAAACCGTTTCAGAAACCCTAATTCATAGGAATTAGTTAAAATTTTTTTAAGGAACAAAGGGAAGTACAATATAAATGTCTAACATGGTGGAGTTTTCTTCCAATAATGACGCATTGCGTTTCAAAAAAAAGTTATGAAATTTTAAATAATAATAATGACTGTCAAAATTTAAATGGATACTAACATTGAAAATTTGTATGAAAAAAATGACTGTCAAATTATATTGGAACTTGACTAATTCTAAAAGAATGTTGGATTATTATTTTATTTAATCGGTAATCTGTGTATAGTGATTCAGAAATTATTTGAAATTTATTTTTTTTTAAAACACCGTTATTAAAACTCAAGTAGGTAACACTTACATTTTTTTTGGGGATACTAAAACTGAACCGCAACCTAGTGTTAATTAGTAAAATCAAGGTAAACAAGTGATGAAAAAAACCAAGGGTTTTTAAAAAAGCACATTTTCAAAATAATAGATGCGGTAGGTTTCAAATTGAGTATTTTATCGGAATATAATGTTGAAGCTTCAATGTTAACGTTTAATTTAAGAAATATATACGTTGGTGACTAAGTTACTACTTATTTATAGAAACAGTAAATTTTTTAATTTTTAAGTCCTAATAGCCGTTCTTTGGGGAACGTTGCCCAATTTTTCAAGGATCTAATCCTCACTAGGATGAAGGAATTAAATTGTGAATTATACCAAAATTTGGAATTTTACTTAGAATTTTACTATTTAAGCAAAAATGGTTAAAACTGAGAGACACTTTCTTCAATGTAAAGAACCAATTTTAAATTTAGGAAAATCTTTTAACATATGTTAAAGTATAATGTTGGACCTTCAAATTTAGTATATTAACGAAAAAAAATTTGAACAGGTATTCGTTACAGGTGTTTAAAAATTCCAAAATTTCAATTTTCAGGCCCTTATAGCTGCAAAACAGGGGGCGTGACAAAAAAAATTTGTTAACCGACTTCTACTTATTTCTGAGAATCTAACTACTCCCAAAATTTCAAGACCCTAGCTTGGCCCGAGTAGAAGATATTTCTAGCCAAAAATTTTGCAAAACTTGAGTTTTGCATAATGGTAAATTTTAGTACCGTATGGCAACCCTAAACATTTGTTTTTTAAAAATTTATAAATTTTATAAAACCAGCTATCTTTTGCCGTTTTCAAATTGAAAATACACCTAATAGAACTCTTCTTATAACAATTTGAATATAGGGTTTTTTCCAACTTAAGGGAGCTGTAGCTCCGTAACGGGTGGGGCTCCACTCTTCTACGAAAGTATTTTTTTTGTAATACCTACTCGTGGTTAAAATTTTTTTTCTCTATTTCAAACGATGTAAAAGTTTTTGTAAACATACGGACAGACGGACAGACGGACAGACAAACGGATGGACAGAGTGAAACTATATAGGCACATTTTTACAAAATTTTTTGAAAATGTGCTAAAAATGATAATATGATAATATCAACCAATCACATTTTAAGATTCATTAGGATTATTCATTATTTTTTTTTTTGGCTCAAACAGATGCGTATCTGTTATAATGGACTATTATAAAAAATAATTAATTTCTATTTATAAAATACTGTTTTTATTTTAATAAATTAGTTCATTAAAAAAGGTTATCTATATGACAATGACGTAATGGTTAACACATTAACCTTTCAGGTGGAAGGTTTAAAGTTAAATATCGGTCAGATAATATAGTTTTTTCAATATACACTCTTATTAACCTATTAACTAGCCCCCTAAAATGGAGAAAATAAAAATTGATGGAATATCTTGGGAATTTGTTACTGTTTTAATATAAAAGGAAAATGTTGGTATAAAAAACAATTTTTTTAATGCTTGTAACTTTTTTTTTGAAAATTTTCACTAACAAAAAATTTATGTTAAATCTTTTGCATTTAAATGGTTTTAATAGAAACGTAAATTGCTGGATTAAAGTTAACAGAAAGAAGAACTGTCTCTCATTGTAGCAATTTACTTCTATATCAAAATACTTTTTTTGTAGGTACCGAGATATCGGTATTTGATATTACCTTTATTCAAAATCTTATACAATAATTACAGCCAAGTTATAACGGTTTATTGAAAATAATGATTAACAAAACTGAAAGTTAGTCTAGATAACGTGATGAATGCCCCAAACTCTTTATGTGGTTGGAAAATGATTGAGAAATATCTATTTTTTTCTTATTATATCTTTATGGAACATAGGGTTTCTACATAGTCTCTCTAATTAATTATATTTTGCTCCAATCTTTTTATTTCCGAACATGATTTTTCAGATTCTCTTTCCACTTTTTTCCTTCAGGTGGATTTTGGTTTGGCCAACATTCCTTCTACCTTGGGAATTCTATTTTTAGTGTGTAACTCATGTATTTGGACGCCTTAAAGAGTTTGCTCTTTTCATTCCTTATTTGGACCCATACCGGCTCTTGCATTGTCATAACTCCAAGGTTTCGTGCTACAAATTATTCATATGAATTTATTTGCAAAGACTTGAAGTTTTTGTATATTATTTCTTGATACAAGCCATGTCTCGCTGCCTTATAGCGATATCCAGAAAATTATAATTACATTTAAACAATTTATGTAAAGGATTTCAATTATAGAAAATCTTTAGCGTGATATTTTCCGTTATAATTGTTGAAAGGATGAAGTTATTTGAAAACCTCTAAAGTTGTGAAAAAAATACTTCATAGAAATTCTTTTGAAAACAATTTATAAAATTTCTTAGCTTGAATCGTTGCTACAATAAAAACGTAAAATATTTAAAAAGTTTTGTATTTTTTTGATATTTTTTTAAACTTTTGTTTGCATTTGGTTTGAAATCGTAAAAACAATATAAAATATTTTACTTTTATTTTTCTCATGATAAATGTAAAAAACTTTTAATTTTTATCCCTTTTATCCACGCTATTCTTTTTGATTTTAAATATTTTATATTTTTTATTTTATTTCTTTTATTTTTTTAACTTTTCCTAGTGTTTTTTTCTGAATATTTTCATTTCGACTTTAACAAAATCCCATCACGTGTCTTAATCTTAATTTAAACTCAACCTGTATTCCATATCCTTTGTGAATTCCAAAAACTCGTACATACATATGTATATGATTTACCACAAGTACGAAACTTAAAAAAAAAACAACATAACGGATAATTTTTTTCACATATGTACGTGAAGTTAAAAAAAAGCAAATCAAAATGATGTGTAAACATTTTTATTATTCAAAGTTATTCATTGTTACGGTATTTTAACGTTTTTTTTTTAAGAAGTTGCGTAAATAAACTTCAACAATACGAATAATAAAGAAAACAAAAAAAAAGAAATAACGGTAAAGGATATATCAAAATATAAATTTATTTTTTTTATTTCTTCAATATAATTTTTGCTTAAATCGACAATGTTTCGATTTGATTTAACAATGTAATCACAATAATCAACACTATCATCTACAATTTTAAATTTATCTAGTATACATGTTATATATGCATTGTGAATTGTGAATTGCGGAACAGGTTATAAAGTTAAGAATCTGCAAAAGGTATTCCGTAGTATTATAGGAATTATTATTGTATTGAAATTATAAGTAAGTTTTCAAAGTTTGAAGTAAATAAGATATTGTAATGGGCATACAAATTAGAGTACGCATCTGGTTGCAATGAAATTTATTATAACGTACTTGGTAACGTCATCAACATTTCATATAGAAGACTATTTTAACCGAAAATATCATTTGAGGTTCCGGTATACTGTCGCAGAGCAAAAATATAACGTTTAAAATAAAAAACTTCAAAATATTAGGAAAATTTTTAAATAATTGGTATAACCTTTATATGACATGGTCCGTCAAAGTTGTGTTTTATGAAATGTGGGTGGTCACATTAAGTACCGTTATAAAAAAAATTGGTTGCAATCGGACGCGGATCTTACCCCAAATTATTTCATTTTTATTTAAGATTTATTATATTAAGAGTAATTTTAAATGGGATTCATGCATCTAAATGCAAGTATTTGATTGGTTTAACATATGTATTCTACTAAGGATACGGTGTCTCCTCCGCAAGACACATTACAAAAAAAATCTCATAAACCATAGCCATTTATTATCGTTTCAAACCGTTTGTACTATAAGCGTCAATTTTAGGCCATTCATAGGTCTCAGACACGTAGGTAGAGAAGGAGCACTAATTCGAAACAATATGGCGACTTAAATGAAAACCAATTGGTATTTCAAGTTTCTTAAAAAAATTTTATTAATGTTTGTTGAGAGGTTCGGTGGATTAGTGGGTAAGCTTTTGGCTCACTAACCGAGGGGTTCAGTGAAAAATTAATGAAAAAATTTTTTTTTAACAAATCTCCATGGTGACCAAAGAAAATTTTAAATATACAAATATATAATATAAACAAAATAAATAATGTCACTTATAAATTGATAAAAATCATTGAAAGTGGGTTCACAACGCACCGCAAGGCCTTCTTAGATTAAGAAATTTTAAATAATAATAATTTACTAATTTTATTTGTATAAAATTCTAAATTTTTAAATCAATGAATTAGAAACTGAATAACAACTTCATAATACCTAATAATAATTTTTTTTTAGCAAAATTATCATTAATGTGAATATTTATAGATTTATATTTGGCATCCGTTTAATATGAAAGGAGTAAATCTAAAGAATATAAATATAATAATAATTCATAAGGATATAAATATTCTTTTTTTTATCCTTAAAAAAGCACAACAACAACAACAATAAAAAAGGATAATAAAATTATTTTTGAGTCAAACTTAAAAAATGAATGAAAAAAATGTTAATAAGAAATACAATTTATTCCAATGAACAATGGTTAACAGAATGGTAGAAATATATAAAATACAAAAGTGCCCAATTTTTTTTTTTTTTTTTTTTAAATTTTTTATGATTTTCTTGCAGAGGGGCAAATCTGCCAATTGTAAAAAATGTATTTATAAGTTATATTATATTCGCTCGATTTAAAATTCATGGATTTCATTTGGAATATTTATTTTTTTTATATTTTCATTGAGAAAAAATTAACATTTTATAAGTTGGGAATTGTTCTTGAATTGACTTATATTATTTTGATAACAGAATTCACAATTGGACTTTCGGAGGGTGGTGGTGAATATGGTAATATATTGTTGTTAATGTATAGGGCTTGTACAATTTTGTACTGATGAAAATTAGTCATGAATTTTGTAAATTTATTTAAAGAATATTGAAAATGGATTGCATTGAGTACTTGATTAATATAATTTCAGATATTCTGGAAAAATTTTGGATTTTTGGGATGGGAGGAGGAAGACTCTACAATTCATATAAACAAATTATTATTAAAAGGTTAATTGTTAATTAATTTTATTTAAAAACGAAATTTGTAATAGTTTTACTCTACAGATTACACAAAGTTTTACACCGAAATTGGGTAGGTATTCCAAAAAAAAAAGATTTCGTAGAAGAATTTTTTTCTGTAGCCCCACCCGCTATGGAGTTACAGCCCTCCAAAGCTGGAAAAAACCCTATTTCTTAATTGTTAGAACAAGAGTTCTGTTAAGTGTATTTTAAATCCGAAAACAACAAAAAAAGGACAATGTTTAGGGTTGCTATACGGTACTAAAATTTACCATTATACAAATATCTTCTAAACGGTTCAAGCTAGGGTCTTGAAATTGAGAGAAGTTAGATCCTCAGGAATTAGTAGGAGTTGGTTAACAAAATTTTTTTGTTAAGCCCCCTGTTGAGAAGCTATAAGGGCTCAAAAATTGAAATTTGGCTAGTTTTAAACACCTGTAACTTGAATACTTGTTCAAATTTTTTTTACAAAATATAATAAATTTAAAGCTGCAGCATTAAATTTCAACATATGTTAAAGGTTTTCTTAAATTTGAAAGGGGTTCTCTAAATTGAGGAAATTGTATCTTAGTTTTGACCATTTTTGCTTAGATAATTAGGTAAAATTCCAAATTTTGGTGGAGTTTAATAAGGGTGGGGCAGGAAGGGGAAGGGTTCATCCTCGAGAATCATCATAAGTTTGCTTGGCACAATTTTTGGGAACCTTCCCTATTGAAAGGCTATTAGGATTTAAAAATTAAAACTTTTATGTTTAAACTTAAATTAAAACAGTAACTTGTTCACCAGTGTATGTTTTTCCAAAATTAAACGTTAACATTGAAGCTCCAACATTATATTTCGCACTTGTTAACATGTTTTCTTGAGTGCACCGGGATTATATTCTAAGAATTGATTTCACTATTATTCAAAATTAATAATAAATTGAAGAAATAACTAAATTATGATTTTTTTTTATTTATATTTTTATAAAAATAAATGATAAAATACTCAGTATGAAACCCTATATAATTTTGAAAATGAAATTTTTAAAAACCCTTTTTCATTAGTGGTTTAGTTTATGATTGTTACAGAATTTTTAGCCAACGCCTCTAAAGGTATAAATTGTAAGTTATTATAAAAATAACAAAAGCGTCTTAATAACGTCAAACTATACCCCAAATTTAATGAATGCCAAAATTTAGAATTATATAATTAAACGTTGGTTCTTTCATATATTTACAATAAAATATTTTTTTAAAATACTAAAAATATTTTAATTTTTCTTTATTTTGCAAAAATTTCCAAAAAAAAAACTTTGATTCCCAAAAGTAACGATAACTTGCAATTACTTCATAACATTTATTTGTCCCCAGTAACACTCATTTATATTATAATACATTTGTTTTCAAGCTCTTTTCTTTTAAATCTATTTTTAAATGGGTGTTATTAATTGCAATTTATCAGCGTTAATCTAACACCTTAAAGCAAATATATATATATATAAGATATATATATATATATAAAATATAAAAGCTAAATAAATGCTTATTATCCTGTTTTTTATATTTTCTTTTATGAATCCTGTAAGGAGTTATAAATATTATTGTATAAATAAAAGAAATCTAGAAATTATGATATAATATGACACAAAGGAGAAATAAGAGAAAGTATCATAACATTCATTATTTCCATCAATTCGGATTAGAGGGATAAAAACAAAAGAAAGTTTATTTCATCTTAAAAGTATTTATGTATAAGGAACAATTTTTTTCTGGAAGAAGGAAAAATATAACAGTGAATATAGTGTATATAGAAATGAGAAACAGGGTAGGACTTTAATAATATGATCAAGGCGTATATATCGCAATTTATACGATGAAATTGGTTTTATTTATTCCTTTTCCACTCCTTTAAGGAGTATAGGACATTCACCAAATCTATTCAGACTAGTCTTCAGTTTCTTTAATCGTTGTATTCATTAAGTTGTTGAATACTGGACTGTAGCTATTGTATAAGATTATGAATGCATAAACGTTAATTTTGTGCATCATCACGATAATAGATGGACACAATAGTATTTTATAAATTTTTATTAAATCTCATTTTGTATTATGATATAAGATGTTACGATACAATTATGCAACTTTACGATATTTTTTTTATTAGATATTATCTGACCGGTGTTTGAACCTGAGACCTTCCACATAAAAGGCGGCGTTTTTACCATTACACCATTTGTCCAATAAGGATGAAATTAGTTACTAATTATCATTTGACATCCGCAATAAATAGTTACCTATGTAACTTGTCTTGTAAATTAAAATGTTTTAACCCGCACTTCCTATTTATGAGTTTCAATCTTCCTTCTAAACTCTTTTCAACATTTTAAACCAAAAAGATGGATACGAATTTGAACCAAATTCAATTTAGATTTCCATTTTATGAACCAAAAGCCATGCCAATTCGCCTGAGTCCAATTCACATAATTATGAAATAGAAACTCGTCTGATTACCCTGAATAAACCATTGAATCTCTAATCAAATTAATCAGAATGGAAGTAAATGGTCTGTCCCTGTTGAAACTACAAAGTACCATTATATTATCTTATTCTATGGCACCAATATAATTCTTAAAGACTTAATATCCTTTGGTAGTTGATATATAAAATCCCAAAGATATTAAGAAATTTATGAAAGTTGAATTTTGCTAATGCTTTTAACTAAAACTTTTTACACGAAAGTTTTTACTTTTTGTCATAAAGTTATCAAAAATTAAAAAAAAAAAAAATGTTGTAGTTGAAGTTTTGGTTTGCCTTACGCTTTTCCGCGGGCTATAATTTGCCATTTTGTTGCCTATTTAATGCTGACTTTGCTCTATAAAATTTATAACAATAGATTGTATATGGGAATATTTTTGGTGTGGAAACAGAATCTTCTTCTTCTGAAGATGAAGAATGAAAATATTTAAGAATGATTTGACTTCTTTTATTTATATTTTGATTATGAACATTTAATAATCAAATATTGATATATTATATTTAAGAATAAAAGAAAAAGGCGGATGATTCATGGTATATTTATAGATTTTTTTTCAATATAAAATAAAATGGTTTTGATAAAATTTTAATTGATGATTCTTTCAATTTCCTATAAGTTATTTTTATATTCTTTTTTATTTTTATTCCTTTTTCACTTAAAGAAGTATTAAACATTCACCAAGTCTATTTGGACTATAGGTATAAGGTTATTTAATCGATATATTTAAGTTTTTGATTACTCGGCTGTAGCTTTTGTTTTAGATTAGGAATACACAAATGTTAATTTTGTGCGCCATCTATTATTCAATACACAAGAGTTTTATTAGATATGATGTTTGAATCCGAGACTTTCCACATGAAAGGCAGCATCTTTATCACTGAGTTAACGAATCCACTGTGTTTCCACCGAAAATTTTGAACCAAGAGTCACATATATAAAAAATTTGGATGTTGATATATAATCAAGTTATTAATTTAAACTTAATAATAATATAAAGAGCCATTTAATAAGTAGAAACCAAGATGTAAATTTTTTCCGAAAATTGGTATAAATTAGTAGTACTGCAACTGTTGTCATTTACTCAAAACAAATATGGCTTCAATAGAGAACAATGGTGGGAAGGTTGTGCATTAAATATTTCAATGCAAGACATAATTAATTCCCAGAATATTTTACAATAGTTTTACTAAAATTGAGAAGCATTGGATATGTGAAAGGACTTTCAATTAATTCTAAAATTGACGTTATAATTGACGCTATAATTGACGCTATAGTTCGCGTTAGTTTTTTATTCGGCTTTCGTTTTAGGACTGGCCGAGGAATTCTTTTGGAAAGTCTTCTTACTGTGTTTCCAATTTTGCATTACAGTCTTCTAATCTGCTGCATTATTCCAAGCTTCCTTTTCGTCATTGAACATAGTTCCTCACTGTTTATGTGTTCATTGATAAATATCTGAATTTAATTGATTGATTTAAACTTATCTTTGGCGTGCTAAGTTTTACTACTTTTTTTTCGAAATGCATGTTTTGAATATTTTGTAAGTTTGTATTCTGTATTCCTTGTTAAAGGAAGAGATTTCTATAAAACCCATGTTCTGCTATATGCTCTATATTTTGTTTATTATATTTCAACAATGTCTTCTTCACAGGCTCCTTTAGAAAAAACTATACTGTTTAGGTAAATCAATTTTTTTTGTAGTTTTAATAGTTTTGTTATTCTTTTAGAATTGGTAACTGCAAGATTTATAAATTCAAAATGATTTTGTTCTTCTTTTGTTAATTACTTTACTACAACGTTTATTTAACTTACATTTAAATTTGTAGAAATTGATATTAGAATCCTGTGCACTAAAATACACTTGAGTTACATGATAGGAGCTATCATTTCCATTTTTTGATTATAAATTTTTACAAATACTTCTTAGATTTATTTTGTTATATCATTTAATTTATGACTTTTATATATTCAAATAAAGCTATTATGTATATTTAAAGTTAAAATTTTGTTTTTCTTAGTGTTCTTATTCTCTTATTATACCCGTATGACTATATATTCAAAGGGTATAATAAATTTGCCATTGCGTTTGTGACGCAGAGAAGGAGGGTAGTTATAGACTCAAATGTATGGATCGGATCAGAATCGTAAAATAAATTGGTTTAGCTATATATGTCCGTCCGTCCGTCTGTGTGATAACTCAAAAACTAAATGAGCTAGGATCTTGAAATTTTCGCAAATTCGTTTTTTTGCAATAGCCGTCATCGCTATTTAAATTCAGCCATTTTGGTCCATGGGTTCGGGTAGCTATCATACAACTTCATTTTATATGAGCATTACTCTCCACCTAATAATAGGTGTGTATGTTTGAAATTTTGTCAAAAGTTGTTAACCAGATGATATAAAGTTTATATGGGTATCCCAGAGTTGACATAGTCTACTCTACTACACTCTTGCTCATTTTTCCTTTATATTTAGTAAAATATCGTTTTTCCTCAAACCAATCAAACGTCCTTGAAAACTTTGTAATCACAACACTATATCATGTATGTGAATTTATTTATATATTATAATTTTTTTACAAAAACAACAACGACACACTTGACTAATGAATTTACGAAAGTTGTTCCCGGAAAGAAGAAAAACCAAAAAAAAAAAAAATAGAACCCAAAAATAAAATGTAAACGGATGAATTTTAATCTAAATGGTTACGAATGAGGTAATTTTGACCTTGGGCATTAAATTAAATGTTATCAGGACAAATGCAGAAAATTTATTTCAAACTTTTTTTATGGAAATTTATTTAAACATTTTTATTTTTACTTTTTTTATGCACAGGATACTGTAATAGTAGACATTTATATAACAGATATAAAAGTACTATTCAGAATATTCAGTATATACACTACTTCCTCTTTTCGGTTTCTCCTTATTGTATAGAAAAAGTGTAATATAGGATATTTCAGTTAAATAAAATGGGAATTATTAAATTTGAGGAGGTGGACATTGAAAAAAAATTAGTAAATTATATTTCTGAAGGCTTAAGCTAATTGGTTTTTGTAAATTTTGGGTGTTACTAAATGTATAGACTGTTGTTAGTGTCATTAAATTTTTCAGTATTTTCCCTTGAAATTAGAAATACTTGCAACTTGTTCCGCAATTAAAACTATAATCTTCAAATTCAGATATCATTTTATTAAATACTAGGCACTTAAAGGTAATATTCTCCTTCTAATAGCATTTTTTTTAATTTCATTAATTGCATATCTCAGGCGTAACTTGTAAAATTTATTTCATGCTAATTTTTTTAAAGTTTCTTATTCGAATTTTTACTACTAAATTAATTAATTTATTATTATTATTATTACATTAATGCATAATATAAATATAAATACATCTTCATTTTAGGATCGGTTGTCGGTATTGGCATCGGTCGGTATAATTTTCTAAAAAATGACACATAGGATATTGTAATATTACCAACGCGATCGAGCCTAAGATCATCATAGGTTTGATATCACCATTTAAATAAGAAACAAATAATTAATATTTTTATATTTCTAATTTTATTTGATCAGAAGGCGGATTTGTTAGAAAAGCTTTTACGGTATTTGCAGGCTTTAAAATACGCTTAGACTATAAATAGCTATCTGTGGGGTTTGTGGTCGAATCTGCACATTCTCTATTGTGCTAAATGCTTTAACACTACACTACCAAGACCGCTTCTATTTAAATGTTTCCGGTTTAAACTCTAAATTTAATTTTTTTGGGCTTGCATATCTTGCGGCTTAAAATACAAAAATCTAATATATACCCATATTTTTTGCAATCTTACATATATAAACCACTAATGTACTTCTATTTCCTATTTGTTTTTTTTTTTGTAAATTTTCACCACAATTTTTTTTCGAACAAATATTTATAGATAATTCACAAACACCCAGTCTTAACTTTATATTCTACAAAATTTATAAAATATGTAATATGAATTTCACACTTGTTATATTATGAGAAAACTAACAGAGGATCAGAAAAAGGATGGATTCAAATTCCTTGCATGGTCAATTTTTATTTTGTTTTTCAACGAGTCACCAGCAAAATTTAAATTTTACATGGAGTTGAGTTCAATTTAAAAAATTATAAATTAATTATTGTGACTACTAAGAGATTAAAAAATACTGCCTGTGAAAAATGTTTGACAGTCACGGTTAAAAATTAGCACACTACCTAAAGGAGCAACACACTATTCCAATGGGTGGCTTTCGAAGCTTTCTATTCCCTCGTTAAACCAAAATACGAAGGCTTCTGTTGTACTAGTTACGTATTTTACTTTAATTTATTACATAAAGTACTCAGTTAGTGCGAAAAACTAAGCTAGTGTAGAAAAAAATATACACGTAAGTTTGACGGGAAATGATTAGAGTGTGCCTCGAAAGGTCAAGTTTTTTGATTCCTATAGGTAGTATGCGACTTTAACATACCAAAACCACAACCCTTTTAGAACCAAATTTAGGATGGGGCGTGCTATGCGGATATATAGCTTGGTTACGAGGATAGAGATGTGGATTACAAAATACATTAACAACTTTATGAAATACGTTTGGTAGGATATGCTACACGTGGATACTTCAGATGATAAGGGATGAGCATATGTGGGCTTTTTGATTTCCCGTTGGAAAATCTTGTGTGGAAGCATTAGTAGTTTTATTTCTTTAGAACAGGTGATAGCCCCTACAAGATATCTATAAAACAAGGTTAGTGCCCAACTATACTATGGCGACTGAGTGAAGTGAGTGTTGGGGTGAGCGTTTAGGTGACGTTGAGATGATTTGAAGACGAAAAGTTATATTTTTCACTTTATTAATTGCGTTAGAATTAGTGCTTGTAAACATTGCAATAATATTAGAAAAGGTACAATCATTTTGTACAATATCTGTTGACATGACAATTTTCCTTTGCTTTTCAAAAATAAAACAAGATTCTTGAATATTCTAATCAACATTACGAGTAAATAATTGAAATTGCATAAAACTGAGTTTAACCATCACTGTTTACAAATTTTAAAATAAAATTTTCTTAAATTGGTATTTTTAAATGTATGGTGAGTTAGTGTCCATAAGCACACAACCCTTTTTTTTTTTTATTTCTATTTAGTTCTAGTAAGATTATGAATCTATTATGATGAGTTGAACTGAAATGAGTTAAAAAAAAAGGATACGTAGGATTGCCTTACAAATTTTTCATAATATTCAGTTTAAATTAAATATAATGTTTTTTTTAGTACCCAAGGTTTGTTTTTTCTTCAAAAGGTTCAAATAGTAAAAAGTGATCACTGGTCACTGGACACAAACTTCTAAGGGAATGGAATAGAGTTAATTGCTTCGCAAATAGGTTTTCATATATGCAAATCTATTTGTATTTCGGTCTGTGTAAAACTTTGTTTTTAATTATAGGATTATAATCTGATTTTGTAATGTCATTACGCTCAGACCAATTGTGTAGCAAAAAAAGGGGTACAAAGTATATATATATATATATATATATATAGTAGCACACTCTTGTATACCCTACATCTAAAATAGGTAAACGGCCATATTAACTTAGATATGGTGTATTTCTTTTGTTACAAAAGTATATGTATTTTTGCTTACCCCTGCTGGGTCGATTTAGCGATGTCATTTTGGTGAAATTTATACTGTTGATTACTAAGGACGAAGTTAAGACAAGGCGAGATTTGGAGTTCGGATTCTTGAAGTTTCCGATCGAACCATGGTTAAACTCGTATATCTCTGACACCAATAAAGATAGAACTCTCAAATTAGGTACAAGGGTGTTTCTTTTAGTTTCCTTTGCAACTCCAAGTTTGAAATAAATTGGAGCGATGGTTCAGGTATCTCCTATACACCCTCCAACACATAAAATTGCTTTTATTGAAATTAATAAAGATATTAAATTAATATTTTGTATATTGGGTGTTCTGTCCTGATTGTATCATTTCCCAAGATTTGGGATTAATACGTGTGGTGGCTCAGTTACCTCCCAAGCCCCTTCCAAGATTTAATAAACATATCCTCAAAATTAAAGCAGAAACTTGTTTGTTTATTCGTTCCAGAAATCTGAAATAAATAGAAGTGGAGTTCAAGTCAGTTGAATGAGAAAAGTCAATTAAATTTTTCAGGTGTAGGGTATTACTAAGTCGGTTGCATTGACATTAGATATTCTTAAATAAACATTTAATATTCTTATATTTTACAAAGTAAAATTGATGTTATGACATTTTAATTTAATATAAAAATTATCACATTTTTTTTAAATTAAATAATATTCTAAAAAACCCAAATTAAAAATATTTAATAATAATGAAGATATAACTTTTTAAATTAAAAAATTTATTAGAAATGCTTCTGTCATGTCGAATCAAGTATGAGAAACGGAGGTGTTATTAAAAGTAATTTATTTAATTATGTGGAAAAATATTAAAAAAATTTTTGGGAAAACAGAGGCTTGTTACAAAAATTTGTTTTTGTTTTATTTTTTGACAATTTGTTTTAACTTTTGAAATTTGTATGAAGGAAAACAAATTATTAACAAGAGAAGAAATTATGTAATTACTGATATCTAAAGGATATAAATGAATATTTGACTCTTTCCTTCATAATATAAAACATGAAGACTAATTTTCTTCGTTATTTTTAAACCCTTTCAAAATGTCAAAATTCTCACAGTGATTTAAATGAAATAAAAAATTTAATTCAAAAAAGCTTTATTAATATTTAAAATGGAAAATAAAATTGTATTAAAACATTAATTATTAATGAATCAATTAATGTTGGAAAAATAATAATGAAATTGAAACAGAGCTGGCAAAAATATGCTTAGAATGAATTTTATTCTTAAATAGGAATTACCGTTAAATAAAGTTCATACTTGAGGGGTGGTATTTGAAGTTGAAAATCATTTGGAAATGCCTTAAATTAATGAAGGAATTTATCATTCAGGTATTGGAATGATAAATTTGAATTGAATACGAAAACATGGAAAATTGTTTTCGTATTCAACATTTAAGCCCTAACGAAGTTTTAGAGTTTTTTAAATATTGACTTACTTAATAGTCCTAATTGTCGAAGCAGATATTTTTTTTTCCTTTGTTATTCCTTTTGGGAGTGAAGATCAACAAAATCTTGACATCTTATTCTATTTTGGGTTATTCTTTTGATTTCTGATTAGGCTTTTCCTTTTTGGACAATTTATTACATTACGGACCTTCATCGTGTATAATTATTTAGTCTACTCACCTTCTACTACCTTGTGGATTCCAATGCAGTGCCTGATAGGATATGATACAGTCTGTTTTTTTTAACTTATATGATCTATTCATCTCCGCTTCCTTTCTTTTTTGGTAATGATTATGGGGCGTTGCACTGTACTACTCCATAAATCTGTGTTTGTGATTGTTCTGTGCCAGAAGATTTTATTTGTGTCTATCAACTGCGTCTTACTACCGTAAGACCGTAAGAGTCGTACATTTTTATATTAGCATTTATGGGTAACTGGTGCCATAATCTCCCAAATGTCACAGATAATCAGTACTGCCGAGGTAGTTGAATTGAGCACATCTTCTTCTCTATTATTGTCAATTACGACGGGTTTATTATTTGCTGTATTTATTCTTAGACATTTAGTTTTCTTGTTGTTAACTTTTAGTTCGGCTAAAGCTGATTTCATTGGAGAGTTATTTAGTTTTGTGTGCATATAATTATATGTGTCGTCTAGTATACTGATGTCGTCAACTTAATTAATAAAATAGCTATTAATAATGATAATTAAAATTAGAATAAGTCAAAATTCACAACTCAAAATTAATGACACATTAAAACTAGTCCTTCAATTAAAAATAAGACATTTTGTAAAGAATAACATTTTATTACAATATAACTTGCACCAATTATTTGTTCATGTCTGTATTTTATTTTCATAAGACAAAATTGAGTTAAATCTTGAAATAAGTTAATAAATTTGCTTTTCTTGAGGTTTTTTTTATTATTCAAAATCTTTCAAAAATTAGCGTACCATTAAAAAGCTTCTTTAAAACTTTATCTTCAATCCTACCAAAATGGAAATAAAGACAATAGAAGAGGAAAATCTACAAAATTTTCTTATTAAGATTGGTGAAAGGGTAGACATAGAAAAACCAATCGGATCGGATTAATTTTAAAAAGATTTTAAAATAAATTTTAATTGACTTAAATATAAAATTGAAATATTGTATATTATCGACCGATGGCTGATGCTGTTCTTTTCAAAAAAACCATCAGATGGATTTTATATTTATTGAATGGATAGAGAATTTTAAAGTAAAAACTTTGGAAAGATGATGTAGTTTTAATTGAAAAATATGGAAAGAGGTTAAGTCGTGTACTTATTCTTAATAGAATTGGTGTTATAGGTTTTCATTTCAAAATCTAAAGATTTTTATTTAAAGTACATTTTCATTCAAATATAGAATATGTTAATATATATAGTTAATTTTAATGGTTTTTATAGTTCTTGTGAGAAGTTTTGGACGTGTTAAGAAAGTAACAGTTGTCTTTTAATATAAAAATCAAGAGAATCAATTAAGATTTTATTTTGAAATAAGATGTAAAACTAAAATAGAATTAAAAGCATTTTAAAGTTATAAGTTTTTAAAATAATTTTAATTAAAAAATTGTTTTAAATAACTGAACATTTATAATATTTAAATATTGTATTAAGAAATTATTGATATATTTTCTGTATCTGATTAAAAGTATTGTACGACACAATTTAGAGTTGGGAGAAATAGGAATTGAATTTACGACAGCGATGTTGTAACATATAACAAGCTAAAACGCCTAAGGTGGGCCGGTCACATACAACGTATAACAGATTCCCGCATTCCAAAGAAAGTATTAAATGGGAAAATAGATAGAAAAAGACCAGTAACAAAAAGTGAGAAATCAATGGATTAATGGAAGATGGATGGATGGGAAGAGAATGATTATGGAGGTCAAGGTTCAGACAACGGACTATAGCGACATAAAAGAAGAAGAATTGATGATTGAATTGAGGAAAAGCTTTTCATATTTCAACACTATATTCTTTTATTTTGAATCATAAAATAAACTTAAGAATAAAAATTATTTAACAAACTAAAAAAAACCGTTAGAAAATCAAAGTTTGGATTATACCTTTAAATCCTGTGTGGAAAAAATCCCCAAAATGTGTATGAAACTTTGGTACTTTTCCCATAAGTTAATCCTCCAAAATTAGGAAAATTAGGGGACTTTTACAAAAACTTTATTTTGAAAATCTTTTCCATATGAAAAAAGTCTTCAAAAGTGTTTAATGTAATGGGACTGCCGTCCTAAGCCCATGTTAAACAAATTATTTGATTCATGATTTTGTAACAAACTCTAAGAAGTGGAACTGTGATTTTGTACCAAACTCTGAAAATCCTGATTTTTGAGAGGGTCCATTAAATTTTTATTTCTTTGCAATGAGTTTAAATTCCTTCATTTTCAATCTCTTGCTTCACTTCAATGCTTTTTATCTCTTCATTTCAATTTCAAAAAATATTTAAAATCAAAAGAATAATTTCTAATTTATCCTTTCTCATTTCAATTTTATTTGAATTTTCATTTTTATTCTTCAACTTAATTAATTCTATAATTGAATTTATTTAATTTTTTAAATTTAAATATTAAAAATCAACAATTAAAAAATGCATTTATAAAGAAAAACATTGATTACAAAAATTTTTAATTGCATAATTTTATTTAAAGAACTTTTAAATATACCTGGGAAGTATAAATGTATATTAATTAAAACACTTTCCAGACCAAAGCCCTGAAAGCCCCTTCTTTTTTTTAATTATAACCGTTAAACCAATTCAGTTCAGCAATACAATTATAATGATGACAAAAAACTTAAAAAATTATACAATAAATTAATTTTAAATTCATCTTTAAATCTATAATGAATTTTTTTTATGTACCAAAAAAATTGCATAAATTTAGGCTCATAAAGGAAATTATTATAATTTTTTATTATTGTATAAATTTAAATAATACTGCAGTAATCATCATAATTTTTTTTTTAAATTTAATATGAAAAATTTACATTGTTAAAAAAGTTTTTATAAAAAAAATAAAATTTTTTTTAAAAAAAAATGTTACGCGATATAAAAACCAAATTATTTAGCCTTTATCTTATGCAATATTCATAAATGCATGAGATTGTACCCTAATGTATATCTATACAATAAAATATGGCATGAATTTTCTTTAAAATTATGTGCTGATATATATATAAGTATATATATATATATTTCATATATATATTCCTAGCACTTAAATGATATATATATATTATATAAGTATAACCCTTTCAGTTTTTCAAATATTAAATAAATACAAAATTCAACAGACACAATATGGGGTTTTCCCCTCTTTCTAGAATATATTATACGATTCTTTTACGAAATTTATTCCAAGTGCTATAAAACGGATTACAAAGTTAAAACAAAAAAAAAAAAAATAACAAAAAAAATTCAAAGTGTAAACGATTTAAAAATTTCATGAGATTTTTAACTTTATGTGAATTACCCATAAACCAATTCACCAAAATTCAAATTCATTCATTCACAATATTGTTATTATGCCAATATACAATATAAAAGGAATATATTCTTTTAATATTGAAGAAAATTTAAATTTTTAATAAGAATCTTTATAGATTGTACCAAAATTGTATACTTTTACCATGTATCAATACTTCTTTGGACTTTTAACAAACGATGGTAATATTTGATTTTTGTTGTTTCTTTAATGTTTAAATTTTCAAATAAATTGTAAATTATCTTGTTATCCCGTTTAAATGAATTTTATTTTTTTTTATTTTATATTTTAAATTTCATTTTATTATTGTATTTTTTTATTGTAAATTGTAGATTTGTATTTTAAATAAAATACGTGTTCTGTGATTTTAAATTTTTAAATTGCACTTGAGATTGTGGAAATGGAGTTGGAGTTGAAATTGTAAGGGATATAAGTTTTTAAAATTAACTAAAACGAGGAAAAGTGTAGTAGAGTAGACTGTGTCAACTCTGGGATACCCGTATGACCGTAACATATACATTATATCATACGGTTAATTACTTTTGGCTTTATTAAGTGTAGTGGAATACTCATATAAAATAAAGAGTTGTATGGCAGCTACTCGAACCCTCTGTCGTAGACCAACCAAATTTTGCAGAAACTTTGGCCATTATACTAAACAATTTTTGGCAAAAATTCAGACACCCAGCTTTATTAGGTGGAGAGTAATGCTCATATAAAATAAGGAGTTGTATGGCAGCTACTCGAACCCTCTGCAGCAGACCAACCAAATTTTGCAGAAACTTTGGCCATTACACTAAACAATTGTTGGCAAAAATTCAGACACCCAGCTTCATTAGGTGGAGAGTAATGATCATATAAAATAAGAAGTTGTATGGCAGCTACTCGAACCCATTCCACTAGACCAACCAAATTTTGCAGAAACTTTGGCCATAAAACTAAACTACTTTTGGCAAAATTTCAGACACGCAGCTGTAATAGGTACAGAGTAATGCTCATATAAAAAAAGAAGTTGTATGGCAGCTACCCGAACCCATGGACCAAAATGGCTGGATTTAAATAGCGATGACGGCTATTGCAAAAAAACAAATTTGCGAAAATTTCAAGATCCTAGCTCCTTTAGTTTCGTGCAGACGGACAGACGGGCGGACAGACGGACGGACATACATAGCTAAATCGATTTATTTTTCGATTCTGATCCGATCCATACACTTGAGTCTATATCTACCCCCCCTCCTTCTCTGCGTCACAAACGTAATGGCAAATTTATTATACCCTTTGACTATATAGTCATACGGGTATAAAGAATGGGTTGAAGAGTTTTAAATACATATTCTGAAAAAATAAAAAAAAACCAGGAAGAATGTAGTAGGGTAGACAGTGTCAGCTCTGCCAATTATTTTTGCAAAATTTGAAATACATTATTACTTATTAGACTTTTAGTTATGTATAAATGAAAATATAAGTTGAGAGGCAGCTCTTCAGACCTCTTTTACTACGCCGACTATATTTTATTCAGACGTTGGCCATTAAAGTTAACAAATATTTACAAAATTTCAGATATCCAGCTTTATTAGGTATAGAGTAATGTTCATATAAAAGATGAAGTTATATAGAAACTAGTCGAACCCGCTGCATATAAAACCCGCTGTATAAAAAACTTTGGTCACAAAACTAAATTACTTTCAGGAAAATTTCAAATATCCAGGTTTACCAAGTAAAGAGTTATTGTCATATAAAAAAAGAAGTTATATGACAGCCACTCAAACCCATGTAGCAAACTGGGTGGATTTCAATAGCGATGATGGCTATTGCATAAAATTGATTTTGTGAAAATTTCATAATTCTAGCACATTTATTTTTTGAATTATCATGCGAACGGACGAACATACATAACTAGATCTGGACAATCTCATTTTTATATAATTTTTTAGTTTTGTATAATTTTTATTTTAAAACTTACAAGGAATCATTTTCAAGTTTTAGGAACACTGTTTATCCTGGGAACACGGTGTTTCTTAAAATTAATGGTCTGAAATTCAAAATTCAAACAATATTGTTGCTGAGGATTACCACACGGCAAAAGTAAGTTGGAAAGATTATATAATTAATTTGGAAGGACTTTGAAGTTTTTTATAAAATCAGAGTTACAAAAGATCGTTTAAAGGTTGAAATTTCCACTACCTAATGTCAAAATATGCATATTACAAAATTAAAAAGAAAGGGATTTTCATGGAAGCGTTTCAAAATCCGGTAATATAAAATCATACGTATCAAAATTTAGCGTTTTCATAAATCTTTCGTTTTTTAAAACTCGCATGGCGACAGCAGTGTTTCATAATAATATTAAAATAATATTTAAAGAGCTAAATATTGCCGCATATATAATCGAGATGTATATGTTTATGTATAAAAATACGAGATTACAAAAGGCTGAATTTAATAGTCAAATCATTTTTGAGTGTATTAAAATCGGGGCTGTAATCTTTTGATTGAAAAATCGGAATTTTTTTTCAGAGTATTTTTAAATATACGAAAATGCGAGAATCTCAATTAGGAGTACGCTGAAACGCTGAATTTAATAGCGATATCATTTTAGAGTTCATTAAAAATTAGGATTTTATTCTTTTGGATTGTAAATCGGGATTTTTTTCAGAGTATTTCTAAATATACAAAAATACAAGAATCTCAATAAGGAGTAGTTTTAGAGTTAGAGTTAGAAAAGAAGAGGGGGCGGGGGATACGAAGCAAAAACTATTCTCCTCTTTTGGAGATTAGATTTTACTTCGTATGTGAGTTTTGAATAATGACTTCATTTATATAGCTACAAAGTTAGTGCATTCCAAATGTGTTTTATATATGTTTGATACGGGAATTTTAGTTTTATCTGCCCGACAGCTCAGTTATTAGAGTGGTGACCTGGTCATATATCTAATAAAAAAATATAATTTATAATTTATGTCTTAATAGTTTATATCATAATATAAAATAAATTTTACAGCCAAAGATAACTCACTTATTACATTGTATGTGGTAGGAGACTGTATATAAATAAATAAATAAAAAATATATAAACTTTATGTTAAACGTTTTCCTAGTATAGCAATAAATATTTAAATATATAATATAAATAGAATATATAGTGAATCGCGTAAATGAATTGTGAAATATTTGGTGCTTCCACATGTGAAACCTTTCAATTCAATTTATTTTAAAATATCTTAATATCCCTATATAATATATATATATATATATATAAATATATATATTCTTAAATAATCAATTTCCTTAGAAGAAGTTTAAATAAAAGTTCCTTTAGCTTTATTTTATTATTGTTTGGTACTTTTTGTGGTGAAAATATTATTCTCACCACATAATCGTTTCAGAAATATTGTGAAGTTCTTTTTTATTCTAATTTTTCCTTCGTCATTTAATAGTTTTGAATTTTATGGAAAACTTTTTTAAATTTTTTTTTGTTATCAAAATTATCTTGACTTAAAAATGAAAACATCAGTGAACAAAACTTAAGTGACTAAAAAACAATACATATAAGGAAATGAGATAGAAATATAAAATTATTTGAAATTGAAAAGAAGATAGAAGAAAAAACTTTTATGTATACGAGAAGTAAAACTTTTCAACTAAGTTGGGTTGATTTAGTGCTGTTTGGTCGAAATATAAACACTTTTTTACATAAGTTTCGTTTTTTTATTTTGTTTTATTTTGGTTTTAGTTATGGTTTGAGTTGAATTTATTTTAGTTTTTGTAAACATTTTGATTTTTCCATGGTTTGTATGTTTAGGAGAAACAATAAAGCTAAGTAAAGAAATTTTTGTAATAAGGGATTCAAGGGGAAGTTTCTTCAATATTTCAATCAAATTAAGTGTGTGTAAAATATTAATAAAAACATTTTATATTTAAATATATTTACAAATTATGTACCAGCCCCAGTTTCCACTTACAAATGTGTGGGGCTGTTAAAAAAAATTAAAAACCATATCTGACTAAGGTTTGAATCCAAATTTAAATATAAAGTTATGGTAGTTCGCCATGTGAAATATTCTCAACTTCTAATATGTTTGAATACATATTTAACACTTTATATTAAGATGTGATTAGGAACTTGCACCTTAAATTATATGTTAATGATCAAATAAATTATTATGTGACTTAGGTCTAGAAAAAAGCGTTAGCAATACTAACAGCCCTGAAAAGTAAGTTATTATGTTGAAAACAGAACAAGTTGAATATGTAACCAATTCCTAACGAGTGAGAGGTAGGATCAGAAACAAAGTTATTCAGACAATATTTTACAAACTATGGAGGAACAACCAAATCTCAGCAGATGAAAAACTTAGAATCTTCAGTCCATGCGTAAAAAAAGTGAATTAATATAAACGGATTGCGATTTTAATTGTTTACAAGTCTCTTCAGAAACTTATATGTATGGTGGGAACTTAAAATATCTAATATAAACATAATTATTATTATAGCTTATCTCGCAAAGTTTTCAGTTGATTTTATGTGGTCATGTGGTACGGAGCTGCCGATAAACAAATGAATAAGTAGTCCTTCATTATAGCATTGAAACTTGAAAGCTTAATAACACATAATTTCTGTCGTTTTAAAACATATTTATCAACAAAGGATCCGTCTAATATCTATAAAGCCTATATTCAACCAAAAATGAAGTACAACTCATACATTTGGACTGGCGCATCCCAAACTTCTCTGAATTATCTTGACAAAATTCAAAACCGCGTCTTATGCCTAATAGGCGAACCTGTCCAACAAGTAACATTTACGCCCCTTATCTCCTGTCGAAATATTAGAGCGATTTCTCTATTTTATAGATATCTTATAGAAAACGACACTTGCTCTATTAAACTAATTGAAGTCAATTATCCTTCCTTTTAAACAATTCCAACGTAACATCAAAGGAGCTGCAAATCCTAACTCCTAACCTGTGAAAATTCTAAGATGGTTTTAAACTGGTTATGGAAACTATATCGTTGTAAAAATTGCTAAGATGTGAAACGCTTCTATCTAATGTGCTCCCTCTGTCAATGATGTTCAATGCTTCAATTTGCAAAAATCAAAACGAATTCCCCTTTAACATTATTTAATTAGCAAAATAAATAATTAAACCAACTCATATATAGAGGAATCCGTTCTAAGCGTTAAGTTAGCGTATAAAAACACAATCTCTTAGAAATTGAAGAATTAATATATGTTCATTATGTAAATTCTACCTATCATAAGCAGAATATGCTGCGAAACAATATTTATATGTCGAATTTCTCGAGACCCATATTGTGGAAAAGTGTTTAAGGGTGAATAGTCGAAAGTTCAAACGTTTTAGTAACGCATAGAAATATACAATCGCTGAATTAAGTTAATGGAATCTTATATGGGACAATGCACAACTTGGAGCAGAAAGTTATTTTAGGTGGAGATATTAGGAAAATTTGATGGTACTTCATGGAGCTATCTTCCCAATAAGAGATATTTGTATAATTTTAACTCTCAAAATATGAATAGGAAACCAAATTCTAAAAAAATATTTAGTTTATTTTGAAGCTTATAATAATAATTTACATAAGTATGTACCAAAACATATATAAAATATGTATGTATATATATAAAAAATTTAAAAAACCAAATATTTCTTTTTTATCTCTAATATAACAACAACAACAGCAACAAAATAAAGTTTTATAATCACAATAAATAGGATTATGATTTTATCACGGACCAAACAGACGAGAAATTTTTTTTTATAAAATAATACTGAACACCTTCTGTTCTAAATATTTGAAAGAGTTGAAACTTCTTAAGAAAGTTTACTTTATTTTCTTTTCTTATATTTTTATTATTTTTTAGTTTTTAAATATATTTAAAATTTACAAATTTTGATAACCCTTTTTGTTTTAATTTAAACACATTGTCTTTCAAGGAATTATATGGAAGAAATTGTCTATAGATACTTACGTTTTACAAGATAGTTTTAAAAAAAAAAAGTAATACAAAAAAAAATATAATGAACTCATTGATCCCATAAGTTATAAGCAGATACTTTCTATCATATTTAACAACAACAAAAAAACCGAAAAGAAAATATGTTAGAAGTTAATTAAACTCGTATATATATGTATGAAGTATTGTTGAAGAAAATAGGAAGGACATTTACTTTTAATTATAAAAGAGATTATAAAAAAGATTTATTTAAGTAAAAATTGTAAGAACTATAATTAGAAAAGATAAATATTTAAAAAAAATTTTAAAAATCTTTTTATTGTGGTTGCTGTTGAAAAAAAAATTTAAAGTTATAAGTACGATATTTAAAAGATGGATTTATAAAACTTTTTTTAAATAGACTATTAAAAATAATATTAAAAATGATTTTAATAATTACACAGTTCCATTTATTGAAGATTCGTTTTTCATAGTAAGGTGGTATCCAAAAAGTATCGCACTAGCACATTATTAGATCTATATACACTTTCCGCAGTCTATCACACTATTTTCTCCTCTATTGTATTATTCGGACTTCAATTTATGACAGTTAATAAAGTTTTAATGAACGCTCTCGCTTCGTTCCCTACACGTGTAGCTCTTTGTCAAACTAAGATAAATTTATTAAATTATATGAAAGCGTCTACAATAGACGCAGCCCTGACGCAACCATTACACAGCCATTAAAAAAATTTGTTTAACTTTTAACTTTTTCGCTTTTTCTACGTATTCAAATGTCAAATAATTGAACTTTGAAAAATATTTTTTATTGCAAAATAAAAAAATATATTGTCAGAATAAAAAATTAGTAAAATTATTAATTTTTTTTCTATCTAGGGTTAAATAATATCAAACTATTATTCAAAGTAGGTACACAATAAACTCTAAACTATTGAATATTTTTAATTTCATGAAATTTGTAAACAAAAAAATGTCAAAAAACGCTGTCATGTACATTTCATTGTAGACAATCCTTTGTTGACTACGAAATGAGAGCGAAACGATAAAATTGAACAGCGAAAAGCGAAATTGTAACAAATTTGGTTTTTGAAATTTTTGGCCTTTGTAAAATTCTATTAGTAAAACGGTGAGTTTACTTTAAGGTTATTGAATTTATTTTGATTAATTTTTATGAAAAATAAATTTTGTAAAGTTATTTAATGAAAGGCAATACTATTATTTATCAAAGATTTAAAAATATAAAATTTTACTTTTAAATTTTAATTTATGAAATAGATGATGATATAAAAATTTTTTCTCATTAATTTTACTCTTGATTGCGGTGTGATGCCAAAATTAACCGATTTAGTGTTACATGAGTAGTTCTCTGAATGTGTAGGCAAGTAGTATTTTTATCTTTTAAATAATTTTGGATTAAGTCATCAGATGTTCTCGTGATTCCATTCAGCATTCGTGTATAAAAAAACAAGTGGAGTCAAGTTTAACCTTGATGGCGTCAAATAAGAAAAACATATAGAAACTAAAAGAAAGATCCAAAAAAACTGCTAAAATCTCCCACTTTTTAAATTTTTGTTTCTATATTTAAGTTTTACTCCAAAGTACCTTTTTTCAATCAAGTCGATATAACTTTTAGGCTCCAAGATACAATTAGAAAACCAAAGATCCATTATAAATGAAAAAATTTAAAAATAACCAAATTTTAATATTTTGAATCGCTTTAGTGACCCCGAATTTTTTTGGTTTCGTATGTTGCACTTTTGTGATTTATTATAAAACACATTAGATAATAAAATACTCCAACTATAAGAGAAGTTAAATGAAAGCATTGTTTGACGATTAAAGAAAAAATTAAAAATTCAAGTAGGAAAAAATTAATTTGCATTTTCCAATTAAAAATTTTTAAATATCATTTCAAATTTATTCATACGGAAGTGTATTCTCTAATTGTACGCTTTTATAATAAAATAATGATGTATTAGAATTTCAAAAGACTAAAATTTAAAATTTATTTCATAATTACAATATAAAAAATTCAAATTTATTTAAATACTTCAGTTTACTTACAATATTGTTGAATACATGCAAAAAAATAAAGTGACCATTTGCCTAATATTGTTGTAATTTGTACTGCAAAAAACAAATGCTCAAAAGTTTGTGTGTTCTCTAGATGCATTTTGTTTGTTTTCTACTGTTCCAATTTTTCTTAACTTCTAGTGGGTCGAAAATATCAACAATTAACCAGAGAAGCTGTACAAGGTTCTTCTGATAGTTACGTGCCAGTAGTTACACTAAGTGACTCTTGAATATTGATTGGACTTTATTTAACTAAAATATAGGCGTGGTGTTGATTTTAAGACGAGTAGATACAAATATATAACTTTTTTTTTATACAGTGGTTATAGAGATTTGATTTCTTTATGTGAAAGTAGATTTTGATATTATAGATTATGTAAGGTGAAATTGAATATTTTGGAGAAATATAAAGATATACAATAATTTTATTCTTAAACTTTATTAAGGGTTTCTTATGAATATGTATTTCTATGAATTTCCCAATTCAACAAGCAACTGCAAATACTTATATGGTTCCAAAATTACGACTTGCGTATAACAAGTGATTTTTCAAAAGCCGTATTCTGCCATTTTAACAATTGTATATTGGTCATTTTAATTTAACCCTTTTATTCTTAGTTTAATTTTCAATGCATGTATTACTTTTAATTTGAATTAATGTAACATTCGTTATTCGATATTCTTGTTACCTTAAAGCAGGCGAACAAAGAGGAGGGAGTGAAAAATTTCTTTCCTTTTTTTTTTTTTTTTTAATAAGTGTTTTAAAACGTCTTTTCCACATACGAATATTTTAAAGTAAATTTGGGGTGCTACCATATTTTAAAATCAGAGAATTGTTATTCCTTAGGAAGAATTTTGGGTGTTTTTATACTCGTATGACTATTAGTCAAAAGGGTATACTAAATTTGTCATTACGTTTTAGACTCAATTAGATATAGACTCAAGTGTATGGATCGAATCAGAATCGAAAAATAAATCCATTCGTCTCCACGATAACTCAAAAAATAAAGGAGCTATGATTTTGAAATTTTCACAAATTCGTTTTTATGCAATAGCCGTCATCGTTATTTAAATCCAGCCATTTTGGTCCACTGGTTCGAGCACCTGCCATATAACTTCTTATTTTATATGAGCCTCTATACCTATGTAAGCTGGGTGTCTGAAATTTTGCTAAAAGTAGTTTAGTGTAATGGCCAAAATTACTGCAAAATTTGGTTGGTTTACTGCAGAGGGTTCGAGTAGCTGCCATACAACTCCTTCTTTTATATGAACATTATACTACACCTAATAAAGCTGTATGTTTGAAATTTTGCCAAAAATAATTAACCGGATGATGTAATGTTTATATTACGGTCATACGGGTATCCTAGAGTTGACACTCTGCTCTGCTATACTCTTCCTTGTTTTCTGTAAAATTTTTATTTTATCTGATTGGAAAAAAAGTTTTTCCAGTTTTCTTATGCGGTTTATTTTTTTTTTGGCAAAAAGTTCCTTTTGAATTCCAATTGTGGGTTTGTTTAAATTATAGAAATATTTGGCATGTAATGTTACCCTAGGGATACATTAAAATAGAAATTAATATGGTTTTTAGAAAATGAGTGGTTCAATGAAAACATGAAGAATCGATTGAATGATAAAAATTAAAACCGAAGAAAATATGTAATGGAATGTTTTTGTGTGGAAAATTTTTTAAAATAATTTTCTTAAGTGTGTTGAAGGAGGAATAAAACCTACTGTTAAAGTTCGATGTGCTATCATTAGAACAAATTAATGAAAGAGAACTAAATTAAATTGAGTTATATACTAAAAAGATAAATATTGTTGTTAAATTTATAATTTTAATGAAATTTTTTCATTAGATTTAGAGTAAATGGGGAGTGAAAAATTAAATTAAAGTGATTACTGAAGACTGAATATATTAAGAGGTTATTAAAAGTAGTTATTCTATGATAATTTCGAGAAAATTTAAATTAAAATACAATAAATGCGAGTCTGAAGGTGCTTTGGTGCTTTATTAATAATGGTCTGAAAAAATTGCTGATTAAAAGAGTTATTAAATATCATTAGTTTGTTGAGGTCCTCTGGTTACCAAGGGAGTATTTTATTTTTAATTGTCCTTATATTAAATAATTTTCCTCTATAGTACATAAATATCTAATATAATAAAAATACACTTGAAGTTAGTGCACCATAGATGACGCTAATCAGTCTCATTTCTTACAATTTTTAAAATCTGAATTAAGTTCAAAAATTTCATTCGATGGAGATCCTCCCGAATTTTATATCGTTTAAAAGACAATTGATGCATTAATGCATTCCATGTCACAATAAGATGAACTGTATCGAAAGCGTTCTTAAAGTCATTGAACAAGATATAAAGTCATTGCTCTATGATCAGTCGCAAGTTGTTTGCGTGATCTGTTCAGTTTCCATTTAAGCGAAATCATACTTGTTCATCACTTCTATTTTGTTCTAATTGGGCTTGTATTCTTCGATTCAGTAAGGTTGCGTTAACTTTGTATATGATGTTCAGCAGATTTATACCCATATAATATTGAAGTTTTACAGGTCTCACTTTTTGGGAGTTTCATATCTAGACTTTCTCTCAAACTTTTCGGATGTGAGGTTCTAATATTTCAGTTGTTATTTGCGAATCTGCTTGTAGTATATCTGTTGGAAGTTCCTAGTCTCCCAACGTCAAAATAGAAGTTCAGTTCTGGTGTAATCGGAACACTATATTTGTTGTGATGTTGTTGGTGGTACTTGTTTTCAGAAAGAGAAAGTGTTTCCAACACTGGAGTTAGACATCTGTGTTTGAGAATGGGGCTTTATTTCGGATTCTGATTCACTGGTTTTGCGTGTATTTGCGAATAGTAATTTTACCTATCTGTTGATATAATTTCAAAATTTCATATAAAAAGGTAAAATTGGTTGGATAGATTGTTAATCAATAAGAATTTAATTAAGCACATGTATTCCCTTTTAATCCATTCTGGAAACTATTTTTTTTTACGATAACAGTAAATGCTGTTCTTATGTTTTTTGATGCAACCTGCGTTTAATTCTGGAAGATAGTAGTATCAGCATTTAATATAGGGATGTAAAAACCAGATGAAAAGGTAATGATAACAGCATATTAGCTTTGTAATGATTAAAATCAAATTGCCAAAATTCATAGATTAGCGCTTAGAATAAACCATCTTTAAACATTTAACTGCTTATTTTTTTTAATATTTAATTACATAAAGTTCATTTTAAACTATCAAACATCTCATTATCATAAAAAAGTCATAATCAAATTTAAAACAACCACATCATTCGTTTACTAACTACAACTTACAAGAATGAAATAATAACATTAAATATCAGTTCTTGTACATTAAACTGAAATCATTTATACAATAATAAACTCTAACCTCAATACTAATAATTTTCACTTCATTAGAAATTCCAATATAGGTACATAAATGTATCTTAAGATACTTATACACATTAAAAACATTTAAAATCATTTGTTATTCTGGTTTTTTTGTTTTTTTTTTAAGATTTTATGTTGAATAACCATTAAATTGAGTTTTTTGTTAAGGTTTAATGCCTTTTGGCAAACTATACACCAATTTAAAGACTTTGAAATTTAGAGGAAGAACATATTTTTCCTGCAGATTTTTGGGTTTCTTTTCTGCTGCTGTTTTTTTTATCTTTATAATCAAATCAAAGGCATTAAAGAAATTGTTAAACATGTAAAAGAGCTACATTATAACGTTTCTACACTATAAAGCTACTAGACACATTAATGTCCTCCACGTCTTTTGTTCATTAAAACCCCACCACTTTGTACAGTAAAGCAATATATGTTAATTGAAGAATTTTCCAAAATATCCTTGGAATTCCTTTATTATATTTCAAAGAATTCTTATTTAAAATAGATATAACTGTTAACTGTATTCCATGCTCAATTCATCTAATTTCTTTTTGATTTAGAAAAAATTATGATTGTTTTTTTGTTGAGTCACTGCGAGTTCATCTGCACGTATATCAAAACATAATATAAGCATAAAATTTTCATAAGTTTTTCAAAATAATTATGTTAACTATAAGTAAAAACGAGGAAGAGTGTAGTAGAGTAGACTGTGTCAACTCTGGGATACCCGTATGACCGTTATATAAACATTATATCATTATTATTATAAACATTAATTACTTTTGGCAAAATTTCAAACATACCAGCTTTATTAGGTGAAATATAATGCTCATATAAAAGAAGGAGTTGTATGGCATCTGGTGGAACCCTCTGCAGTAGACCAACCAAATTTTGCAGTAACTTTGGCCATTACACTAAACTATTTTTGGCAAAATTTCAGACACCCAACTTCAATAGGTATAGAGTAATGCTCATATAAAAGAAGGAGTTGTATGGCAGCTACTCGAACTCACTGCAACAGACCAACCAAATTTTGCAGAAACTTTGGCCATAAAACTAAACTACTTTTGCTAAAATTTCAGACTTAAATAGCGGCTGGATTTCAATAGCGATGACGGCTATTGCAAAAAAAAAAAACGAATTTCAAGATCAAGATCCTAGCGGACGGACGGACATACATAGCTAAATCGATTTTTTTTTCGATTCTGATCCGATCCATACACTCCTCCTCCCCCCCTCCTCCTTCTCTGCGTCACAAACGTAATGGCAAATTTATTATACCCTTTTACTATATAGTCATACGGGTATAACGAGAAAAATTTAAGCTGTCCTTGACAACTGAGAGAATCCGTGCAAAATCGTTAAAATGTTAAAAATAAAATATATCATCATGAGTTTGCAGACGATATTTTCTCCTTAATTTTTCATATTTTAGATTACTTTAAGAACGTTTCCGAACCTATCGTACTACCATAAGATGCTCGAAAATATTAAATTATCACACTACTTTTCGCATTCATATTTCGTCCGAGCTTAAAAGTTTTATTTAGTTTTTTTAGTTATTATACGAAAGGGACTTTTTAGTCAATTTTTTTAAGCTAGTTTAAAGTTAACAAAGTACGAAAATTTTACAGGTGACGAAGCGAAGTTTGACAGATTAAGTCCGCTTAATTCGAAATTTTTAACATTGATGGAATAGAGGAATAGAGATAAGTCTGGAAACATGTTTGTAAGATTTAATAAAAACTTTCTATGGCAGCTATTACAAAAATTACGCCATAATAAATCCAAATTTTTCAAATAGTTTTCTCTGTTAGGTAATTTACGCCATATTAACTTTAAATCTTCTATACAGTCTAATAATTATGATGATATGCTAATAGCTTTCAAAAAAAAAGAGTATAAAAGCTAACTCCAGATGGGGTTCGATTTCAATCAAACAGTATAGTACCCTTAAATTAATACGAAAACACTTTAGTTCAGTAAAAAGAAGAGAGAAACTGACAGACACAAATAAAGCTAAATTAAACTTATTCATATCTAATTAAATGCATTTCAAACGAAGAAGTAATATTGATATACCCGCATCGCTTGATGGGTACAAATTTAATATTTTAAAGATATTTATCTTTTGAAAAATGATTTGATGTTTTGGAAATTGTTTTTAATATCACTTTGTATATTATATCTATATACATATAGTAGATATATAATGAAAATATATAAAAATTTGAAATGCGTGCCAATAATTTTCGATTCATTTCATTATCATTTATGACATGCGATAATCAAAGATGTATTTTTGAAGTATAAATATGTTTTGATTTTCTTTTTTTAATTCTTTTTCTTTAAATTAATATACTTGTGAATATCTTGTTTATCGGTAAAAATTATCTTTGCAATGTAATGAATGACTAATGAGTAATAACAGTAATAACTAATGGTTATAGTATATATTATCCCATCCCACCCAATTTATCCCATCCAATTTTTCCCATCCCCCATAATTTAGAAATCCCTAATAGCTTCTAACATAATCCCAAATCCTTCCATATCCCCATCCCTGTAGCCAAACAGTACATTTGTATCACAGAGGTTCCCTACTAAAGTTTGGTTCAAAAAGTGGTTGGTTTTGGTGTATTAAATTCGCATATTACCCAAAGAAACACCCCACAGTTTCAATGGGTGGCTTTCGAGCTTTCCATTCCCTTGTAAAAAAAAAAATTTTTTCATTTGTGGTAGAATAAATGAATGGGAACGGAGGTTAACATTTCAAAATCTGTATTCAATAGAAACTTAAATAAATAAAGATTTTTAAATATTTTTGAAATTTTATATTAGTGGAAAGTTAAAGTTCAAGCTTTTCAGATTTCATTTTAAATAATTTCCAAAAATTTTAAGAATCCGAAAATGCTTATCATATAGTTGAGTTCTGTAAGAATAGTATTACGAAATATTGAAGAGTTAGTTTTAAAAAAATAAGCTTCTGAGAATAAAGTGTTTAAAAGTCTTTAGTATATAGAGTTATATTATGTTCACACTACGCAAAAAACCTAGTTTTAAAATTAACCGTTCAGACTATCGTTATGCATGAACCTAGTATTGTTTCACGATTCCATAACAGCAACATTTTTGACTGTAAATAAACAAAATTTAACTGTAAATAAAAAAAATTAAAAATGAACAAGGAAAATTTTTTTTTTTTAATTATAATTTTGATTACATTTTATTAAATAATAAATAAAATTTAAATTTTAAAATTCAAAAAACAAAAAAAAGGCTATTTGTTTATTTTCAAAAATAAACAACAATGACATTTTACAAAATCACGTAGGGATGTAAAAAGATTTAAACAATAATCGAATATATCAAAAAATTTTATTCAAAAACCTTATAACTAGGACTTTCAAAATTTTGGTTCATTTTGACAGCAATTTTAAATATGAAAAACCTTGTTGTATGAAAAACCAAACCACGCAAGTTATTTGTAACAACAAATCACAAATAAATAAAACATGTTTCGGTAACGTGTCAAATTTGCAAACGTTGCGAGAAACATTAAATAATGATTTTCCCAGGGAAACAAATTCCCACAATATTATTCTTTATTAAATATAATTTAGAAATATCATATTTCAGAATTATTTCACCCCTGTTGTAAAATCTAATTAATCAGCAATTTAATTTATTATAAATTACCTTAATTTTAGTAATTAAGTAGAGTTTGTTTTGTAACGTCTTTAAGAACGGTTCTATACTTAAGTTAACATCAATAAAAGGTTTATATTAAAATTTTATATATAAAATCAATGTGTTTTATTTATGTGGAAATATTTTTTTTTATTGTCAACATTAAATAAATAAATAACTCGCTTGAACCTGGTTTCTTCGAAGAACCTGGTTCTAGTTCATAGTATGAACATGGTATTATACACAAAAATCTAACCTCAATTCTACAAAATTACTTGAAACTTATAGTTTTGAATTTATCAAATAAGAATCTTTTAGATTCAGAACCTTATAACAATTTTACACATTTTAGGTAAAATTTATTTTCCAAAAAAAAATTATCAATAAACCTTTAGAACAGCGGTAGGTATTCAAATATATTTTTTAAAAATTTAATGCACGATTTAATCTTTGTTTATTTTAGACCAGGTTATCATAATCATCTAAAGGTATAACTGGTCTTTTATGTCAACAAATGCCTTGACAAACCTAAAATATATATTAGTTGTATCTTTAACAACTATTCAGTCTAAAACAGTTTACATTACTATTATACAAGTTTACTTATTGTCCAAAAAATTTTCAAAAAACCTTTAAAAAAGATATAGAACTTATCGCACATTAATTAAATTTAATTTTTTAAAAATTTAGTGGACAATTTAATCTTTGTTTATTTAAGACTAGGATATCAGAACTATTTAAAGGTATAAATTGTGTTTTTTATCAACAAAGTCTTGACAAACCTAAAATATATTTACATATTTGTATTACAGGTTTTTTTTCTTCTTATAATTAATTTAAAATTTCATTTTAAGATAAGGTATATCATAACCAAAGGCCCTAAGTTTCACAACATGATTTATCTGATAAGCATTTTTCTAAGTCTTGGATGTTATTAATTAATTATATACAAAAATGTTTATTATCTATAGGTACCATCAAACACTAACACACAAAAATTGTCTTTAGATTTGCTTGTACAATACTTTCAAAGCAGATATCATTCTTGGTATTCTTGGAATTGTATAATATTGAAGACCTTAATAAATTTTTTTAACAACTTTTAAAATTCCTTTTCTGATGACACTTTTTAAACTTCGACTCATTCGTGACAATAACAATGTGTTCGTTGGAATGAAGTTTATTTTCTTAATGTCTATAGAAGAAATTTATCATCTGATTAGTGATGATAACTCATCTGACTTTCTCATATATTTAATGAATTGTTTCCCAAGTCTTATTCTAGGTTTTTAATATAATGATTTATGGAGATTCCAATTGGTGCTTGGACAGGTTGCTTTGATCACATAAATATTATGCATTTTAATTAAAAAAATTTATACACTGGTTTTTATACCCTACACCTATAGAATAGGTAAAGGGGTATATTAACTTTGGTATGGTGTTTGTAACCACCTAAACGAAGCGAGCTAGATATGGAAAAGTATATATATTTGTGATCAGCGTGACCGCCTTAGTCGATATAGCCATGTCCGTCCGTCCGTCCGTCCGTAGGCACGATAACTCAAAAAATAATGGAGCTATCTTGATGAAATTTTAACTGTAGGTTACTAGGACTGAAAGTACGGCGGGGATTGCATATGGGCGAAATCGGCCCATTGGTTTGGATTCTGGACCTTTTAATCGATCGAAGGGCTAACGAACATATATAAAAAATCACGATAACTCAACAACTAATGACGTTATCTTCATCAAATTTGTGTTGTATGTTACTAGTAATAAAACTACTTCGGGGATTGCGTAAGGTCGGGATTGGACCATGGGTTCGGAACCTAGAACTTTTTGATCGAATTTAGGCCAAACGAGCATAATTCCGAAACCAATGAAGATAGAACCTCCAAATTTGGTATCGGGGTATCCCTTCCAATTTCCTAAGTGTCTTGGGAATTTGGGTCCCATTGGAGTACTGTCCCATTGGAGTATCTCTTACGTGGTCCCCTAATTTGGGATTAATTGGAGAGGTGGTTCAGTACCCCTCTCAGACCTCCCAAGTTTTAAAAGCTTATAATCGAAATTACTAAAAATAGTTACTTAAAATTAAGATAGACCGTTCAAATTGTGTACAAGGGTTAACTAGTACTATAAGTACAGCGCTGGCTGTATAAGGGCGAAATTAGCCCATGGGTTCAGATTCTTGACCTTTTAGTCGGTGTCAGGGATAACGAACATATATTAAAAATCACGATAACTCAACAACTAATGACCCTATCTTCATGAAACTTGTGCTGTAGGTTATTGGAAATGAAACAACGGCGGTGATTACGTACGGTGAGGATTGGACAATGGGTTCGGAACTGAGAACTTTTTGATCGAATTTAGGCAAAACTAGCGTAATTCCGAAACCAATGAAAATATAACCTCCAAATTTGGTATCAGGGTGTCCCTTCCTATTTCGTAAGTGTCTTTGAAATTTGGGCCCCATTGGACTAGTGGGTCGGGGACCAGCCACTCAGTTCCGAGGTCCTTAAAGCATATTTTCGAAATTAATATAAATAGTAACTTGAAACAAATGTAGAAGCATCAACTTTGGCCCAGGGTGTTCTTTACTATTTCTTCCGTGCCCCCCTAATTTGGGATCAATTGGAGTGGTGGTTCAAAGGGTAGGGTATTTCTAAGTCGGTAGCACCGACAGACTGTTTCTTTACTTGTTTCAAATTGAATTGAGACTTTTTTGTAAAAATTTAATTTATAATTCCAATTAATTTTAAGTTGAATTTTTTACTACCGTAAAATGGAGTGAACTTGTCAAAAAAAAAATTTAAAACCTTTTTTTTATGTGTATATATTTTTCAAAATAAATCAATAATCAACACTAAACAAATTTATTTTAATTACAATAAGTTTCAATAGTTAGTAAATTTTAATTCAAAGTTTTTTTTAATATATAAAATTAGGTAATCCTAAACAATTTCTTAATAATCATTTAAATACGAGCATATAGAGTTGGTGAATCTAACATGTAAAGGCAAATTGCTATAATTTGTGATAGCTGTTTTAGATTACATATTCATAATTCGTAGACCTTTAATTTATCAATAGATAACAATTTTTCACTGTAAAGTGTGTTGGATGGTGTTAATAAAGGTAAGCGATTTATTACTTTACAAAACTTTTACAAAACTTGTATTTAAAGTAATTTATAAGCGGCGACTTAATATTGAGTAAATAATTCAATACAACTAACTTTGGTCATTGGTGTGCATAATACATATGCTTACTACATTATTCATTATTATTTTAAATTTAAAAATTCATGTGTCAAAATGATCAAAATCACCTCTACCGAACAATTTAACTCCGTTTTAAGGTAAATACTTTTACAATTTTGTATTGTTGTTATAAATAAATATCCAATAATTACATACATATGTTACATACATACATAATCAATACCAATCATGAAGAGCAATTCTATCAGATATATATTTTACAAAAGACCTTAAATATAATAAAAGTGTTAATCCTTTTGATTGGTGTTTGTTTTCGAATAGGAGAACACAAATTTTAGAAGGAAAATTTTTAATTTTAAAAAATATATCCACAGCTGCATTAAAATGGTTTTTTAATAAACCCCAAGACAATGAATTAAAATTTCGAAAAAAAATCTTCAATAATCTTATTCAATTCTTTGGTAAAATTAAAAAAAAACGTTTAAATGGGAAAAGAATTTCACTTTCAACTTAAGTTAATAATTCTACTTAAGTAGGTCAAGTGTATCAATTTACACAATGTATTTAATTTGATGTAAAATGAGATGCATCAAGTGGATGAGCCTACTTTAATACCAGGTTAACAGAGATTTAAAAACCCAAAAAATTTTTATATTTTATTTGAAAATTAAATAAGATTCTTCTTTGTTGGTTTATTGCTTTAAGAATTTTTTGAATGTGTTGTAACTTAAAAAATGCATTTAAAAAAAAAATAAGACCAATGCATTAAAAAAATGCATCCAATTTCAATATTTAAATTTAACAATATAACTTAAGTGTATTATATTACAATGTTTACATTTGACAGATTTATTTTGAATGTATTAGTTTATAGTTCTTAATAAAAAAAAACCTTTTCAACACCTGCTGTGATGCATTTAGTTTTTTCTTTAAGATTAACCTAAGGTTTGTGACTTTTATTTTGTTTGTTTTAAGATTTGTCTATGATTAAAAGAGTCTATGGTTTTGGGACTTATGTTGGTTTTAAATTACAAAAATTTAAGAAAAAGAATTTCCAAAATATATATGTATGGGATTGTTATAGTTTTGAATTCAGGTTTATAATGAAAAATTTAATTTCATAAATATTAATACATATTAAAAATTTTGATTGCATTCTGATGCGTAAAATATGCATTTAAAAAAGTCTGCATTATTTTAATTTGCATAATTTCAATCTGACTTTTTGAAGATAAAGTGAATTTTTGACAGTTTCTATAGGGGGAATAATAAAACTTAATTATTTATTTATTTGTAGTACCAGACAATAGAAAATATTGCCTGATAATATTAATCCTTTGCCGATGTGACATTTGGATTTATTAATAAATTATCGTAATATACACTATATTTCTTATTAGATATGGCCCGACCACGGTTTGAACCCGAGACTTTTCGATTGAAAAGCCGCCACTTTACCACTGAGCTGTCGTTAAATATTCCAAAAAGAGTGATATTCAAAATTAAAACTTAGTTGCAATTTTTAAACTCTGAAAAGTGAAATAGAATAATTAGAATTGTATGTGTAAAAATATTAAAATATTAAAAAAAGTAATGAATGAATGAAAAGAAAGAATTTATTCAATAATTATTTAATATTTTAAATTTCTAAATATGATCCACTCCTACAGGTGTGTTTTTAACTGATATTTAGTATAAAATTTGAAAATTTTTTATTAGGCATATAAGTTTACTTATTGTCCAAAAAATTTTAAGTAAACGTTTTAAAGAAATTTTGGAACTGTGGTAGGTATTCAAATTAAATTTAAAAAATTTTAATGCACAATTTAATCTTTTTTTATTTCAGACCAGGTTATCAGAATCATTTAAAAGTATAAATAGTCTTTTTGTCAACAAAAGCCATTGACAAACCTAAAATATATATATTACTGTATTTTAGGTTTTTTTATGTACTTTAAAATTTCTATTTAAAATCCATGTATTAACAACCACATTCTTATTGTTATGTAATTCCGCACCTATACAAAAATTGTGTGATTTACTACTGAAAACTATATATACCAAAATTTTCTTTGGATTTACTTGTAAAATTTTTTTAAAAAAGAGGCTGTTCTTGAAATATATTTGTTTTATATTTTTAAAACCATTTGCTATCATTTTCATTTAATAATAGTTATAGTACGTCAATTCCATAATTTTAGATAAAAGTGGAAATACAGTGTAACATTCGACCTGGGCTATTATTAAATGCTAAAAACTTTCATTTAATTAAACATTAGGTTTACAAGTAAAATTCTACAAGAACCGAAAATCGATTATTTTGGAAAGTTTACAATTTTTGTTTGATGCAATTGTTAATTCAAAACTTGTAATTAAAAATTTTTTCTACAAACGTGTAGAAAATTTTTAATTACAATTTGAATTTTCACAATTCTAAGAACATTTGTAAAAAAATGAAATTAAAAAGTTAAGTATAGAGTTTTACAAGTTCTTCTAAATTTTTTTTTCCTTATCAGAAAATTTGTAAAATTTACAAGTTTGTAATAGTTGAGCATTGCAAATTTTCACTTGTACATTATGAAACAATAAATTTTTACAATTGTTTTTACAAGCGGATTTTACTTGTTGTTACAATTTTTGAATTTGTATAAAAATTTTTGAATTATGAAATACGCTTCAGCTTTATCGCTCTGCTGTTGGAATAATATATATTCAAAATTTTGGAAATGGATTTTTAAATTGTTTAGAAAAGAAATAACTGCATTAAATTCCATTCAAGGCAAGAATTGGAAATGTTAAAGTTTATGTATTTTAAGAGATTATTTAAAAATATTAAATTGTAAGTTAAAAATTTATGTATTTATATAATAATTTTTCATTATGATATAATATATTTGAAACTATTGACTAGGAAAAAAGGACTTTAAAATGAATCGGAAAATATAACAAATCGATATCTAATATTACAATAAAATTCTTAAAAAATCCAAAATACCCAAAAAAATGTTCATAAAAACTATAAAACGTGATAACATACTGTTCCATTCAATAAATCCTTTCTTATTCTTTAATTTTTATACCCGTATGACTATCAGTCAAAAGGTATACAAAATTTGCCGTTACGTTTGTGACGCAGCGAAGGAGGGGGGATAGATTTAGACCCAAAGGTATAGACCGGATGGATCAGAATAGAAAAATTAATTGATTTAGCTATGTATGACAGACGGACCGTCCGTCCATCCGTGCCTACGATAACTCAAATAATAAAGCAGCTAGGATTTTAAAATTTTCACAAAATCGTTTTTATGTAACATCCATCATCGCTATTAAATTCCAGCCATTTGGGTCCATGCGTTCGAGTACCTGCCATATAACTTCTTTTTTTATATGAGCATTACTCAATACCTATTGAAGCTCGATATCAGAAATTTTGCCAAAAATAGTTAAGTGTAATGGTCAAATTTGCTGCAAAATTTGGATGGTCTACTGCATTGGGTTCGAGTATCAGCCATACAACTCCTTCTTTTATATCAGCATTACTCTACACCTAAGGAAGCTGGGTGTAGGAAATTTTTCAAAAAATAGTTTAGTTTTATGGCCAAAGTTTGTGGAAAATTTGATTGGTCTACTGCAGAGTTCGAGTTGTTGCCATACAACTCCATATTTCACATGAGCATTACTTTAAACATAAAATTTTGCCAAAAGGAATTAACCGGATGATTTAATGTTTATATTACGTCATACGGATATCCCAGAGTTGACACAGTCTACTTTATTACACTCTTTCTCGATTTCTTTTTAAATTTGTATATATACATTTATCTTACAAAACTTTATATGAACATATCTTCCCATAGATACGATCTCCATATATAGACTAAATATATTACATGAATTTGATCTGATTGGATTTTGATTGAAGTGAAAATTCCTTTATATCTATACAAAAAATAGAAAATAGAAACAATTTTTTTTAGTTAACCACAAATAAAACTTAAAATCATCACTATTATATTCAAAATAAAGCGATGAAGTGTTATTGATAACTGGCCAACTAATATAATGCTGGTCTACTTTAAATGTTAATCTGCCTGCATTCATATATTTTGGAAATTTTTATAAAAATATTTAAATAGAAAAATTTTTTAAGAAAAAATTTAATAGAATTTCTAAAATGGGGATGAAAAGTAATGGATAGTAAAGAATTTTGAATTTAATACCTTATTTATAAACATAACAAGGGTATGCAGTATTTATTCATATATTATATTTTTCAATTCTTTTAAAAATATTTTAGTATATGTATATTGTCATGACTATTAAATAATATTTGGGGCATTATTCTTTATAAACTGGGCTATCAATCGATTTTAAATTGAATTTTGAGTCCGAAGGATACTCTTATAAAAATGGAAGTGCTTTTTAATATTAGTTCAAATTAATGTGACATCACTTAATTCAATATATAAGGTTCGTAAGTTGTACTTTTAGTTTCTATACTTAGTTTTTTTTTAGCTAATTATTTAGGACTGGACCACAGCAATCACTTTTTTGGAACTCTTATTAACCTCAGCTGCACGGATTAGTTCTTCTAACTTTTAAAAATCCTTCTATTGTCTAAAGTTTCTCATAGACGGCATTTCTACCTAATTTCTATCATGCTTTGAGTCTTCAATTTTATATTGCAAACTATATGAAAAAAAGAGTTATTATAAGTTTATCAATGGGCATTATATTACCTAGATTGCCACCCTTCCTACTACCTATCTACCACCCTAACACCTCGACTTCGTGGCGCGTTGTGTACCCTGGATCTTTAAGCTGCTCGTGTGCCTCGTTGAGCCACTAAATTTTGTATGGTAAATTAGATTATCTTTCTCTGGTTCTTTATACCACTGAAGTCTTCCTAGTATGTTTCTCTAAAATTCTCATTTTTAGGTGATCAAGTGCTTCACATTGGTAAAAGACATGGAAAACCATTTTATCCTCCCGTGCACAACCACTGCACTTTGTTGCAGCATTAACTAAAACAATATAAAATTTCATTTAATCAATACAACTGATAATAGACTTTAATATCAATTTCCAAAAAATTTTCTGAAAAGATATTTTTTTACTTAGAAAAAATATATATAAAAGATTTAATGCTGCATTCTTAGAATTAAATTAAAAAACAAGTTGTAAAAAAAATTTTTGTAAAAAAAATATAAATAAACTGATGAATTTGTTTACACATTACGAAATCTTTTGTTTGTTACAAAATGTTTTTGGGTTTTGAAAATTGATGATATGGAAAAAAAAATATCTAAGATTGAATATCAACATGTCTTAAAAAAAGTATCTTGTTTATTACATACACACATTGTTTATATAAGAGTATTATATAGATAATATAGTGATGAAAATTCCCTTCCTTCAGGGTAGATTATCTCACTTTAATCTAAATATGTTTATGTTAATATGTATGTGAATTTGTGCCAAAATATAAATTCTTTTTCTCCCAATTTTTTTTTTAGTAGCGGTATGACAAGCAGGACATTCAGCTATAAAGTTAATATTAGAAGCAGAAAAAATATTAAGAAATATATAATATTATAAAAAGACATTGATAAAAACACTTTACACGTGATTAACTTTATGTCCTTTTTTTTTTGTTTGCTTCTTTATAAAGAATTTTTATAAAAGGATACCATGTTAACAAAATGATTCAATGAATAAAGTTGTCAGTATATTAAATAACATGTTTATTATTTTTTATAAATATTGTAAATATATATGAATATATTTTTTTTGACTATAGATGTATCATAAATGTATATATCTTAAGAATTAAAAATTTTTTTAAATAGTGTTTTAAGGAAAAATAATTTCCAAAGGAAAGTGAAGATATATCGAAGAAAACTAGTAGAAGATATGTATTTTACAAATCGGTTGTTAGCAGTGTTTTATGGAGGAACTCCAAAAACCCTCCTAATTGAGAATCTGACATATTCATATATATAAATATTCTGGAAAAGCATATAACATTTATTTTGAATCCAATTCTAAAACTTCTTCCTAACTATTTCAATAACAAAGTGATTAAAATAGTGGAAGCTGCCGCTTCCCAACTCCCGCTAACATTTTATTGAAACACTGATATTATACTTAAATACCGAATTTGTAACCAATATTGTATAAACAATCTCCAAAAATTCAATTTTTCTAAATAATATAATATTTAAACAATAAAGCAATGAATTTGGATTTTTTTTTTTGGATCTTAAGAGATTACGCTTGGTTTCAAAATCTAGGTATCATTATCTTAGACCCCGTTATCTTAAAAATTTTGTTGCAAAAATATATATGTAAGAATAATATTTAAAAGGGATTTTAGAGTTGGTTTCAAAAGCAGGGAAATACGCCTTTTACAGAATATTTATATATACGTGATATATGAGATTCTGTATATGTGTATATGTCAGATTCTCAATTAGGAGGGTTTTTGGAGTTGGATTCAAAATCAGGATTGCTGCTTTTTTCAGAAAATTTATACCTATATATTAAATTTTTAAAGATGTTTTTTTTTGGAACTTTAATTTTTTTGGAATTTTTATTAATAATTATTTTTGTTTGGAAAATTAATTTGCTATTGTTTTCACAAATAAAATTAAATTTTTAAGAAGGAAATAAAGCCATATGGAGAGACCTTATATTTTAATTTGTTAAATTAAATATTTTTCAATTGACATTTCATTTTCATTTTAATAATATTTGTAATTAACTAATAATAAACATAATAAAAAGAAATACTATAACCAACAAAATGACATAAGAATAATAAATTTCTTTTACGTTTAAAATCTACATATTAAATTACAAAATCAACCACATTAAATTAATGCACAAACTATAAATACAAAATCTAATAAACTTTTAATTTAAATTAATTTCATAAAAAAATTGAAACACTATTTATTTACAAACAAAATAAAGGGTACACTATAAAAAACACAAAAGGAAATAAATACAGTACCAAACCAGATGAATGCAATTACAACACATGGGACAACAACGTACTTCCTAATACCAGTGACAGCTGATTGGAGATACCCACAGTGATTTAATTTTTATAAATGAAATATAATAAATCACGAAATACTACTGATGTAATTAAAATCAAAGTTCTTGATATTAATAATAAATAATAAAATTTTATTAAAAATTAAACATGTGTACGGTTTGTCCCGTTTAAAAATATAACAATTTGTTATTTCGTATTTTACTCACATTACATCATCTGTAGTCGGCCTACGTTAGATTATTATAAATGACAACACATTGACAGCGTTTCTGAAATTTCTTTTGTTCGAAATTTAAGGTTTTTAAATCTTCAAAAAATTGTAAACTAAAGTTAGTTTTTTTAAACACAAACAAAGTTATAAATTTACATTTTGTACGAAATACAATCCTATAAAAAATTAAGAAAATTTAGTAATGCATTTTCGACCACTAGATGGCGCCATCGGTACTAATGACATATATATTCGAAAACTTGGAGATATAAAGTACCGTTATGTGATGACGTCATATTGATATTTTGAGTCCCCTAAACGAAAGAATATCCGATTTTTTTTATTTCCAAATTAAATATTATGATAAAGATGATGTATTTCATAAGCCATGTAAAAGCATGAATATTAAAAATTTTAGCCATGTAATAAAAGATTGCCACACAAACCATTGAGTTTGGAGGTCGCTATTTAAATAATTATTTTTATAGATTATGATTTTAACAAAAGATTTTATATTTAAATTTTTCTTTGAAACATCGCAATATAATTCAATTTTTATAAAAACCTAAGTTTTTGGCGAACTAAAATTTTTAACTAAAGAAATGGTTGTCTTCGTTAAGCGATTTAGTAATACTTCTAAATAATAACATACAATTTTACTATTTGGCAGAGGGATGATAGTTTTTTTACAATTTTACAATTTGACAGGTTGAACCCCTTGTGGTTGAGCATGAGTAAAAAGTTAAAAACAAAAGGTTTTCCATATGAAAATTGGGTCACGTGTAATAACAAAAGTATCTTATCTTTCCAAAAAGTAAATAAATGTCATAAATGGTTAACAAAACTAAATTACAAATTATTCAAATAAAGTAACAAATGAAAAATTATCTCAGGACAAAATTGAGGACAAATCTAAATGTTTAAACTGAATAAAATGCAGCTTAATTTAAATTTATAATAAAATACATCCTGTTTCACACAATTTAAAATCAAAATTACACAAATTTAAATTTTATTATTAACCAAATATGGGAATGTATTTTTAGGTTATAATGACAATTGTTGAAAATGACAATTAACAAAAACCTTTGATATGTTTTTAATAAAAAAATTAATTTGGTTTTCAAAAAACTCAGTGGATAAAAAAATCTTGAAAACCGTGAGAAAATTTTCAAAAAGGGTTCAAAATCAAAATATTTATCTCTCATTTTTCATTAGGCTGCAAGGAAATTTAGAAACTAATTTTTCCAAAAAAAATTTAAGAAATAAAGAATCTTCAAGGATGCTTTTATAAATACAATGAAAATATTACCTTAAAATGCAGAAGATATCTACCGGCCTGCATCTTTTAAAAATTCCAAATGGAAAATTTATTTTCATATAAGAAAATTTTTCTAATAAACGAGTATTGCACTCTGGCTGTTCAGACATTGTATAAATTCATTTCTATAAATATATACATATAGTTTTATGATTTAAAAAAATAAAAAATTGTTATTAGCTGGAAATTTTTATTTTGGGTCTAAAAGATTTTTTATAATTTTCCACTTAAGAATCAAATGTCGGAATCTATGGGTTTAAAAAAAAAATTATATACAAAATGTATTCATTATACAAAATATATAAAAATTTCTAAAGATGCTATTTATTTAGGTAGGCATAAAAATATCTGTAGAGTTTTTTTGATATTATAAAAAAAATCATATAAAATGTTTTATTGCATATTATTTACAGATGCTCTTTAATTTTGATTTTCTTTTTAAAAAATTCATATTATAAAACTTAAAAATTAGGTTTCTGGAAACCTGGTAAAAGAAGACTTATGAATATTAATTTAAAAAAATGGGCCTTTTCGTGGTAACTGGACCGCAAAGGTAAAAAAAACGGTAAACGTACAAAATGAATATCTTAGATAAAGCAACTGAATTTTCGAAAATGTATCGTTGAAAAAAAATGGGTTGTAGAACAAAAGTCAAATGATGAAATTTATTTCAGTAAGTCATATATTATAGTTATCCTTGTCAACTTTTAGATACCCAATCATACCCATTATGATGTATAAAATAACCCGTTACTTAGATCCATTACCTATGCTATTACATATATTATAAAAAAATGTAAAAAATTTCACCCACCCTACCCGATAATTTTAGCTTAAAAAAAAAAAAAGTTGGCCATCCCTACAAGTTGGTCCGAGTGATATCCAACTTTGCCAAATAACTTGCCCTATTAGCTTACGTACGCAGTTTTAATTTTAACCTCGTAACTTCATTACATTCAAAGTTAACAAATTGACAACTTTGTATGGGGCCGTAACACTTTAAAGCTTGCTTGTGCTTCATTTATTATATAACTAACCGTGTGTAATTTTCATCCTCCTAGTATAATTAGTTTTGAAGAAACTCATATTCGTGCAAAAAGGTTGTATTGCAGCTCTCCGGAGCCTTGGCCAATTTTAACCCAAGACAATAAAGAACCGGTATTCTGTGAAATTCATTCAAATACATAACGAATGGATTTTCTATTCTACAATACACATTTAAAATAGTTTGAAGGAAATCAAAACTATGACTTTGACTTCTTTTCAAGATCCCTTTTTTATATCCCAAAATAATAAAAGATCCTAAATAAAGATCATCAAATTCCAATATATATTTATGGATCTTAATTCTAAAAGGTTCTGTGGGAAATTATGCATTATTAATTAAAATTAAATTTTATCCAGTAATTTAGGTTTATTTCTTTAAATTTAAAGATTTAAAAGGTTACCCTTAACTTTTCCCAATTGCATAATTCCCATGATCGAATTGATCGTGAGAAAATTTTCGAAAAGGGTTATTTTTAGAATAATTTATTAAAAAAATTTTACCAGGATCACATGAATTATAGAATGAAAATTTTCAGATTTTCTTAATAAAATATTTTAAAATGCATTTTTTTTTTGTTATTGTGTTAGGTAAGGATTTAAATAAAAATTTATTGTACCTCCTCTAGGGTATTTGGGATAATAACCTTTTAATTGTTCTTTTTGTTGTTATTTTAAGTACTGTATAAAGTTACAAAATCTTTAAAAAAAAGGCATTCGAATTAAAAAAAAAGGAAAACTGAAAGAAGGCAGGAAATTACAACATAAATAAATATATAAGATGCTTTAAGATTTTTACAAATCACTGCTCATGATCGAGAGAAATGATCTTCATACGATGATCATTGATCGTGAGAAAATTTTTTTTAAAGGGTTATATCTGAAATATTTGTGGGTGTATTAATATTAGGTTATCATGAATGATAGAAGTTAAAAAATGTTTTCAAGTGGAGTAATTCTTTCATATAAAATCATTTGAAATGTACTGATCATGCAATAAAAAGTATATGATCAGACTTATGTTAGATTAGGGTAGAGTTCAACGTATTGATTGCATTGAAATGTTAGTGTATGTATGAGATTTGATAAAAAAAAGTGATCCGAAACAGGTGTTTAATTCAGTTTAAGAAAAGTTACAATGATACTATTATAACACGTGCTTATTTTTGGGGCGATTCAACATGGGTGGGAATTTTAATAAATATACTCCTATGATGAATGTGGTAGATCTTATATTCAATAAGTTAAGTAATAAATTATAAAAATAAATAAAAAACCCCAAAGGTGTGAAAAAATAATTAAAAATTTTATGCTTCATGATTTTTGGTTTATTTTGGAACAAGTAATCAGAATTATGTGAAGGAGTTTGAATTACAATAGTGATTCAATGTAGTGTAGGAGTTACAGCATTGGTTTATTAAAGAAAGTTTCACTATCGTTTCTTAGGTGTAATTTCAATTGGAAGATTCTTTAATATTGTATCAGGTATCAAAATTAAATACAAATCAACAGCAGATCATTTGTAATTTGATGTAAATCTGTTCTTGGGCTTAGGTTCTTTTTTTATATTTAAGTAATGAAAATTACAGGAGACTTAAAAAAAATAATGATTTGTTAGTTTGTACGTTCACAATTATGTAATGTGAACCAGATGCACTTTTAATAACTTTTTCCTGGGAATATTTTTTATTTTCAGATCGTGAGAAAATTTTGAAAAAGGGTTGAAATCAAAACATTTATCTGTTATTTTTTAATAGGATACCAGAACTTTAAGAACCCAGCTTTTTTGATGATCGTAAGGATGCTTTAAAATTTACTTTTACTTTTTTAAGACTAAATCCAAATATGTTTAATATTGTATACAGATTTAAAATTGTAGTTGTGCATCACAATTGGATTGCCTTAAAAATGTGATACAAAATATAATTTCAGAAAATCCAGGTAGTTATTTTTTCAAATACCTTTGAAGTATAGCGAAGGTATTAAGTTTTGTTCAGAAATTGTAATCACTTGGAAATTTTTTAATAGACTTATTATAATTATTTTATAATTGTAAGCCTATTATAGTCTTATAAAACGAAGAACAACGAATAATTTTACGCGTCATCAGTTTTTGTTTATATTCGAACAAGAAATCAGGATAATGTGAAGGAGTTTGAATTAAAAGGTGATCCAATGAAGTGTAGGAGTTACGCAGAACTCTCGTACTTAAAACAAAGCTTAATATAGTTTTCTAGGTGCGTAGGAAGGTGCGTAGAATTTTAATAGGAAGATTTTTATTAAAGGATTCCCAGAATATAAACAGAAGATCGTATGGTAGTTGGTAAGTCTGTTCCTGTAATTGGGTTTGGTTTTTTTTGATTTTAAGAAATTCAAATTCCTAGAAGGCTTAAAAAAATCAATGATTGGATATTAGTATATAATTTCATAGTAATATTTGAACTTGATCTTCATTGTGGGAGGTGGTCCAGATGCATTTTTAATATCCTGAGAAAAAATTTTTTTGCCTTTTTTATTTTCAGATCGTGAGAAAATTTTTAAAAAGAGTTAAAATCAAAACATTTATCTGTTATTTTTTAATAGGAGACAAGAGAATTAAGAATGTAAATTTTCTAAATCATAAAATGATCGCAAAGATCGCTTTAAATTCAGTTTGCGTAAAAAATTAATGCAATAAAAAAATGCACCAATTGGTTGTATAGCAATGGGATTCTTCCAAAAGTATCTTTAAATCAATACACAGGTAGTTTTTTTTCTAAATGCTTCAAAAGTATTACAGGTAGTTTTGAACGGATACTAGAAATCACAATCCATCATAATTCCTTGGAAATTTTTTTAATTCTTATTGTAAACCTTATTATAGTGTAGACCTATAAATCGAAGAACAATGAAATATTTCACACATGATTAAGTTTTGTTTATTTTAAAACAAGCAATCAGGATAATGTGAAGGAGTTTAAATTAAAAAGTGGGTACAATGAAGTGTAGAAGTTACAGAATCTTAATACTAAAAAAAGTATAGTTTCCAAGGTGTAATTTTAATCATATTTGTTTTAAGTATTCCCAGAATATCAACAGAAGGTCGTATGGTAGTTGTAAATCTGTTCTTCTAATTGGGTTTAGGTTCCTTAAAATTCCAAGGAATTCAAATTCTTAGAGACATTAAATAAATAATAAATAAAAAATATTGTATTTTATAGTAGAATATTTTCCATTAGTTTATTCCATACAAAACTGATCTTTGAGGAATGTGATCCAGATGCAGTTTTATTTTATTTTACTGAGAAAATTTTTTTGGTTTTTATTTTCAGATCGTGAGAAAATTTTCGAAAAGGGTTAAAATCAAAACATTTATCTGTTATTTTTAAATAGGAGACAAGAGAATTAAGAAAGCAAATTTTCTTGATCATAAAATGAACGCAAGCATCACTTTGAATTTACTTTGTGTAAAGGTGTAATGCAATCTAAAGGAAGGTTTTAAATATTGTAGTTGTGCATCAATTGGTTACACAGTAATGGGATTCTTCCAAAAGTATCTTCAAATCAACACAGGGGATACTTTGAATGTATCGCAGGTAGTTTTGATCGGACAATAGAAAATGGTAATCCATTAACAGTTGGAAATTCTTTATTAATTTATTTACAATTTTTAATGTATACAGTCCTATAAAACCAAGGACAATGCAACATTTTACGCATCATTGATTTTTGTTTATTTTAGAACAAGAAATCAGGATATTGTGTAGGTGGCTCCCAAAACGAATTCCAATATTATCTACAGTATTTATAAAATTTTGGAATGATATAAGAAATACTAATAATAGACTTTTGGTTTAATAGAATTGTATTAAAAATAAAAACCCTAAAAAGCATTGAAACAATGGTATCTGAAGGTTCTTACACACACACACAAATATGTAATATTAGTTTTTTAGGTCATAAAATTTAATTGGATTTTGAAATTACAAATAATATAAGATTTGTAATATAATTATGATTTATACAAAATCTTAGAACTCCATTGGATGCTGAAAATCTGTTAGAAATATGCAAGAATTTTAAAAAACGTGAGATAATTTTTAAAAAGGGTTTAAAAATCAAAATATTTATCTCTCATTTTTCATTAGGTTGTAAGGAAATTTAGAAACAAATTTTATCTAAAAAACACATTGAAAAAATAGTTTTCAATGATGCTTTTAAATTACAAATGAATATGTTGTTTAGATGCAGAGGATAAAATGCTATGTACCTGCATTGCATCTTTTCATCAAAATTCTTAATAGAAAATATATTTTCATATTAGAAAAAATTTTCAAAAAAAAATGCTTGAAGAAAATTATAGCTACCTATACATGATGGTTCAGTCAGAATATGAATTCTTATAATATATCTATATATAATAATTTAAAAATAAATTTATAATTTTCAGTTTATTAAATGTGATTTTTTACTTTTGAAACTTTTATTGGAACGTTAAACTCAAGGAAAACGTTTAATAATACATACATAATATATTTAATAAACGCGTTTTAATCAAGTACTAAGTAACCACCCTTACCTCAGGAGTCAGAACAGGTAGGTCAACGACTGGAGAGTGAAGAAGATGTGGACCCGAGGATGAAACACTTCTCCATATTCTGTGCCAATGCGAAGCAATTGAAAACTTAAGAATGAGGATCTTGTAGGAGAAAGATACTGGGAATTAGTTAGTTTGAACAAATTTTTGAATCTTTTAAACAATTAAGGTCTGCTGTGAAGTATACTCTTGCTTTGCATGATCATATCGTCAATTTTTAATGTAATTGATGGTTTTAGTATTTATTTTGAAAAAATTGCTATAATTTATAACTTCTAGTTTTCCATAAGCAAATTTTAATTTCAGTTCTAAGGACCCTCCTCATATCCGCAGATGATAAGAGTTCTATTGTCGTAAGCAAATTTTTAATTCCAGTTCCATGAACCTTTGAAGGAGAATCCTCTAAAAGAGTTCTATTATAGTTTGATTCCTGATATCTGAGATTTATCAAAATGAATTCCCCTGCGATCGCTTTATTATTTGTTTTCCAAGTTCATCTATTCATTACCAACGGATCATTTATTAAATTGCAATTAATTCAGTTCAAAGGTCAGTTACGTGATCTTATAGTAATAGGACAACAGATTGAATTCTGAAATTAATCAAAGTTTAAAAAATCAGGTTTTATTTTCAAAATTTTTGGATTTCATTTAAAACAATTCCAATTAGAGAATCATAAAGTCAATTTGGTCTTATTATTAAAATATACAAAAAATCTTAAGATACATTTGAAAAAACAATTTGAAAATATTATTTTAAACTAAACCTCTAAAATGTATCAATGTATTAATGCGTGGGATTAAATTAAAAATAGAATAAAATAGGAGTTTATAGTATACACCTACACCTACACTATTCTGTTGCCTTGGTTTGGAATAAATGAGGTGTGAAATTTTCGAAATCAATTTTAATTTTTTTTTATATATTGATTTTCTAAAATTAGTTTTTTAATATTTTAAATTTTTGTTTTTAATTTCGAAAATGGGTTGTTTTTTTGGTAATCCAAAATTTGTATAAAAAACTGCAAAAGAGATGGAAACAAAAGATTAAATGTTTTTTTAATCAGATAAAATGACTAGGAGATCAGATGTAGTAGAACAGTTTTAAAAATTTTGAAATCTAATTATATTCAACTTCAGGTACCTGGCATTGATTTCTATTTTTCAAAATTTTAAAATCTCATTTTGAATTTCGTAAAATCTTCGGCTTAAACACAAAGCTGCGATTTGCATTAAATCGCATTTCATATTTCAAAGATTCAAAATTTTCGTTTATAGTCGGCTTTATATTAGCAAGTGATCAGAATTGTGTGGGTGTAAATTAAAAATCTGCAAAATATATTTTAAGTAAATTAATTTTAAGGAATAATGATTGTCCATATTTCAATATCAATGAATTCTTATCTTATAATTTTGGTACCTGCTAGTCTGGTTCAACTTTTCTGGAAGATATTTTGTTTTGGGTTGAATTTCTAATTGGATTGCGATGAGTAGCATTTTTTGAAAAGTTAATTCTTGTTAGATTGTAAAAGAATTTTGAAATTGGGAAAAAAAATAAATTGATATGTGTTCTTATCCACTACATGATCCATCCGTGTTCACATCCACTACTTTCGCAAAACTATTTTCGCATTCGGTTATTTTGTACTTATAACTCAAAACTCGTGCGAAGTCCCATAGCCATATTGTATTTGTTTCCATCGCGCAATGCTACTTTCGCATATTTTTTGACAGATTTCATGCGATAGCCACCATTTCATGTACGATAAGGTGCTATTATTATTTTTATAAATATTATGCTTGGGATACAATAAGTTGCTAAATGTCAAAAAACGTAGCTATCAAATTTTTCAAGCACAGTGCAAAATTTTAAAAGCGCTAAAGTGACATTTAATGTAAACAAATTAAGTAAGCAAACGTAATTAATTTTTCAATCAGAGAACTGAAAGTAAAGTAAAAATTTTATTTTATTTTAAATTTTTTAAATTTATTGTTTAAGTATATAATAAATAAATTTAATTTTTTAATTTTTATAATTCTATATTCTTTAATTTTAAACTAAAAAGTAATAATAAATATAAATAGCTGACGAAAGCATAGACAACTCGCTGTCAAAGTAGGCTGCGACTGAAAAATTTGGGACGAAATTTTCTAATTCAATTAAACTTCTGTAATAACGGTATTTGCAGAATTGATAAACAAATCATTAGAAATTATTATAAATATTATTTCTCAAGAATTGATTAGCCATTAATTACATAGCTTAATAAAATGGTAAATTATTAGAATAATATATAGTGATTATTAAAATAGTGCTGCCCCAACCGGACAGGCGGATTCCCATTGTATGTGGTATGGCACTGTTTAAAAAAATAAAATAAAAAAAATTAAAATAAGTGCAGTAAGTTTATCGAAAAAATAATGGATTGTTTTAGTAGTTCCATTTTACCAGTTCTGTAACTTCTGCTTAAAAATCAGTTAAGAAAGTGGTTGTTTATCATCAGTCTTGGAGTTACTTCTACGTACTGCTGAATGGAATAATTGAGTCCTTCCAAGGAAATCTAATAAAAAATATAATGTAATATTAACTTAAAAGTACTCTAAAATTAAATTGATTATCTACTCCATGGGCAAAATTAGTTCTCTAACTTGTGTTTAATAATCAGCTAAGGAAGAGACTCTTTGTGAACAGTTCTGCAACTACTTCTACGTAATGCTGGGAGGAACATTGGGTCCCTCCAATTAAATCATACATAAAATATAATGTAACCATAACCATAAAATATAATGTAACCATAAAAGTACTCTAAAATGGAATTTATTCTATATTCCGTTGGCATAATTAGTGTATAATTGATGTATAATTAGTGTTAACTGGATTTTCTGCTATTTGTAGTATTGATTCGTATGAACACAGCTCCTTGAAAGCTATATTAACCCAAACGCAAGTTAAGTTGCATATAGGAGAGTTGGAAAAGAAAAGGTTCAAAAAAAGGTTTATCATCAGCCTGCCAAGGTTTGACACCATATATAATAATTTTAAATACCTTAACACCCGTTCTTAGGAATAAGTTTTTATACTGAAAATGGAAGTTAATAGAAGAACTAACCATATTCGACCATATTTTAAATATAATTACTATCAATATTGGTTCACATTATACCATCACCCTTCTTCTGTTTATTAAGTCAACATTATGGTTTTTCTTCGTTCGATAATTTTGTACATGAGTCATGACTTCCATTGAAATATTTAAAATAAAAATCCAAATCACCCTTAAATATTGCTAATCGTTCATCATTATAAAATTTTATTTTTAAATTGTAAATCAGCAAACAAAAAATCGAAATCTGAAAATAACATATAAAGGACGAAGGATTTGATTTATTTATTTAAATTTTAAAATCTTTTGTTTCTTATTTTTTTTTTAAATTAATTTTCCAAGTAAATTTTTTAGATAAAAAAAAAGAGTCTCTGTGGTTCAATTAACTTTGAATGTGGTTTACGTGAAAACCATTCATTTGGGTGTAGATTTTAATCTTTTATATTACGCAGAAAACCACAAAAAAAAAAATTCAAATCTTATTATCCTTCACGGTTAAAATTATTTTATTAAATCGGGAATTTACCGTTATATTTTTAAAAGTTTATATTAAGTATGCGTTTGTATAAAATTTATTTCTAATTTAACAAAAACCTTCAGATTTTATTGCATGTAATTTATCATTTCCTTCATGATTTTGAGATCAATTTAATTCTGTTGTAGTAGTAGATGTTTTTCATCATTGGTAGATGTTGCATATAAATATGTATGTAATTTATGATAAGTTACCATTGCGATATGATATACTTTAAAGTTTAATGAGGAGGTTTTGTTGTTAGTCCTTTCAGGTAAAAAAAAAACTGGCTTCTGAATCTTAGGGTGCGTTTATGTTGCAGCTGCGATGAGTGATAAGAGCTTCGATAAGAGCATAGCGTAGAAAATTTATATTTTTTTTCGATGATCAAAGCGATCCCTCAATATAGATATTTCTATTTAAAAAAAAAGTATAGTTTTCATGCGCTATGCTCTTATCGACGCTCTTTTTACTTATCGCAGCTCCAAAATAAATCCATCTTTACAATAAAATATAGCTATGCTGAAATGAATTATAGATCGGAACGACGACGACGATGTCCAGCGGTAGCTGTGGATTCTTATATACCGGCGTCCTAATTAACGGAAATATTTTTGTATACATATTATTTGATGTCGTACTTGTAACGTATGTTCTATTTAATAAAATTGTGTACAAATAATATTAAAAGCCGTAGGTGTCTTCTTTAAACAAAACTTTAGACCTAACTCTGTAAGTCGTCACTACTCTGTTAGGTGCTGTTTTAGAAAGATCGTCCTTAATTAATGACAATTTTAGAAATTTGTACATCAGTTTCAAGAGAGATATACGAATATTAGTTCAACTTATATATAAGTTCTAAATTTATAACAATCAAAAATTTTAGGGACTAGTCTAGGATTGAAAAAAGTACCAAATAATTCAGGTTTAATTGGGCTGCACATAAAGTTGCACCGTCAGTTTGAAGATTACTTATATTATCTTTTGAAAATTGAATTTTAATACAAAATAGAAAAATGTGCTTTTCCCAAACTCTAATTTAAATTATTAACTTCTACTCATGTGAATTTGTTTGATTATTCCATAGGTATCAACCATTACAACTTCACTTATTTAATGCCATTGCGTGTTGTAACAATTGTTTAGAAAACAAAATAAATCGCTGTTTGTATACAAGTTGATGAGCCCTTTTTTGTATTCTGTTTTTATTTTTTAAAAAAAAAAAATTGGTTTTGGTTTGGGGGGGATTCAAATTGAGCAAAATTTTATGCGTAATAGACTATCATTAATCATTACTAATGAATTTTTCTTCTTTATTTATTAGAAGAGTATAATTTTGTATGTGTGTACGGAAAGTTGTAAAATTTATAAAAAAAAACAGAAAATTTTGTGTGTATTAGTACCTAATTATAATATGTACTTAAAAATTTTTCAAACAAAATTGGATATGAAATGTTGGGAATATTAATCTTAGACTTATATTTTAATTTAAGTATTAATTAAGTTGGAGTCTCGGAGAAACTCGGTGATGTATTGGTATTTTAATTAGTATTTGGTATATATTAACCTAGGCTTTATGAGCGTAAGCACTTAATGGTTAAAACATTACCAATTTCTATAAATTCCTTAATGTATTAGATCCCCAGTCCTTTACCTTGATTTTAAGACCCTGTTGTATTTAAAATAAATAATATTACTTATAAATTAACACTGCGATTGTATTGAACGTACAATAGACAGTAGGACACAAAGTTTAAACAAGCCGAAGAACCTTAGGTTTAAAATGGTATCCTTCTTTTCAAAAAAAATTTTATTAATTAATTTCGTTTCATTTTGTATATAGGGTCATGGGATTATCAAAATAACTAAAATAATAAGTCAATAAGTGATTCCAATTCAAGATTGAAGCAGAAATAATCAAAATAACGGTATTTCCTTGTTCTTATCGTTTCAGTATTTAAGGTAGATAAATACATTAATATTAATATTTAAAACAAAGTTTGTTAATATATTTGTATGAACCTACTAAATTCATATGCCTTTTAATATACCATTATACATTTATACTACTGAAACAGATTACCACTTCAATTTCTTTGTTCCATATAATAAAAACATGCATTTATCAAATTCTTATATGAACCCAAGATCACCATCATCTTAACTTTAGACAATTTTCAAAATAAATCTTAATTGGAATTATATATGAAGCATAAGTATTTTCATAAGTAATACCCAGACAACAATTTGTATGATTCTTGCATTCTAATGGATTCTGTTCTCCTGGCTTAAAGTAAACAAAATTTATGAGGGTGTGGAAATTTTCCTTTGTTCTAAAACAGTAAAAGATGCCGACAAAAAATTTTAAGGTCATAAATAACCTAGGTCAATAGTCTGCCGTCTTCAAAGGTTATCGGTTTATTTTTCTAAGAATGATCAAGAAACCCATAATTTTCATTTAAATTAGATATGGTATTGAATTTTTATATTAGAAGTTTTCTTTAGTTGTGTGCTATAAATATATACAATATTGTATTATGAAAAATTCGATTTATAAACCTAGGTTTAAAGAATGGTTTTGTATTTGTAAATTACATTGAATACACATAACTTTAGATTTCCTTTTAATTCTCTTTATACAAATTATACCTACCTGCCATTGTATTCAAGTGAATTGATGGTAGACAATATGGCATCAGCTGCAGTTTTACTGTAAATTAAAGGAATTAAAATTATAATAAGTGCTGTATTGTCTGACGGATTATTATTAGGGGGTCTTCAGATCTTTGTTTATTGGTTTTGTGGTTTTTAACAAAGAAACAATTTAACACTTTGTTTATCTTTGTTTATTTAAGAACAGGAGAAGATAATTTTAAGAATGTAAATTTGGAACTTTTGAAATCTTAAATTTTAACCGAGTTTTTTAGAAAATGATCTTGAATAGAATCTTTACTCTTTTTTGGAATTGGAGATGCTTGCACAAACAAATGAAAACTAAAAAAAACATTACGAAAAGTGATGGTACATTTGGAGGTTCTAAAAACAAATGCGATGATCGTGAGAAAATTTTTAAAAGATCATTGTTTAAGATAAATGATCTGTGTCATTTAATTAGGATATCAGAATCTTAAGACTAGCTCTGATTTAAAAATAACTTAATGGAATTTTATTTGATGTTTTATTTTAATTTGACTTGAAAGCAGTTGCAACTCTTATGTTTTAAGTTAGGACTAATATGAAAATTCCAAAAGACTGGAGAGGTATACAAATTTTTATGCCATTTGTATTTAAAATTAATTTTGAAAATTGTTGAAAAATTTTATTTATATTTAAAATTAAGGTGACCAGCTTGTTTATAGCTTGTTGAAGAACTAGTTAATTTTATTACTTGTATATAAAGATGTTATAATATTGTAAATTCCTCCAATTAATTTAAAAACTTATCTATTATACAAGCTAAATGATTTCTAAATCTTAGTAACGAATTTTTAGGAAAAGGTGTGCCAGTCTTACAATAGTCTTTTAATTTGATTAGAAAGCAATTTAGTATAGAATTATAGTAAAATTCGAGTAAACTGATAAAGAATTTAAAAATGAAAATCTAAATTTTCTATACTTTGTATGTATTCTAAAAGTGCTTAACAGTGAGGTCTTAACGCAAATTCGATTATGAAATTTTGCGGGCTTCGCTTTTATGAAACCATAATTCGGCAAATGTGTCCCTCATGTCAGTAATTATTATGTGACATAATTATAATTTTTTTAAATTTATAAGAAGGACTTTAGAATCAGTCCTTTTTTAATATCCCCCTAAATTTTTCCTATTATCCTATATAATCCATTATTCTTAATCACAATTCCTCAAGTTTCCTTTTTCCTAAGGTTCTTCAAAACAAAACTGTACATTATATCAAAGGTCCAATCCTAAAGTTCAAAATGGCATGGTTTTATTATCTTAAGGTTTCAACCTACCCCCAAAATAATAGCAAACAATTTCTATGGATGACTTTCAATGATTTCCACTGTCCCTCATTAAAAAAAAAATCATATTTTTGGGAAGACCAACATTTCATTATAAAAATCATCATAGATATGGTAACTCTGGTTTCAGGTAGTAAATATATTCAAACACAGTTATTTCCTGTATAACAAAATGAATTTTTTTTTGATTTCTAATGCATTAACCTTTACTGAGAACTACTTTATGACCTGCCTATTTTAAGGAATGCATTTTGGTATTTGAACACCTTTAGTTGTAATTTTGTTTTGTAGATTTTTTTAAGCACAGGTAGAAAATTTTTGAATAACCAGATTTTTTTAAATATTAATAGGATTGGGATGCTGATATTTTAACAGTATTTTTGTAACAAATTTTGTTTCTTCTAGAACCATATCAGTATGGGTTCCTAGCAAAATAATCTAGTTAATCAATTGTTTCGATTTTAACCCGTTTAAATTATGCTATTTTTTTGCGAAATCCTTTAATGTGCAGAGTTTGAGAACAGATCTTTTATGTGAAACGATGATTTTTAGAAATCTTTCAAGATTAAAAATTGAATTTAAAAGCAGCAATATTGTAAGTGACTAGAATAAAATTCAGATAGAAGTAATATGGTATAGGTCTAAATTTTCATACAAATATAACTGATTTTCATTTTAACTGGGTACCAATTTAACAAAGACTTAAATATTTAGTTTCAGAATATTTTCCAGTGATGCTCAATTATAACTATTTGACTGCTGAAGGATTCTGTAATCCGGGTAAAATGATACAATTTTGACCTTTGGCAATCTAACCCTTTTTGAAACTTTCTCACGATCTTAGTTTGGAAGGTTTTTACCTAAAAAAGTAGGAACAATGATGTCAGAAGGGAATGACTTTTGGTTTATGATAATTAAGATAAAATGAAGTGATATAAATTTTGTTCAAGTATACATTATGTTACAATGGCACCTTGATTAACAAATATTTGAATAGGTTGTTATTTACTACTTAGTAATGGTTGATTATTCCTGAAGATTTTGATTTTAATACCTTACTCTACTTTTTTAATTAAATAATTAAGGGATTTTAATAAATAACCTAGTTTTTGAAAATGAAAATAGAATCTTTGGATAAAAAATCCAATTAAAACTTTTATTAAAATCCACAACCAGCTTTTACTTCTTCATTTTGATAAAACTTGATTGATGGAAGGGAAAGACTGCAAACGCTTGGCTAACTGATTCTATGGAGTAGATGAGCATATATAAATAATACCTGATAAGTATCTTCGTCTGGGTATAAAATTCAAGAAATCTGAGTATAAAAAATATATATATTAAATTAGGTTAAACATTTGCAACATCTGAGTTGTCTGGATGTCGGAAATGATACTGCAAAAAATTGGATCAGGAGGCGGTGTTATTACCATTGTAAGCCATTAATTTGTAAAATTATTTATAAAAAAACTTAATGATCATTTTCATATAAATTTTTCTTTTATTCCTAAACACAAAATACCTTAACACAGTCTACGGAATGATAATACCTTTTCACTGTTATAAATCAGAACAAACATTCACATTAAATGTTTAACTTCTTCCACTTCACATCTCGGCATCTGTATGTATTGTAACTAGATCCAGGTAAAGAAATAACAGTAGTTTTTATTGATTTATTTCAAAGGTTAACTTAAAACCTTCAAAATTCCGTCTTATATAATAAAGACTCCCTTAGGCATTTTCAGTTTGTGTTTCTTTCATTCTTCCATTCATTAAACAATCTTGTTACTATGTGATTCTTTTAAGAATCTTCTGATTGCATCATTATTACACATTGATTGAGATGATAGTAATAAAAAAAAAACCTAAAATAAATAAAATTTGGATCATCTTAAGATTAATCTTTACTTCTAACAGACTCTGGAATCCGAGTATAATGATACAGTTTTGACCCTTAGGTAAATAACAATTTTAAAATTTTCTCACGATCATTTCTTAAGACTAAAATCATGAAGGTAAAAAATACTGCAAGATTAAATTAAATCAAATCTGTGAAAATTATATTGAGTTTTGTTTTTGGATTAGTTGATGCAATTGTAATGATTTAAATCTATATGAAACATTTTGAAGTTTGGGCAGTTTAATAATGGTATCAATAATTACATACATTATATTCTGTTATCCTGGCCTGTTACAAATAAAGATCATGAAGGTGTGAAATTTTCTATTGTTCGTGTTGTTTTGTTTAAGATTTCGTCAAAGAAGCCGACAAGTATTTAAATACCTAGGTGGGCGTATATTAGAAATACCTAGGTAATGCACAATCATTTGAAAGTCATTTAATTTTTGAAAAATGAAGTTGGGTTTAAATGTTATTAAAGAGTTCTTATATGAAAATCCGGTTTTTATTTTATAGAATCCTGGTAAAGATTTGCTTTGGGCATTCAATCGCAACGCTATTTTATTCTTTGGAATTTTTTCCAACCTAATAATCTATTAAAACTTTTACTAAAATCTTGTAATAGGAAAGTTTTAGAATTAATTCCAATTTTGGGATTTTAGTGTTCACATGAAAAGATCCAGTCTCATTAGATGTAACGTATGATTACTGATTGTACGTATGATTGGCTTACTGTTCAACTCAAAAGGGATCGTAGGATGAATTATATACTAATAATATTTTTCAAAATAAATACCTTCCAAAGATCTGAACAATCAAAGTGATTTTTCTTCTTTTAAATTTTAGCTGAAAATGATGATTCATTACGACTACTTTAAAAGAACTTGTGGTACGTTATTTTACCTTTTTTTTTAATTATAAACCTATGAATTCCTTTCTTACCTTAGTTTTTCAAAACCTACCTATAACAGTCACATGTTTAATGTTTATAAAAGGTCAATGATAAAAATTTTCACAGGTATGCAATTACAATACCGAATATTGTAAGAATTTGTAAAAACTGGGATAAACGATTGAATAATCTTCAAAAAATTTATTGGAATACTTGCTGCTGCAGGAATCTGTAATCCTGGTACACTGATACAGTTTTAATCTTTAAGAAAATAACCCTTTCAAAATTTTCTCACGGTAAATGTTTAAGAAAAATGTCTTGAAGACATTTTAATAGTATCTTGATCCGATTTGTGTGTGAATTGTGATTAATAAGCAAGTAATAATGTATAATTGATTTTTTTTTCATAATGGCTCCATTGTGTTGTGGGAATGTGAGAATTATTAATGTGAACGGAGTACTTAAAGTAGAAATAAGTGATTTGTATGACAGTGATTGTGTGCTAAGGAATCTGTTCTCCTGGCTTAAAGTAAACAGTGATTATAAAGATTTATTTTCAATTGTTTTCTTATTCTTTGTTGTAAAAATATAAAAGGACCGCCGCAGTAGTTAATATTGATTCAAATTCAAAATTTCTTTCTTTTTCTATTAATTTGAAAATAAAAGACCTTACCTTTTAATAAATCAGTTTTAACAAATTTTCCTTTACCTTCCATTACCTATCTTTAATTTCAACCCAGGTAAACCGATCTGGTTTTACCAAATGAAATATATTCAGTGTGTTTCTTTCTTCTTCCTTCTTTCATCCTGCAGTTTAAAGATTTTTTAATAATAACTTTAAGTATTTTAACCTTTAACCCCGAATTAAAGATGGTTTCTACAAAGTATTGATGCATTTTGAAATATGTATTAAATGCTTTGGTAATATTGTGATTTAACAAGATTTATGTAACCTAGGATCTGTCTTTTATTCAGTTAGTTAAAGTCAGTTTAAAAGTTATTAAAAATTTTTATAAATGGAATGATTTCTATTAAACTCTGTAATCCGGGTAGAATTAATCTGTTTTGACCCTTGCGTAAATAACCCTTTTGTTTTTTTCTCACGATCATTTTATTCCAAAATTCTGATTAAAAAAATTTTTTATTTTAAGAGTTACATTATGCAATTTAAGGTTCATTAAAAATTAAGGTTCCACTTTGCTTTATTGTATTGTGTTTATTTTATTTAAGCCATTCTAAATTTGTAACCAATTTTACATCTCAAGATATCTGTTTTCCTGGCCTAAAGTAAACAAAGATTATGAAGGTGTGAAATTTTTCATTGTTCTTTGCCTTTGTGCAAGGTGTACAAAGGAGCCGACAAAGAATCGTTATAAAATATTTTATCTGATCGTAAAAAAATGCATTCGATCTTTACTTGACTTCTAGTGTAGCAAAGTGAGCATCCATCAAAAATGTGTGAAAGTATGGCAGCTGTACTTTTTTTTTTTTTTTAAACCAAATTCAGGTAGCATAAGATTCACTTGTTAAATGTTATTGATCATTTTTAAATTATTTTAAAATCTCCTAGTTTATATCATCGTATCCTGGTAAAAATGTGCTTCAAGCACTCATTTGGAACGATTTTATTATTCTTTTATCTTCATGATGCTGTTAGCAAGTTGATTAATGTTTTATCAATCAATGGAAACAAATTTTTAGGTTCTATGAAAGAAGGATTAAATTATAATAAGGTTTTAAGAAATTTGGCTTAAATCCTAATAAAATCAATATTTAAAATGAGTTCTACAGTTGTTCTACAATGAGATCTATAGTTACATTAAAACTCAAGTTTCACCCAAAATTAAGATGTTTTTAGACCTGGAGAAGAACACCTTCTTAAATCTACCGATATTCTTAAATCTATTGATAAAAATTCCTTAAAACAAATTATTTTATATTTATTACATGTTCCAAAATCCAATAATGACTTAATAAAATATATTATTCGGTTTTCACCTTACAGCTAAACTTTAAAATTTACTATAGCTTTTTTTACACATATGATATTTTAGAGTACGGTACACTTGGCAACTGAACATTTGATAAGTGAACATTTTCTAAAAGAGACACTTGACAAAAAGACATTTAACAATATGAACAGTTAGCAAAAGAACATTTAAGGTCAAAAACTCTGACTGTGTTTGCAAAGTGCCTAATGAAAGTTGCCAACTGGTCGCTTCCCAATATTTTTAATTCAAATTTAATAAGAGGAAAAGTACTAAGAACATTTTTTGAACTTTGTTTAATAAAACTTAAAAACTATTAGGATTGAGTATTAGTAGATTTAGAGAATCATTGCTTCTAATAATAAATGAGTTAAGACATATATTAGACAAAAATGGAGTGCAATACACATATTTTGACTCGATCACTCCAATCTGCGCTGGAATATTTTGATAAAGTGCAAAACAGATAAAACTATTCGTCTTATAAATGATCCCAGTCTTACCTCAACGCTCACTCCACTAAGCCATCGTTGCACATTCATGTCACTTACCTTATTTGATAGATATCTAGTGGGGTCGAAAACCTGTTCAAAGAGTGCAACGGATGCTCATTCTTACTGAATATGGAGTAACACGGCTTATAGAAATGCGTTTGTTATGCCCATGTCAAGGTTATGGAACCATATTCTGTCCAAAGTGTTTCCTAAAGTTGGTAATTCGTTTGTGTACGACTTAATTAAATTTAAGAAGTGTTTTAACATCTTTCTCTTCAATATCCCTCCAAACTTTCCCCATCCCGCATAATTCTAAATTCCCAAATAACCCGCAATCCCAATATTCTTCCATATTCTCATCCCTGTAACCAAATCGTACATTTGTACCACGGGATTCTTTCTAAAGTTTGATTCAGAAAGGGTATAACTTTGTGCATTAAAGTCACACACTTCCCAAAGAAAAACTGCACAGTTTTAATGAGTGGCATTCAAGCGTTCCATTCTCTCGCAAAAAAAAAAAATATTGTTAAACAATTTTACGATATTTTTTTTATTAGACACGAGACCCTCTACTGGAAACGCCGGCTTCTTAGCTACTACGCCATTGGCCAATCTTCAATTACTTTAAAATTTTGTTTTGTTAAATTTGTACTTGGTCTAGGTGTCCATGAATCCCAAATATCTGAGCCATTAGGAATTAAACTTTGGAAAACTGATTTGTAAAGTAATATTTTGTGGTATACAAGAACTTATAAATAACAAAAATAAACATTGCAACAATTTTTGTTTCAAAATTCCTTTAAAATAAAAAATCAATACTTCTCAATTCAAAGTATATTGAATTCCATTTTTCACCTATAGACACTAGACAGATAAAAAACTTCAGTAAATAATTGAAAAAAAAAAAAACAAATTTAACTTATCATATTTTGTTCTACATCCTTACTTTATCCGCCCAACTACTACCAAAATAGAACCCATATAAACTAATATAAATTTTTTATTTCATTTCCACACCGTTATAATCACATTAAATTTGGAATTTTGCATTTTTTTTTCAAACAATTTTCAATTTTTTTTCCTTACATTTTTTTTTTAAATTCTAAGACCTCAGACTCAGTCCCCACGTATACATATCCAACGTACAAGAAAATAAAAGTTAAAGTCATTGACATTTTCTTTATGAAGTTCCGTCGCAGCAATCACAATTTTTTTTTTCACTTGTCATCAAAATTTGAAATAAAAAACAAATACCTACAAATGAATAACAACAAGGAGGAGCCAGACTGATAAATATATCCTTTCTCAAAAGAATTTCTGTCACATTAACAAACAATAGGGTATCCAAAGAATATTATACTTAGATACTTATCAAAAATTACTGAAGCATTCATATATAGATACAACTTTAAATAGATACAAAATAAAACTTTTAAAAGCTTTTCTTTGTCAACTTTTTTTCACAGTTACAGTTTTTTTTTGTAACACCAGCCAGACCAGCAATCAAAAAGGATTAGTTTCAGTGAAAAGCTCTTTTTGAAAATTCGAAAGCTTTCGGATTGTGTTACATACAATAACAAAATTGTCTTTGACATTAGTGTTATATAGGATGTTTGTATACAATATTTAGATTTGTTTTGACTTTTATTTTAATGTGATTGTATTAGTATTAGTGAATGGAAAAAATAGTGAAAGGTTGAGTTGAAAACTTTCAATGAAAGTTTAGGCGTTATTATATACAATATAAGCTCCTCCCTAATTGTTATATATACATAATATATAACTGGTAATTTAATAGTTTTCAGTCAATTTTTTTAAATGTTTTATTTTTTTTTCCAGGATTTTTTTTTATTTTTATAAAAGGATGAAAGGCAGCCATTTCTAAAATGTTAAGTTTTAAAATTTTTTTATTAATAATAAAAATAAAGGAGTATAAAAGTTTAAATAAAGAGAAATAATTTTAATAATTCTGTCAAGTAATAAAAAAAGGAACAAATGAGTGTTTTTTTTTTTAATTTATTTTAAGTGCTGGGAGTTAAAGATTGTTTTTTATTTGCCAAAACTACAAATTAAGGAATAGATAGTCACTATCCCTATCTGAGTATAATATTATATTATTATTATGTTATGAGTATAATATTATAAGATTCATATGAGTGGTACAATATTTTGTCAAGACAATTAATAAATTTGTAACTTTTTTTTTACGAGAGACATGGAAAGTTTCAAAGCCACCTATTGGAGCTGTGTTTGGTTCCTATAGGTAGTGTGCAAATTTAAAACATGCAAAGTACAACCCTTTTTTAAGTAATTTGTGAGTCTCACAGATAGAAGACACTGCCTTGGATTTTAAATAGACAGTATATAAAAGAATACAAAAACCTTTATTTAAAGGTCCTTCATTTACAGTTTTTGATGTTTAATAAAAACTGTAAATGAAGGACCTTTAAATAAAGGTTTTTGTATTAATAAAGGTTTTGTAATATATTTTATTAAGATAGATTAAATTTAAGATATGTTAGAAGATAATTTAAAATTGGTTTTATTATCCTTTTCTTTTGTACAAAGATGGGTGGTAAACATCTAATCTCACGAAGAGTAGCTGCATCAGATCAAATCATCTTAAACAATTCTACGTTGTAGAGCTGGAACTGTAAACCAACCACTTTAGAATTCCATCCCATTTTTTTCTGAAAATATTTCTATTAGTATTCAAAAGTCGGAATGTTTCACGATTTACAAAATTGCTTTGTTAAACTTCATGTAATGACCACATTGTCTCCGTCGCAAAAGAAAATGACTTAAATACCGTCTATTCAAAATAGACATTTGAAATATTGGAACGCTTTCAAAACAACTTCAAAATAAAGTCCACAATTTTCCACATTTTATGAAAGAAGTTTCATACTTAGCTTATGTAGTCTATTTCATCCAATTCCTGGGTAATTGATATATTCATTCATTATTTTTTTTTTAAATGCTAACTGTTCAACTGTTAGACTAATAAGCCTGGTAAACCATAGGTACATATTGGAGTAGGGATTATATTTGGGTTAATAAAATTGATCTTAATGAATGCCACATACAATTTAAACATGGGATAGTACTAGGCCTTATAACATGTAGAAACGTCTTCGATTTTGAATATATACAATTCTATTTTGCTTATAATGTAATAATTTCAGTTACATGGTAAGTATTTGTATTAAATTAAATTATTTGTTTATATTTTGTATTAGTTTATATTGTTATATTAATTTAGTTTTTATTAAAGATATATAATTATTAATTATTAATTAAGCCATTAATTTGAACCCAATGGTGAATGTGAGCTGAGTCTAGTCGAAAATCAGAAAAGTTTTTTCAGTTTCACTGGATTTCGAACCCAGGCTTTTCGCATGAAAGGTCAGCATCTTAACCACTGTGCCACACACCTTTTTTCATTCATTTTATTCATTTGAATTATTAACATTATACTTAATAATTCAATTGTTTATGATTGATTCTTTAATTCTTTTAATCCTACCCATTCTTTTAATACAAAAGTTTATTTTATAGAATAGCTAATTTCACTAGGTTGATCATACAAACTACTCTAGACCGGCCTCGTGCAATTAAAATGACCTTTAAAGTTTTCTACTGACTTGTCAGTGGAGATAGGTAACTCAGTAAGTTAATGTTTTTTAATATAATAACATATTTTCATCAAACAACTAAACAACATGTTTTTTTTTTCAAATTTATTTCAAGTTCAACCTACATAAATTTGTTTAATTTATTACTGGGTTTTACAATTTTTTTGTATTCAAAATGAATATTTTTAAATGTTATAAAACCTCAAATAGTTTTGATAAAAAAGTGTTTTCTTTTTACTATTGTCTTTGTTTAGTTTATAAAGCTGGTTTTACACAGTTCAATAATTACTTTGTTGTTTCAGATTAGGATTAAACCAAAAACGTCCCATAACAATTTTTATATTTAGAAGAAACCAATCAAGGTAATCATAAAAAATGTTGGGAATCTAATAAATTGGTATTATAATATTCTAATTAATAAACTTAATAATCGTATAATTTTTGTATATATCTGACCGACAGCTCAGTAGTAAAGTGGCGGCTTTTCAATCGAAATGTCACGGGTACAAATTCTGGTTGGATCATATCTAATTAAAAACGGAGGAGCAATTTTAATATACCCAATGTCATATATGTATGCACGGGTATAAATATAGTGTATATTACAATTAATTTAATAATAAGTCCAAATGTCAAATCGGCAAAAGATTAATATTATCAGGCAATATTTACAATTGTATGTTCTATAAATAAATAAATATCTTGTATGTAATAGTATATGTCTGCTTATAATGAAAAAGTGCACAGAATTATTATTTTTATTTAAAATATTGGTTTAAATCAAGCCTCTACTTCATAATTTCGATTTTTTAATTCGTTTTCACTTTAGGGAGTATAAGGCGTTAACCAAATCATTTAGACTAGATTGCAACTACTTTAATCGTTATTATATTGTAAAAGCTTATGAATAAAAAATGTTTAATTTTGTACGCCATCTATTATCTTACACAAGAGTTTTATAAATACTAGTACAGTTCTGTGCTCAAAATTCGAGCAACAATACGCTTGCAACTCCAAAAAATTTCTAAAACAAAACGATATGTCTTTTATTAGACATGATCTGATCAGGGATCCGACACCTTCATCGACTTAGAATTCGAAACCACTTGGAAGGTCGATATCTGAATGGCGTCTACTAACATCCACTTGAAAGCTCGGCATCAGATTACTTGCATTAGTATTATTTATTCTTCCATTTATTTTGATTATAATTATTATAATATTATTATAATTAGATTATTGATCCAAATCTGATTATTCTGTTTGTTTAAAAACCAGAACTTCAATTTTCTATTTTACTAGTTCCCATGTACTTGTTCCCAAAATAAAACCAAAATCGTATATAGGTTTTATTTTGGGAGCAAGTACATCTAATCTTATTAACCGAGAAGCAATTCAATGAAATATTAAATCCTCTCTGCTAATAATTTTCGAAAAAAATGTACAACCAACTTTAACATTTTTTCTATTTATGAAATCATTACCTATGTTTATTTTAGATTGTGGTGTTACCAATTTTTTTTTTGGTTTAATCTAAAATTTCAGGTAGTAAAAAAAAATTCCAAATCTAACAAATTTTTAAACGCATCACAACCAATACAACACACACTAAATAAAAAATACCTGTGCATTATTTTAAGGTCGTTGGCTTAAAAAATGGAATTTATTTGGTTTTTTTTTTGGGTTTATTAAATACCAAATTTATAAAAAATTTATGAAACTTTTTTTTTGGAAATAATTTGTTTTACTCGTTTCTGATCACTTGATAAAAAACGACAATTTATCGATGAAAAATCATAACTCTTTCGTTTAATTTCATTGTCATTATCATATAAAATTATTAATAAATTATTTACAATTTAATGCTAATTGGGCATTATCATAATTTATTAGTATATGAGGTTTGAAACTTGGATTAATTGTGAAAGTCGCTGTAGGTGTGTAAGATTTGACCTGATACAAAATATTCCGTGACGTCACGTGTATCTCAAATCTGCCTGAATCTATTTTAAAACAAACTAATGTTTAATGCAATGGAAAGATTTTATTTAAAAAAGTTTTTTTGGAATATACATATACTATCTATAATATTCTGTTCACTTGGTTTTAAATAAACAAAAATTAATGAAGCATACATTATTAATAATTTTTTAATTAGATAATAAATTATAATAATATTAAATTGAATTTTAGTTAAATATGAATTTGGGTGATGGTACGTGGTAAAAATTTTGCAATTTTAATAATAAAACATGACCTATGACAAATTTTTCATTCACTAATCATACTACACTACTCACTTGAACATTCGTTCATATGATCTTCAATTCTACAATAGAGAAACTAGTTAAAAGAAAGTAAAAGTGAATTAGTACAAAAAAAGGTGATCAAAACCAGGTAATAATAAACCACTAGGCGGCAGGTGTGTTGATTTGATTGTAGTCTGGTATTTTGTAAACCTTTTTAAAAAATTATAGTTCGGAATTTGTCTTATAAACTAATACTAGTAATTTTGACTTTTGTTTTTTTTTTGAGAAAGTTTTGTATCTGAATTTCTGTTAATCTGGTATAAAACATGATTCGCCCACTTGACGTCTTAAACATAATTTATGATTTATGACATTTCATATAATAGATTTTATCTCTGTCTCTTTTTAATCTGTCGGATCATACTTTTGGAATATTGTTTTATTGTATGAAAACTTGTTTGTATTTAAGTTGTTAGTCATTTTGATTTAATTATTCTGATTTAGTGTTAGAAATTAAATTTTATATACAAAAGGTTTTAATTTAAGTTGTATTTGTAGACGTAGTAGATTTGTTTGAACTGGTTAAGCCGGTAAGAGATTAATTTGGTAGTTTTGTTTGGATTCTTAAAAATGGAATAAATTTCAACATTGTTAAATAAATTATTTCAATTGAAATTTGGGAAATTTTGTTTTTTGGATTTCGTTATTACTTCTGTCTATAGGTATTCATAATTTATTTTCTTGTGTATAATGACATTCTTCTACAAGTCAGTCATTGTAATAGTATTATTAATTAGAATTTTGCTATTGTTGTTGTTCTAGTGGATAGTTTAACACCAGCTTTAAACTTGGGCCTCACAATCCGCTGTGCATCACTGCTACTGGATTATCTTTCCCTGGTCCGACTTCCTTACAACACTGAAGTCTTCCCAGTATTTCTCTCTTAAGACTCTTATTCTTAGTTGGTCAAGCGCTTCACATTGGCACATGACATGGGGTTCTGTTTTGTCCTTCTGTTCACAACCTCTGCACTCCCTGGTAGTAGCCCCACCTGTTATGGCTGTATGGTCATGGCTTATTAAATATTAAGGGACCCGTGCTTATTTCTGTTATAAATCTAATATTCCTCTTTTTCAGTATTAGGATCTTTTCAGTTTTATTGGTACTTCCGTCTTCTCGAAACGCTTTCGTGAATAGTGATCCTGCGGAGTCAATACTTTTTCGTCTTTTGTGGTTCTTTTACAATTTGAATATTACTTAAACTTTTAAAAGATGCCTACCAGTTAAACTAATTATTCACTGTATTTAGCTATGTTGCAACCTAATTTAATTCTTCCATGAGTAGTTGTTTTACAGAACATATTCTTCTGTCCATGATTAAATTCATTAAATGTATTTTTTTTTTAATTTTTGAATTGTTTGTAACAAGATGCATTTAAAAGTTGTTTCCAATAAGAATTAGAGGTATTTCCGAAAAAACTAAAATTATGGGTGTATTTAAAAATGCTCTTTTTAAAAAAGCCAACAATTAGCATACAGGTATTTTTACAGGTACAAATAACAAAGACAATCTTTAAAAATTTTTTTTATTGAATTTATCTAATTTTAAGAAAAAGATTCTTTTAATCTTTTTTTTTTTTATTTTTAGGTTTTCAAATGCTTGCATATAAATCTGTTTACTTGGTAAAAATCTAGGTTCATCCACTTGACTTATAGCAAAATTATTAACCTAGGTCACAGGTGTATTATTATGATTTATGATTATTAAATAAAAATGCCTAATGCTATAAAATTAGGTTTTAAGGTACCTATAACAGTCTTAAAACGTATATTTACAAATGTATTCTTTAATTTGAATCATTTTTTTTTTAAATTAATTTTAGAAAATTTAAAAATTTTAAAAGTGCATATGTTGTATAATTTTAAGAACAGTATATTAAGATTGCCAGATGGATATTTTTCTTAAAATTACTTTATAATTGAATTTTGTAAAATGTTTTCTTAAATTGCTTCCATAATTTTCTTAAGTCTTTAAATAATGAATTTATATTCAATATTATGTATTTAAATTTAATTTTGGAACCTTGTGTCTATTAACTAGAGTTGAATGATACAATTTCCATGACTACTAAAGATACATATGGGCAAGTAATTTGAATACCAAAAAAAAATATTAAAAATCTTAAAAATTTCTAATTCGCACCGTTTTCTTAGCAAACCGATAGTATACAGGTATTTTAAGTATTTTCTTAAATAATCCGTTTAAAATTGAAACAAAGAATTAATAAAAATGTTTACTCTTGCATTTAAAAATCTTAGCTAACAATTTTTCTTGAAATTTTAAAACTAAATTCGAACCATAATAGGCAAGTGTATATTACAACTGATGGAATTAGATTTGATGTTGTACAACGTTAGCCTATTTGGCATTTTTCTTATTTTGTTATAAGTGGTATTTATAACCAAATTTTTTTTTTAATTTTTTTATTTTAAGAAGGAGGTGGCAATCTTTTTTTATGTTTAAACATTTATTTCTAAAAAAAAAATCGTTGTAATCGAATAAATCCCATCAAATATTCATTAATTATCATAGAAATGCCGACATTATATGTACACCTTTATTTGGAATTTTCATGTTGGTTTTTTGACTGGAAAATTTCAAAAGTATCTTAAAGATTCTATTCCATTATGTATTTTAAAAGCATTTCAAAGAAGTAACAAACATTTTACAAAATAACCTTTTTTTTATGGTCAAAAAATGGTAATACCATTTTTTTTGTCAGATTGCCTAAAGTAGGAAAAAGAAAATCCAATATAGATACAAAAAGTCATAAGTTTAAATATCTTATATCTTAAGAATACATACTTTCTTTTTATATGAAATTTTTTTTTGGATTACTTTCGGTAAATTCTGTTTGCCTATTCAATTGATCTAGATAATTACACCTGAGTGACCATAACCCTTTAATTATAACGTATTTTTTTATGAGAATATTTTGTTAATTATACAATTTTAATTACCTGAGAAGATGACCATTTATGTGAAAAAGATTATAATTACTTTTGAAATTTTTTTTTGATTATATCTAAAGATAAATTTTTTTTTTTGTATCTTAAGATTTTTGAGAATTTTTATCTTGTTTCTTTTGAATTACATCGTTTCAGTAATTGTCGATCCATTGTCAAGGTTCAAAGTATCTTAAGATACATTTTAAAGGTCAATGTGATGGGATTTTTTTTATTTATTTTGGTCAATATATACTTTATTTTAAAATGGTACAGATAAATTACACTTGTTTATTTCAATCTAGAATTGTATGAAATGTAAAATTTCGTTAAAATTTTGGTGTTTGATATGGTGTTGAAAAATAAAAGTGTGGAGAAATTTTGTTTACATGATATTCTGAACACCTGGTCTGTTAAAGATTATAAATTTAGGGGAGTTTTTTATAAAAGTACTTTTTTATTGTTTTCATTTTTTTTGTATAAGTTTATCTTGTCTATTTTTTATTTTATTGATTTTTTTGAAAAGTATCTATACATTGTATCTATTAGATACTTTTTGTACATTTCTTAAAATGAAGGTGTTAAAATAAATTACCAATCATTTTTTATTAAAATATATAAAAGAAATTTTAAATTTTTTTTTTACTTTTGTTGTTGTTGTTGCTGTTGTTGTTGTAACTTATCGATAAATAATTATATATTTATTGATTGGTTATTGGAATTAATTATCAATATTTTAAGAATAGGCGAACAAAATTGTATAGGCAGTAAATTTGAAACTTTTAATAATGTAAAAATTCCATTAAAGGTTCTGGTTATTAAATTGGAATGTTGAAGGTGTAACTTTTATCTAAGGTACTTTTTAAAGAAAAGGTATATATATATATATATAAATAAAAAAAAATACGTGATCCTATTACTAAAGATTGATAATGGTTTTCAAAAAAAAAAAGGTGTAGGCTTATCATTATTCTTAAATAAATATGTGTATACTGTATATGTACTTTGTTAGAAGGTTATACTTTGTCATAAATAAACAAGTAAATGAAGGTTCTTAAGATACTATTTATGTTGTAGAAGACCATTTGAAGATATATAATTTTATTTTTTCGGTGATTACCTGTTTTTATTTTTTGTATGCATGTAAAATTAAGTATTTTTTCTCTTAATTATTTGTAAAAAATGATTTTGAATGTTGTTTTTGTAAATTTGTTAATGTATCTAATGTTGTATTGTAACATTGTTGAAGTGACTGTGTTTTCTTTGTTTGAAAGAGATGAAGGTGTTTAGATTTTTTATTTTGAAATTTTTGTAAGAAATTGAAATGTTTTTGATTTTATGATACAGGGTGGTCTGGGAATATCAAAGCAAAAAAAAGAAAATGTGATTTGGAAGATTGAAATAAGAGAAAATATAAATTGTATAGTAGGATCCGTCACGCATTTCTTAGACTTTGATCTCGCAGACAGCAAATGCCAGTGTTTGATAAATAAAAGTGTTAATATTAATTCATTATAAAATATTAAAATTATTTGATATGTAAAATATACAGGGTGGTTCTAAGATAATAAAGAAAACCAAGGAGTTTGGGAGATAGAAATACGTGAAAGTTCGTACTGTAGGAAGTTTTATCTCACATTTCTTTAGTGTCGGACTCCAAGACAGCAAACCCGTATTCGGAATTCTTTCGTTTTCTGTGTGTTCGACACCTGAACAACTTTTGGGTTTTAATACTTTTTTAAATTCAAATATTCTTTTTTTTTTGCTCTATATCTTTAAAATAGAAAGGGTAAGACATGGAATAAAAGTGAGAAAATTTAAGTGGAATATTTGGCTGATTTGATGGTATTTTATTAGTTAAAGAGTTGTAATATCAGTACCTCCAATTAAACTTCTATTAAATATTAATGTAACAAGCTGTTTATACCCGTATGACTATTAGTCAAAAGGGTATACATTTGCCTATGTATGTCCGTCCGCACGATAAATCAAAAAACAAAGTTGCTAGGATTTTGAAAGTTTCACCAATTCGTTTTTATGCAATATAAAATACATAAATATATGATCATTACTCTATACCTGTTCAAGGTGGGTGTCGGAAATTTTGCCAAAAATAGTTTAGCGTAATGGTCAAAGTTGCTGCAAAATTTTGTTGGTTTATTGCAGAGGGTTGTATGTTTGAAATTTTACCAAAAGTATTTAACCAGATGATATAATGTTTATATTACGGTCATACGGATATCCCAGAGTTGACATAGTCTACTCTACTACACTCTTCCTCGTTTTTCTCCTAGTCCCCTATTTCCGCACCTAATTTATCCTAGTAATTATTTCTTTCTCCCATTTTGTATGGTTCGCCTTGACTTACTGATTATTTTCATTTATAATTTTTTTATTTTTTAAGACTTGTTCTCTTTACTGTGTATTTCCTGATTCACCCTGTATAAGTTATACTTGTATATTATCTGTTTAAATGCACAAAAAAAAGGCTATGAGATTTTAATAGTAATTTCTTTAAAACTATTTTTGGATTACAAAGAATTTTTTGAAAGACTGGATTAAATTTATTTGAAAATTAATTTTCATTAATTTTAAGAAAACAAAACTTAAATTCTTTTGTAATTTTATATGTACATACAAACCTGAAACTAGTCGATTTTCTTTCAGACCATTTTATTTGCCCATAACCTTTCTAATTTTACTGCTTTCCTGTTCAAAGTTGTAACCAAATATGTCTTGGACTTTGATCTGACCTTCTTCTTTATTGCAATTAATTCTTAAATTTTTTATCTTAAGATACATTTTATATTTTTTTGTAAAAACATATAAGATGACTTTGACTTTATCAAAATATTTCTTTTAATTTTCATTCAAAAGAAAATTTTATGTATTTTTTTATGATGACCTAGTAAAAAACAGTAGGCTCAACCATTTATGATTTATTACGATTGTAACCAAACCCCAAAGGTTATGAAGTTCATTTATAACAGAAAACAATGACTGGACAATTAAACTGCAATTCTAAAGAAAAATATTTATATTCAGAAAATGAAATAAGGCAGTGCTATAAAATTTAAAAATGAATGTATAGTATTAATGGTATTGGTTTTTCCAGTGAAAAAATATATTGAAAATAGTACCACCTTCCGGAAATATTAAAGTAGGTATTAAATGCTAGTTTTAATTGGATTATTCTGTAATGTGATACGTTTTAATAAGGTGTAATTTTCCAATCAAGGTGTCCGATGATATCATTAATCAATATGAATATAATGAGGGAATTCAGTAGGAGAATCATTATATAAAATATTGATAATTTATTTTTTATACCATTCCTACTTGTTTTCTCATTTAAGATAACAATGAGTAAATAAAAGAATAATATGTGTTTTGTAACATCAAATATTTTATAAACTCTGTATAATTTTTAAATATTGAAAGAAAAATAAACTGATTTTAATTTTTAAGAAAATTTTAAATTAAAGTAGTGTTTTAAACATAAGATTACGTCAAACATTTTAAATAATTATCTTTTGAATATTGATCTCGTATTCCGTTAAGAATTTTGAGAGGTGCTGAAGGAATTCATTTGTTATTCCATAAAACGATTTTAATCGGACTTACATGATTTTATCTCAAAGATTTCCTGTTATCTTTAACATCGGAGTGTGGTTTACATAAGTTTGAATAAGGGTGTAAGAAGTTTAGAATAAAATTAATTTTAAGGGAAAAATAAGAAAGTTGTAAGATAACCTGAACAGATGCTTTTTAAGTTACAAATTGTATTATGTCTGCAATTCCAGTAAAGGAAAGAACATTAAATTTTAAATAAAACATGTACAACTAATTCACGTAATCAAGAATTTTCATAGAGTAACAATATTCACTTAAAGCCTTCTTCGTATATTACTTTAAAAGTTTTAAAATGCAGATTTTATAGATTTAATTTTAATAAAACAAGATTCTTTAGCTACAAGTATGGTTAGATTGCCGACTTTTCATGCGAAAGGCCTTGGTTCGCCCAGTGAAAAGGCCCAAAGGCCCAGTGAAAGTGAAAGAAACTTTTCTGGTTTTCGGCTCGACTCAGCTATTATTCGCCATTGGGTTAAAATGAATGGCATAATCAATAATTAATAATTATATATCTTTAATAAAAAATAAATTAATATAAAAATATAAACAAATAATTTAATTGAATAACATAACTCACAGATATAGAATACCATATAACTCAAATACAAAATATTACAATATAAACAAAAGTAGAATTGTATTTATTGAAAACTTGAGACGTTTCTACATGTTATAAGGCCTAGTATTAATTCATGTTTAAATTGTATGTGGAATTCATTAAGATCAATTCTAATAACATGAATATAATATGACCCCTGTTCCAACATGTACAAATGATTATAGACAGGCTTATTAGCCTAACCGTTGAAATGTAAGCGATTAGAAAAAAAAAGAAATTTATAAAAGATGTATTAGGATCCAATATTTCAATGAGGGATATCCTTCTGACTTCAAGTAATCACGTTTACTCTGCTTTGCCTTCACATGATATAAATTAACTTGGTAAGATGTCTTTTAATATTTTATTTCTTAATTAACCCTTGAACTATACAAAGATTTATTTTACAAATAATACTTAAAATATCAGATAATTTTTATATTCAATTCGAATTCTAAAATTCATTAAATTTAACCCATCTCAACAGCCCGTCATTAAAAATCAATACCAATATCAATTAAATTATATTTAAATGAACGTTTTTTTTAATAATCATAATAATAGTACTTTAAATTATTTAATATATGACTATTTTTATCTAATCACACCATAAAAAATGTCAATTATTATTTTTACACTTACCTCTAATACCGCATAATATTTATTTTTTTATTTCCATTTTATTGCTATTTGGTGGCATAAAATTCGAAAAAAATAGTTTTTCAAAATAAAATAATTTGACTTTTAGCCACGATTCTAATCAACAAAAAAATAAAATCTATAAAACAAATTATTTCATATATTCAAAAAAAAAAAAAAACCAATTTCAACACTGCAAAATCTAAATTCAAATGATATAAAAATTCGAAAGTTTTGAATAAAAAACTAAACCCTTAAAATCCCTCCCTACTTTTCATATTAAACATATTATTTGTCAAGCCTATTACTAAAATTCTATAAATTTTATCTAATTCATTTATGTAAGAATTTATTAAAATTATTTTTTCATATAAAATTTTACCTTTCAAATTATTAAAATCATTAAAATTAAATTTATAAGGTAATTGCCACCATTTTGACATTTTCAACATTACATTCAGTATGGGTTATATTTTCATTCACAATGGGTTGTATAGATATTTATGTTTAATATACTATAACGTATAGGTATATTTTTTGTGTTTAACTTTTTGACTATTTTCACCAATTAGAAATGCATTGCATTTTAAATTTAAATGTATTTTTAATTCCATCATCAGTAATTTTAATAAATATTTTCTATATATATATCTGTCATAAATTTATTATTTAATAAATTGTACATTATTAATTAAAAATTCCACATTATTATTTAAATACATAATATATAACACCTTGATTTGTGTAATATTACTTAAGGACAGATATTTGTACAAATGTATTTAATTTTAATAATTTAACTAAATCTCATGTCAAAATTTTATTTACATGAGTTATTCAATACTTTAATACTTTAGATATAAAAGAAAGTCTGATTAATTTAAGTTCAGAGTTGAGATATACTCTAATTGTTGTGTAAGATTGTATTGTCTGGTTATTATCTATTAAAGTATTTAAATATTGGCCACCACTAATTTAACAGAAGTGTTGTCCAATATTTTCTTAATATTCATCTAGTTTTCTAGATGTTTTTAGTCATATTAGTCGTCTGATAATTATTGAAGCTTTTTTGAATTTTTAGTATAGTAGAATTAAGTTAATTACTTTGTCAACCAATTTGGTGATTTAAATCTGGAGTAATAATTTAATTTTATTTTGAATTTTATATAAAAAAATATATATAAAATATTTGTTAGTTCGCAAAAAAAAAATTGTCACTATCGTGAATGACTCTAGCAAAATCTGTGTCAATATTGTGACTTCTTATTTTGTTGTCAAAAACAAATGTTAAAAAACTTTCAAAGCTTTTGGTAATTTTAGGAATAGGATTCAAGACTTGCAAAGTCATCTTTATTATTACACAATCATTAAGGGATAACTTTTACACTTCTGCTTACAGATTTTTAATTATATAATTTTCTAAAAGTTAGTTTGCACCAATTTAATTAATTTTTAATAGCTTTTTGAATATAAATACAGCAACACCACAATAATTTATAATTTTCAAAACATTTGTTGAAATTTTCAGTTCATACCTTAAATGCATCTTCATGCAATTATGTAGCATCATTCTTAAGAATTTAATTTTAAAAAATATTAAAGAATATTTTGTCTCAAAGTTTCGTTTTAAAAATTTAATTTCTATGCTTTCCTGGTTGAATCTGTAACCAAATATGCCATGAACTATGATCTGACCTTTGTTTTCTATTTCATTGTTTACTACCCGAAATGGAAATTTTTTTTTTTTTTATATCAAAACGCATTTAGATTTAGAAACATTTTAAAAACTCAATCCGTCATTGTTCATAGTTCCCTCGTTTCATCAATTTATGATAACCTGGTAAAAATGTAGGTTCGCCCACTTGTTATTTGATCTTGAAAATGATTTATGATGATTAAATGAACAAAGGTCACTGTGAGTTTTTAATTTAAGCTATTTTATCTTAGGTGTCGGTATCTTTTGATATTTTTAAGTGCTTTAAATAATGTTTTCAATGAAATTCATTTGTTTCTTAATATTACATGTATAATACGTACAAATATAGTAATAAAAACTATATCTTCGTTTTCATGGTAATAAGAGAAAAACGAAAAACTATAAATGGTTTAAGGTAAAATTTTATTAAATTAAAAAAAGAAAGTTTATTACAGAACTACAGGAAAAGAAATGTCATGGACTCTATGAAATTTATTGAATTAACTTCCACTAGAATAATTTTTTTTTGTGGAAATTGAGAAAAAATGATTTAAAAAATTAGTTAATACAAGAAAATAATTTTTTAGGAGGCATTAAATTAAATTGTACTGAATTATTGTACTGAAATCACAATTTTTTTTGAGGAAGCATTTTATGGAAGGCAAAAACATTCAAAATCCACCTGAATTACTAAATATATTAGTAGTGCGAGATTCCTGACCCGAAGATGAACCTCTTCTTGGGCCTCGATGTTCTAGTTGGTAAGCATTTGGCTTATAAATCGAAGGGCTGTGGGCTCGATTCCCGTACGAGTTATAAATTTTTAATTGAATTGAAATTACAAATCACCATGGCGACGAGATATATGTAGTAAAATATGAAATATATGGTATAAACTAAATAAATAATATTACATCACTTATAAAATTAATAAATAGTATACCACGCCTGAAATGGAAAGGCATACTTAACTTCCGTATCGCATTGTATGAGGTAAGGGAAACTTCTGCCCGTAATCAAAATTATGTGACCCGAAAAAAAGGCGCATTGATATCCGTCGAGAGTTGGATATTCAGAGACTTATAAAAGGATACTTATAATTCTTATAATTCAGGCTTCTAGTTCGAAAGGCCAATTTTTATGCAAACACATTTTACAATCAAATTTTTATGAAAGAGTTATTTAAAAACGAAATGACAATGTCTCATCCTGAGATGCTTAACGCTTCCTTTTCTTTGGGCTTTTTTATTCTTAGATTAATGATATGTTTAAAGATTTGATAGGTTTAATAACTCTAATAAAAGGCTTTATTTTTTTAATAGCAAGTAAACCGATCACTATTTATTAACTAATAGATATTTTTTTTTATTTTTAAATTAAATTCAGAACTTTTTTTTGTAAAAAAAAAATAAGATGGAGGCGATTAAATTCATATAAATATATATTTAATTATAATAATATAAAAATTAAAATGAAATATGGTTTAAATATTATTTTTTAAAATAAAAGTATAAAATTTATTATTTAAAATAAAAGTTTAGTTATGCACAATACAATTGATTTCGTGATAATAGTTATGAATTGTTGCAACAATTGCAGTAATTGTAAAACAAAATAATTATGATAACAATAAAATAAAAAAAATTATGTATAAATAATGCTTGTAATAATTGTATTTATTTGATTAAACGGTGCAATTGTCATTTACATTAATTCGATTGGCATTTTCGAATAACAGTAAAGGATTATAAAACCACAAGAATACAAGTGTTTTTTTTTTTTTGTGTTATTTATTTGGCAGTAATTTATTTTTGTATATGCACACTCAGAAAATAATTTAATAAACAAAAGTTATTATTTATTTAATTAATTTACAACAAATTTCAATATAAAAATGTTTAGATGAATTAAAAAACTTATTTAAACAAAAATTAAAAGATGAGGTAATAATAAAGTCAGTTCTTTGTGGATAATACATTTTTGAGTATTTCAGTACAATCTTACATTATTGCTATCTCCAAAGTAATAGCATATAATTCTCACATATTTGCTGGAGCACCCAGCACCGCTCTCCAATATCTGGATAACATACAAAAGAGAGCTGTTCGTATTATCAATGATACTTACGTCACAAAAGACTTAACGCCTTTAAGTCACCGCTGTAATGTAGGAGCTGCTTGTCTATTTTATAAAAATCTACTAGGTTATACTTCGGAAAAATTAAAAATATTATCCCTAAAATCAAACCCTACCGCCGTAACACAGTTAGCAGCTCAATCTAATTCATATATACAATAGAGCTTTTTAGAACAAGAACACTGAAATTTATAAACTCTTTTTTAAGTCGCACCTCCAAATTGTGGAACACTCTTAACTCTTGGGTTGCCCATTCAACCTTTGATAGACGTGTATAATAATGTCTTATCTCTACTTTTCAGCCATTATACTGCGCAAGCATCTAGGGTGCTTATGTTTTTATTTTAGGTACGGAGGGAGGTTGTTTTAGTGTATAAAAATCTCACACTATCTAGGGGATTAGGATTTCAGATGCCTTTTGAAAGTTTTTTTCCTCCCTTAGGAAAAAAAAGAATAGCAGAGATAAAAGTCAAATGGTTAATAACAGGCTGGGAAATTCCGATTTAACTAGAGTATATTAAATTTTAAAAAAGAAGTGCAGTAGCTCTGCAGTAGAGTTGTTTTGAACAAAAGTATTATTTAAACTCCAAAACTTTTCTCAGTGATCGGTTACTCTGAAGTCTTTAAATATAACCATAACAAGCAGTTAAATGTAGAAACTACACTGAATTAATGAATTTCTTGTCAAATTTATAATATTATCTGTTTCTGCCTCATAATGCATTTTATTTTTATTTAATTCCGATTTAATAAATCAGATATAGATAAAAATAATTTTAATATTAAAAAAAATTAAACAAATAATAAATAAGTAAATTAAAGTTGATTATCATTATTTGCCAATATTTAAATTTAATATTTTCATTATTATCATATTTAATAAATTATTTATTTATTTATTAATTTTTTTTTTATTAAATTTAATTTAATTTATGTAAATTTGAAAAAAACGATAAACAATTGAAAATTATTTTTTTATTGAATATTAATAATGTAAGATTTATGTAACAGAATTATTATATTTTAAATACATTAGTTTAAATTTATTTATTTAAACATATTTTAAATTTTAAAATTTGAATCATTATTAACAATTATTATTAACAATTTCCAAATAACATAGACCTAAGAAAGAGTAACTGACTGTTTACTTATTTTGATTTTTATTGTTCAAAGCATCGGATGCCACTGTTTTGTGCCAAGCATTGGATGCCACGCAGAATCACTATATGGAGTTCTTTTGAGTAGTGTTGGATCGAACTTTAACAAACTAAAATCACAAACCAAACTCGGAATGAACCTTAAATATACAGCTAGAATATAGGGAGGAATACAAATTTTGTGGGATGTTAATGCTCTTCTTAGAATTTTTAAGATTGTACTTATATGAATTACCAACTTTAGAAAACGCATGAAATTGTAACTGATTTCATAATTACGCAAACATAACAAACGAATTTCCATAAGCCGTATATTAGCATCCTACTAATTCAGTGGTGTAGGAATGATCATCTGAATCGGGTATCTAACGCTAAACAAATTTTGCAAGAATTCATTGTCAGAAAAGTTTTTTGATTAAATTTCAGAAATCCAGGGCTGTACAAAAAAAAAAATTTAGTGACATTGTTAATTGTGTTCAGCTTTTCGAAATTTTTGCTCAAGACGAATTAAAGTTTGCACAGCCTTTGACCCATCATTTTTTGTTAATATAATAGACCTCCCAGCTTATCTCCAAGATGATTTTTTTTATATTAGCGAAAATTTTAGACTCCCAAATTTAAGTTTAAATCCATTTCGTTTCCTTACAGCATTATAAACATAATGGCAAATTTGATAAATCCTTCGAATGTTCATATTCAGATGTTATTAACCTAATATGTGTAAATCGTTCAAATTTTATTACTATATTTTCGATTATTTTAATATGATTGAATTGTAACCATAGTAACTTGATTCCAATATTATCACCCAGCAATTAATCTAAAAAACAATCATTTAATATTATCTATGATAAAATTTTAATATACGAGTACATTCCATGTAGATACCTAGATACGATATCACCCGAATTTAAATCAATATATAAAACAAAGTTTCCCCTCCTGTCACATTTGATTTCTTAAAAATTTTTTCAGATTTTAGTTTTTTTTTTCATCATTTATTTCTTATTATTAATAGAAATGTCATCCAATGTCATTTTATTTAATAACGGTATTTTGTTAAGATTTTTTTTTATTTCTTCCGTTATTACTTATTTTTTCTATTCTTCTGATTTCTTATAACTGTATTTTGTACTGGTCATTTAATATCCCTTTCCGGTTAGTACATACTAAATAGGAAAAAAAGGGACATTTTAATAATAGTAATAATAATAAAAGATGATCCGGATTTAACAAACATAAAGGAAAAAAAAAATTGTGTGATAAAGAAAGAAAATAGAAATGAATGTCGGAAGTAATCAAAATAAATGTCAACGAATTATCTTTTTGATAAACATAACAGAGTTTGAAGAAAAAAAGCAACCAAGGAAATGAAGACATCAGAAATGGTCTTCAGAAAGGCTATTCTGTAATATTATATATATGGTGATAAACTGAGCCAAGTAATGAGAGATTTGTTTTTATTTTATAAGTTATAATATATTTCATCACAATACTAATGAAAACAAAGACTCTATTAGAAGATAATAGAGTATTAAATGGAAAAGAAAGGGAAAAAGAATTCAAAAAAAGAAATGACGCAATAAATAAAAACAAAAGGATAAGGTGATATTCTCGGTTAATTTTATGTCAAAAGATAATGTGAAAAGGATTTAACGACGAGTGATAAATGTTTATTATGTACAGAATGGAGTATTGACTAAGATATACTTTAATTTAGTGACACATTATTTAGTTTTTCTTTTTGTATTTAAAGGTGAAAAGATAAATCACAATTGAACTAAATTACAATTGTTATAGTAGACTTTTAGTGAAATATGAGCCTATTCTTTCCTCCTTTTTCGATTTAATTTTTTTATGAATTTTTTTCCCAATTTTATTTGAAAATTTTTGGACTTGTATTGGTCTTATAGTTGCTTCTGAAATATTTTAATTATTTTTTACAATAATTAGATATAGATAGGTTTAGTTCTATAAAATAGGTTGGAAGATAGATAAAGTGACCTTCATGATTCTGCTTAAAGGTTTGCAATATATTCACTATTTTGTTTCCACTACACTCATGTAGACCTGCTTATTTGTTTCGGTTTTGTATTTAACCTGAAGAGCTCAAATACTAAATCAGTTCTTTGATTTTGGGCTTAAAAATACCATCTCCAAGCAGGAGAAGTTATAAGGAAATTCTAATTTGGATGCATAGGTGCCTAATGGAAAGTAGCCTGTGTATATTTCGCAGTAACTTGGCGATATCCATACGCGATTTTAAAATCAATTAATTTAAATTCGCTGGCAGGTAAGTCACAATGTTTTAGATATATTGTAATTTTTTAGATTAATCCATATTTGTTTGTTAAGATGCTGTTTACAAGGAAAGAACCCGTTTAGAGAGACTCCTTAATTCATTGCTAATTTATTTGCTGTTTCGTTGCCCGACTATGTCCGTATACACACGAAAATTATGTTTATGTTTTGACTTATTGAATTGAACTGCTCCTGACACTCTTTCTTCTTGCTGGCCAAATATAATTTAAGTATCAAATATATAACATAAACAAAATAAATAATATTACTTTGACGCCATAGAAGAAGAAGAAGAAGAAAAAGAATTGGCAGTAATGTGTTGCTGTGGTTTACTAGTTGTTGATGGACCCTTTCGTGTTATGTTCTGTTTTTGAACCTGCATCCTATAGTGTTCTAAAAAGTTTGGCATTCGCAATATTCTTGCGGAAGGATTTACTAAACCATCTCCATTTTCTGCGACTGATTTTTTATGGTAATTTGCTGAATTGTGCAGCACTTACTGAAATACATTTCAAGAAAAGCTTATGAACGATAAAATTTCTTTATTAATAAGTTTTACCATTTCTTTACAACACTGAATTCTTCATCATTGCATCAAATTCCTTTTGAAAACTCATTAAATTCCATTGGTAATAAAAATTCTTGAAAATAATTTCCGAAAAAAGAATTCCATATACGAATTCTCTTGAAGCCTCAATGATAAATGGTCAACATTAAATTGGGAATTTCCAAAATAATTGTGCAACACCACCATCATATCACAAAATTCTTACGTTATCTCCTATTGTACGGATATCGATGGATGTAACCAAAACCATAAAATAAAAAAAAAAAATTAAAAAATATATATGTAGTTAGGCCGGTCAGAATATTTTTCCTTTAATACTTTACAACGCAGCAAATAAACAAAACTTCAAATATATAGCAAAGAAGAAGAGTTGTAGTATAATAAACAAAGCTATTAAATGGATATTTAAAACTTAAAATTTATTACCAATATAAAAATTCCAAAAAAATCTCCATCCATATACTTTAGTTCATTCCATATAACCTGAACTACTATCAATTTTAGAATTTAATCCTTTATGGAGAATAACGGTATATCCTTGTTTTGTTTTAGTTGTTGATTCTTTTTATATGCGGCAGTTAATATTTTAATGTTTCAGAATAATTTTTTTTCAATTGTTTTCAGTTTCCTATCTACTCATTCTGAATGTTTGGTTTTTACTGTGATTCCGGTACATTTGTATGCAAAAAATTAAAAAAAAAAAAAGTGGTAGAACTGGCAAAACGAATCAAAAATTATTGGAATGTTATTGGAATGCAAATACCAAAAAAAAGCACATTTAAATCGATTCGGAATTAAAAACGATTATTGTTAAATGGTTTTTGTTAAAATTTATTCGATTGATAATACCAAAAATCCCATTGAAAATTACAATTTATCTATGATTCTGGATAATGATTTCAGTTTTTGCTTTTTTTAATGGTTTTTTTTGCTCGATTCCCTGATTTCCTGATAATAAAATGGAAATGTAAATAAGCATTTAAATCTTTAAAGATTTAAAGAAAATTTATTAATAGGAAGGATTAAGCTATAGAAAAAAATTTAAATAATCATATAAGTGTTGCCGTTGTTAAATAAAATCTTGCTTAAATAAAAAAAAAATTAAACTTCAATTCAATATAAAGTTCTTACGACATGTAGAAAATTACACCTAAAGTAAAAAAGCTAGAACAAAACTGAGTTTTAATTAATAGCGAGGAAGAGTGTATTAGAGTAGTCTGTGTCACATTTGGGATACTCGTATGAAGGTAATATAGATTTGGCAAAATTTTATATACACAACTTATTACATTATTACTTTCAGTTACGTACAAAAGTAAATGTAAGTTAAAGGCAACTCTTCAAATTCACTTCACCAACTTAATTTATTCAGATGTTGGGAATTAAAGTTAGTTAAATTAAAGTTATTATTAAATATTTTTCAGTCATCACTCTTTATTAGGTGTAGAGCATTGCTCATATAAAATTTGAAGTTGTATGGCAACCACTCGAACACACTGCAGTAGACCAATCAAATTTTGCACAAACTTCAGTCGTAAAACTAAAAAAAAATATTTGAGCCAAAGTATAGAGTAATCCTCATATAAAAACTAAGTTATATGGCAGGTACTTCAAACCGTGGAACAAAGTGGCTGGATTTCAATAGGGATTACGGCTATTGCTCTTTTATCTTTTGAGTTATCGTGCGGACGGACAAACGGATATACATAGCTAGATTGATTTACTCTTTGATTCTGTTCCGATTTATAACTTTGAGTCTATATTTTTCCCCCCCTTCTTTTCTGCTACAGTTAGGCAATGGCAACTTTAGTAAACCATTTTGACATATAGTCATACGGGTACAAAAGGCCTTTTTACTATCTATTATAAGTTTCTAAAAACATCCACCAACTCGGAATTTCTGTTCAGATTCAAAAATCTTGTTAAGTCCTATTGTGTCTTCTAATTTAGTTGAGAAGCTAAGTGAAAGTTTCAATTCTGAAAATTAATTGTTTTCTAAGATTCACATCCGCTAGTTGCGTTCTCAAATCTCCGACCAATAGATTTTCAAATAGGTTTTAATCACTTAAGTCACATATTCCCTACAATTTTCTTTAAAGTTCTGATAAATCCTAAAGTTTTCTTATCGGAAATGGAATCTCAAACCAATATTCCATTAATCCATCGAACCAAATTTTATTTTAAATTTAATATTGACGGTGATGTTAGGTAAATTAATTCAAAGCTGTTTTTTCAAATCTATTACATTACTTTCAAATCAGGTTGAAAATTGAATTTATAATCACATTAAATTTCAATTTCATCCAGTATCACTCTTTCACAAAACACTTAAAATAAATTTTTTTTTTAATATTTGAAATTTATCATAAAATTTTATGCAATGGACATCAAATTTAATATTATTGAAGCAATTGATTTGTAATTTAGCGAAATTGAATAAATTTTCAATTAAAAATCATGTGCCACTATAAATTCAATTATAATAATGATGATGACAAACATCGAATGAAACTAAGGCTTGTCAACGTTTAATTTGAATTTGACAGAATATTCACTGTGTCCTCTAATCTAATATTGAAAATATATTTAATTATTTTACATAATCCTGTTTCTCAGTTTTGCCTCAGTTCCATGACATTTATAATATAATACGCGAATAGGCAATTTATTTTACATACCATTTTCAATTTTCCTGGATAACCCTAACGGTAATTTAATCTTATATATATATATACATATATGTACAATGTACATATACAAATATTAAACATATAAGTACATAATGTATTTTTTTAATTTATCCCTAAGGATTTATTTCGGTGTTATAATTTTTGTATATATTGGTGGCATTACTAATGTGGTTCTAATTGATGGTGGGTAGTGATGGTGTTGGTATTCTAATGATGATATCAGCAATCTACGTGGAACATTGAGGTTTAAAAATTAAAAAAATATTTTTATTTTTAATCGCTTTTGGGGATTTGGAAAATTTTATGACTTAATATGTAAATGTGTATGTAGTATGTATAGTGCTATTAACCTTTAGTGGTTGGTGCTAATGTGTCATTAATTATGGCACGTATAATTTTAATTTTTTTGACATGTTTGAAAAATTTTAACATGGTAAAATTAAATAAAACTAATAATGGTTGGTAAAAATTTTTGGGATTTAAATGTTTTTCTAGTAATATTTTTAATAAAAAAATTAATATTATTTTAAATTACCATAAAATGATTTTTATAATTTTCTAAATACTCAGTTTTGTTTTTTTTTAAAGTGATTCCTTACAAGTTATTTAATTAAATTAAATGAACTTTGATTTTTCAAATGTCGAATTAAAGAAAAAAAAAATTTTATAATAAAAATCTTGGTCTTTGTTTTAAGAAACCTTTAAAAATTTAATAAAGTCAAATTAACATTAATTATATCCTTCGACCATAGGAAATATTATGAACTAAAATTATAAGACATAAGTATGGGCCAATCTTGATTGTTGGAAATAAATGTTGCTGTATTTTTGAAAATGTTGATGAACATATTAAGTGCTAAGCGTTTACATGCTTTTAAAATGAATGTAAATTAAGAAAACCAGGTAGCTGTGATATTTTTTACACATTTTCAAAAGATTTTGTAAAAATTTGCCTATATACTCTCACTCTGCCTGTTCGTCCGACTGTCTGGCTACAAAAACGTTTACACCGTTTGAAATAGAAAGAATAAATTTTAACTTAAGCAAAAAAACAAATTCATGGAAAGAACTTATTTCTGTTGCCCCACTCGTTACGGAGTGCAGCTCCCCAAAGTATGAAAAAGCCCTATACTTAAATTGTTATAACAAGTGAAAAATTGAAATTTTTATTTTTTTAAACATCTGTAACTTGAATACCTGTCCAAATTTTGATTTAGTAATATACAAAATTGAAAGCTGCAACATTATATTTCAACAAAGGTTTTTATTAAATTTAAAAGGGGTTCTTAAAATTGAAGAAAGTGTCTCTTAGTTTTAACAACTTTTCCTCTAATAATAAAATTCTAAGAAAAATTCCAAATTTTAGAGGAATTCTCAATTAAATATTTAAAACCTGAATATTTTGGGCCGAGGAAGATGGAGAATCATCATAAGTTTGTTTAGTAAAAATTTGGGAGCGTTCTTCATTAAAAGACCATTAGAATATAATAATTAAAAATTACATATTTTTATAAATAAGTAATTTAGTCACTTGTATATAATATTCCAAAAATTATATAATTTTGAAAATGTGCTTTTTAAAAAACCCTCGGTTTTTTCATCAATTATTTTTTCATATAGGCTAATCTAAAAACATTAAGGTTTACAACTGAATTAGAGGCATGAGATTATAGTGTACCACACGAGCTCCTATGAAAATTTATCAACTTGCTAAGATCCATAAATAGACCGATTTACTAAATTTAGGTTAAATTTGTTTAATGAAAAACAGTTATTCGATTCCTAACGATGCATATAAATTTGTTTAATGAATGTAAATATCATTAGCAACTGATTTTTATTATAAAGATTTCTTTATTTATAAGATAACATATTTTTTTATCAATCATCTATACAACAGATCAGTATGCTTAATGTCATTCGAGTATTATATGATCAGAATAAACAATTTTATAAAATCAATGAATATCCATGACCTTTTTTTTCAGAAAATGAAATTATTCCATTCCTAATGGAACATATTTTTTAAAGAAATTTTAATATAATTGGTTTTATGACATTCAGAATCAACTTCTACGAATAACACAAGTTTCAAACTGTGATCTGTTTATTTAGAAAAAAAGGATCAAGTGCAAGATGCAGGTAGCAAAATATTTTAAGTAAACATATTTCGAATATAACAATTTTTTTTAGATATTTCAGGCAAACTTGGAATTTTTGAACTAATTGTTGTAAGCGTTTCTGATATCCTAGTAAAATGATACAGATAATGACCGCACTCTTTTTTAATAACCTAGAGCAATGATTTAGAACGCTTTGGAGCAATGATTTATGGTTTTTTTAATTTTGGTATTCATTCTTTTTAAATATTTTTAATATGACTGTTTGAAAAACTAAAGTAGAATACAAAATTTACACCCGCACAATTCTGTTGACTTGGTAAACAATATACGAAAATAAAACGAGGGATCAAATCGGTTTCCGAAATTTACAGTAATCGTAATAACAAACAATAATAGTTTTTTTGTTCCTTTTAAAATTTCGTAATGGAAGTAAGTATTACGAGCATACGATCGATTATACGATCGATCATTATTTTCTAATGAATTATAGAAGATGTTGATGATCTGGACGATTATTTGAAAGTGTAAGCTGGATGATTAAATTCGTTAGATTACTGATGCAAAATAGGATCTCAAAATGATCCAAGGGGATTTAAAACATACAATTCCAAATTGGGGAAGTAAGTTTTGTGTTAGCTGAACAATCGAAATTAAGTTTAAATTCCCTTTCATTATTAAAATTTTCATAATTATAAAAAAATTAAGTCCTAGCTTTAGAATCTTAATCTATCTATATTCAAAAAATGAAATTTTGGGTATTTGTTTATATGTAGCGAATAGACTTCTAAACTGCTCAGCCGATGCTCTTTGGAAATGGTGTTCCACTCTCTATTAACAGGCTTGATGTTTGGTAACACATGTCGGTCCGACGATTGGTCAAAGAAAAATTTGGAACGATGAAGTTAAGGATCGTGGGTTTCTGGCGAATAAAGTGAAATAAATTAAAATTTGTGGGCATTAATAACCTCTATTAAGAGGCGCAGCAACGCGCACTGGGTATTAGCTAGTTTTAAAAAAAAAGTGAATATTTAAATTTTCAATTGATTTAAACGTTTCAAATACTACCTAAAAGACTTTGCAATGTTCTAAAAAGCAAATGAAATTTCTATCTTTTTATACAAAATTTAAAACTTTGGATTGCCCCGCATTTATAAACCGTGAAATGAACTTGAATTGTCCAAGACTTAATATCTTTACAAGTTTGTTTTATTTTTTTTTTATTTTATTTCAAATTCATTTTAAAATTTACATTCACTATGGAAAAAAAAATTACAAAATAATTTATTAACTTTTTAAAAGAAACTGGAAAAAAATCCACCCTCACAATTTTTAAAAACATATTAAAAAAACAAAAAAAAATCAAAAATACAAAAAAAAAGGAAATTATTATAAAAAGGACATCAACAGGTTTCTAAGGATATCCAAGCAGCAAACAAACCATATATACACTTCGTTGATGCCCACTCGTTTATAAGAGAATTTTTTTTTTGTTTTTTTTCTTAAATTGTTAAGAACACTCATCCCTGCTAATATACAGGATCTCCTTTGCATATCCTTGGTAAATAAAAAAAAAAAAATTATCCAAAGACATTAAAAATGAAAAAAAAAAAATTGTATTTATTTTGGATAGATTTTTTTTTTATTTAAGATTTAAATTTGTATTTAGAAGAGTGTAGGACATGTTTTAAGAGGCAGTGCTGCAAAAAAAAAAGTTTAAGTAAAAAAAAAAATTATTAAATCATTCGGAAGTTAAATTTTTATTTTTCCAGACAAATTACTTTATTTTTCATTATTTCCGCTCTATATAAATGCTGTAAACAGTTATTTGGATTGTTGATTTTTTTTTTTGCAATTTTTTCTGATGTATTCATTTCCGGTTGTATGAATTTTTTTTTAAAGTAGAATATTATTTTAATTTTTCAATTTTCTTGAAAAAATGATGTATTTTTAAATTTTCGAAATTTTTTTAAGATTAAGAATCAATAATTCCTAATTTTGAAATAGAAAATATATTAAATTTCTTGGGTGTTTTCAAAATATATATTTTTTAAAATAATAAATAATAAATATATGTCAGAAATTTAATCAGAAATTAAAATCTTTAATATTACTTTTATTGTGAGTTGACTTTAATTTAATATATGAACATCACCTTTAATTACCTAACGCTATATAGTAGATTTTTTCTTTTTTCGCGCCAAAATTGAAACCTGAGATTTTTGCAAAAATACATGATTGCGGTCTGCAGAAACACAAAAAATTGTTTTTTATTTTGTGATGTCCGTCTGAAGTTGACGATTGTCTGTCTAAATGTCCGCCTCTGCGTACAGGTGTATCGCTTAAAAAGCTAAGCGGAATGTTTTCAAATTTGATATAAAAAGTTTCAATGTTAATAACTTAGATTTGAATCTTCTTTTGAGTAATTTTTCGATATTTTGAGAATATTTCGAAAACCAAAAAAATTTACAAAAATATTTATTATATAAAAGTTGTTATACAAATAAGGACTATTGAAAGTTTTTTGAGCCATCGAACTTTAGGATTATAGACATTTAATTAAATATAAGAAAATTTTTATTTTTCTAAGTCCTATATTTCATTCATATGCAGATCTCAATTAAACCTCAAATTTTTTGGAAATTACTAACACAATAACGAGTTACATTATCTTTAATAAATAGCGGAAAATAAAGTTGTATGATTTGATAAAAATTATTGCAATAGTAAAAATCTTTGAAAGAAGTTTTACATTATGATTTCCCAGTAAAAGTGTTGGTTCTGTGGTCGACACTGCACATTTTTTTTTATAATTTAATCAATAAAAATTTTCAAGTTCTACTATTCTATATTTTACATATTTTATATCTATATAAAATAATTAGTCATTCTTGATTATGTTTTTAAATTATAATTTAATTTCGAATTTTAAATTATACTTTCAACCATTTTGTTTTTTCTCTTGCTTTATTATATTGAAAAAAAAGGAACGCTGCAATATTCTGCGTTTGATCCCGGTATGATGGTGTGCTAATCATTTTTGTATATTTTTAATTTTAAAATATATACGGAGCAAGAACTGATCGATATTATTTGCCAAACGGAATATGGTATTTACAGTTTTATGAAAAAATTGCATATATTTGGGAGAGAAATTTAAACTTATGGTAATAATAAAATTTTATATCCATTTACGATCAAATAAAACAATAGTATATTTATATTATGGTATAATATAATTAAATAAATACAATAAATAGTATTGGTATAATATGATAATAACCTATAGTGATCTCAGTAACCGATGGTTTTAAAATATTGGATTATCATTTATTATATTTAAAATAAATAAATAAAAAAAATATATTTTTATATAATAAAATAATAACTCTATTCTGTCTGTTCAGACTTTTGTTTCTAAAATGCTCTTAAGACTTTTGTAAAAAATTATTCTAATACTTTATTAATTAATTACCAATTACTTTCCAAAAGATAGTTTAATATAAAGGATTTATGCAAAGGACTTTTATTTATTTTCCTCCTAACAATATGCAATTTTTTTTTCAAATCTTTCAAATAGATTTTTAATGCTATTGATGAACAATTAGATGTGCAAAAAGTCGTGGTTTAACATCAGTATGAAAAAAATCTCCATGTTTAAAGTCTAAATGTTTAAGAAGTGCTTTAGAGTTTGTGCCAATAAACATAGAAAACCTGAGCCGGGGTACAAACATTTTTACTCCAAAAAACATTTGTGCAAGGAATCAAATATCATAAGAGTTGATAATTTTATTATAAAATTAATTTAGCGATACCATGTATTTCGATAAATCCACAGAGTATTGATTTACGTTCAAGTAACTTAGGTATTGATTTTCGTTTAAGTACATTTGGAAAGACTGCAAATAAAAGAGTTTCAATTTGAAAAGTAAAATTGGAAATTTTTTGAATTTTTACACATTCAATAATTAAAAAATGTAAACATTGTATAAATCTAGACTATGCTTATTTCAAATATTAAGTTATAATATTTCAGTACTTCTAAAAAATAAAAAAATAATACTAATTAAAACTCTTATAAACTTCTATCTACAATTGTATTTAATTATCTTATTTAAATAAAAGATAATATAAATATTATTACCAATTAAAAACTCCTTTAAACAATATAAAAGATATAAAGATTTCCTTTAGGACTTAATAATTTAGTTATAAATTATTATACATGATTATCACAATCTTATATAAATTTTATATACTTTTTAAGTATAAAAATTTAAACTATTTCATTTATTATGTTGTATAATTCTTTTATAAAATTATTACTTTAATATTATATGCATGTATAAATCTCATCAAATAAAACTTCATTATAAGAAAATACCAAAATATAAAATAAATAAATAAACAAACAAACAAACAAATATCCTTAATCCTTATTCCTTATCCTTTTTAAATATTTTGTAAAAGTTCTCAGAATTTTATTTACAAATCTTGATTTTTGAACATGAATTCCTTAAATGTAAACTTTCATGTCCTTGTGTTTTCCTTTTTGGAATTCCTTAAGAGAGAAAAGAATTTGCAGTACCTATATTAAATATTTTTGATAAGAAATAAACATGTAACATGGAATAAGATTTGTGGTATTTTGACTTAGAATATGTAAAAGAATTTCTTTGAATTTTTTTTTAAATGGATTTTGATAATGGTATTAACATGATGTTTCTTTTAAGGTCTAATACCTATGCACACCCTATACATGAAAGTTAAATTTATATTAGAAAATATTTTCTAAAAGAATGTCCCTAAAAGTAATACAATGCATGTATGTTTGTATGTTTGTATATATATATCGTAAAATTTACTAAATACTATTATAGTATAATATAAATAAATTTATTACCATGTAATTGTGTTACGACGCTGATAAATGGGCGTTCTAACAAATTCATAAGATATTTTTTAACTCAATTAAATAACAACTCCTTTAAGGATATTTTTGATCAGGACATGGTTATATATGCGAATATTACATGTATAAATGTAAGAAAGGAACAGTTGAAAGAAAAAATATTTGAGTTTTTTTAATTAAAAGTTTAATAAATTTTCATGTAAAGGATTTCGTATTTAAAGTTTCATAAATAGCTGAGTACGCTAGCTTAAGCTTGTGTTTTTTAATTTTGTACGCACACTTCAGTAGTTCCGGCACATGCCGTCGAATACATTACACTGAGCTTGATTATTAGTATATTTATAATATAAAAACCTTGAACTTAAACGACCCTTTTATTGCACTTTTGGCATACTTTTCAAGAATTCTATTTAATAAACAATTCTCGGAATTAATAACATTTATATTAATGTCTAAATGATTTACGCTATAAATTAAAGTTACATTACATCCATAAGGTCATTAACATATTATTAAGTAAATTACTAATATATATTACGTCAGCGACATTTTCAAGGTAAAACATGATTTAACAAGCCTATATTAAAACCAATAATATTATGTAATCAATTATTAATAATAATTATAATTATTAAGGATTCACTATAATTATTAAGAATCATATTAATTAAAGCTGACTTATGCAAAATTAGTTGATTAAATCTTAGTATAAATATAAGCTAAGAGGCATTGTAAAGTTAAGTTCCAGTATGGCTATAGAAGCTCTAACATAATAAGTTAAGTGGAATTTCAAAATAAAATAACTGTAAAAATAAATAAAGTGTTTTTTTTTTTAAATAAAAAAATTCAGTTATAAAATTCTTGATATCAAACTTTCCCAAACCAAAACCATGAGTTTAGACAAAGTGGCTGTTCAAAAAAGAGAGACTCACACTCAAACTTAGTTTAATCATCCCCTTATAGGTCTTGCGACAATTTCTGTAATTTAAAATCAAATTGACAATCTAGCACACGGGTGGGCAACAGTTGGAGACAAAGGGCAAATTTTTTTGTTAAAAAAAAAGTCGCGGGCCATTTTATCTGTATATGTAAGATTAGGCATTTATTTTTAAGTATAAACAAGCGATAGAATCTTGATTTTTTTTAGTAAACTATTTTCATTTAAATAATATTATTTATTTATTAAATTCTTTTAAATAATATTAAATATAAATTAATTTAAATATAATTGGATTTATAAATTTAAATAAAACAGTTTAAAATAATATTAATTTATTTAAAATATTTTAACAATTGTTAATAACAATTTATTTTTATAGTGAACTCAAAGTATATCTCCAATCAACGGCAACTGTTCAAATATTTATTGAAATGTCAAATATAATTCATCATTATATTTGTATCATTTTGAAATGTAGTAGATATAAAATACGATTTTTATAGTAGATGTAAAATAATGTAATGTAGTAGATATAATAACAGCTCAAACAAAATGCTTTCTTTTTCGAATATTCCTTTTTTGAAGTGAATATTTTTTTAAAGTTAATTTTTATTGCATATTTCAAATGTACTATTTTTGCTATCGGGCCGGATAAAATATTAAATCGGGCCGTAATTGGCCCGCGGGCCGGCTGTTGCCCACCCTTGATCTAGCAGGAATTTATATTTACATTCTAATACAGGAAACGAATATAAACTAAAAAGGCAGTACGAAGAGAAAAAGGACAGGTTTGAGAATTATTTTTTTTAAACAGCAGCCCTTCTGATACTTCTTTTTATCATTCACTTAATTTTGGTTAAAGAATTATGAAAAAAATATATAAAACCAAATTATTTTAATTATTAAATATTTAGCAAACCTGATTTTGGCCACAACTGTTATCATAAATATACAATAACTAAATGTTGCAAAATTTTATTAACTTTAAATGGTATTAAATTCATTCTTAATTTTTACTGTTCCTTGAATACTACAGTTTTCTGTTCCTTTCATATATTGAATTATATAATATGTTTATATACTTATACTGACTCAAGTTATGTACATATGTAGACGTTGTCTTGTTGCTTTAACATGACAAGGATTCAAGATAACAAGATTTTATATATCGTATTTCTCACAGTTCATTTTTTTTTTATGGGAGTTTTAAATGTTATCATTAAAAGTTATTATTATAACCTTAAAAACTGCCTATAACTGTCACATTAAAATGTTTAATTGGTAAAAATTTCTAATAACTACAATTAAATTCAATGTATTATTAAAATATAAATTAATTTAAATATAAATTAAGTTAATAAATTAGAAATAAAGAGATAAATTGTAATTACAATTTATTATGTAAAAGATATTAAAAAAAAATATTGTATTACACAATAATGTTAAAGGATCAATTGAAGTTAATTTGCTTTGAATTAAATAATTATTAATAATGAAAATTAATAATTATTTATAATAGGTATTAAAATTATTAATTGACATTTAAAATTAAGAAATTTAATTTATTTTATTCATCATTTTTATTAAATAATAAAATAATGAAATTTAAAAAAATTAAACTTTTTAGAAGATAAAAAAAATAAACAAGAGATTATGAATTGCCTAAATGTATGCAATTTTTATTCACATTTTTTAATTATCTTGGGAAGTCTAATTAGAAACATTATTCTTACTGGGACTCTTCTCTTCACTGGGATTCGTGATAAATGATAATAATACATTATAAAATATAAATAAATTAAAATTTTAAAAATTATAATTCACAAAATCTTATTTAAAATTACATTAAGTAAAATCAAATAGATATTTCATAAAGGGAGTCTATTTTAAATGAACTTTAATGAATTTTAAATTATGATTAAAGGTGATTACTGATTATCCTATATGTGGTATCTAGTAATAGTTAAATTTAATATTTAAAATAAATATCTAAATTTAAAATTTAAATTAAAAACTGTGCTTCATTGATTTTCTTACGAGGGAAATAAGGTCTAGAGAAATAGGGGCTAATAAGCCAATTGAGTTGAGAAATGAAGCTTAGTTTGCAAAATTTCGCGGTAGGTCTCATTCGAAAAAAAATTACTTAACTTCATTTTAGAAATATTACATTATTATTACTATATTATTCCAATTCCAAATTTGTAGCCGACTGTAAAATTCGAATATTTTCAAAAGGGATTAAAAAATTTTTTACATTATGTTCTGTCATGGTTTTCATGCTTTCCCCTTCGAACCACTTTTCGCCACTTTCTTAGCTCTTTCCATTACATCCTTTTTCACGCTACCCTTCAAGGAATTAGTACTGCTGCCTCTGCTACACTCCCTACTCACGTCCATGTCCGGGATCTTTTCGTGAATATTATTAAGGATTTTTACAAATTCAATGTTTTTCTATAAATGTATCTATTTGGAAGGATTTTATAATTGATTACGACACTAGGTTTACGCTTTTTCCAGAATGTGAAAAAACTGAAAATTTTGGAAAAAGCACACATATTTATTCCTTTGAAGCAGATTACAATTATTTTACTCGACTATCTTATTGTTCTTATAAAGAAAAGGAATTAAATTATTTTTTTGTTATATATATTTTATAATTTTTATTTTCCAATTTCTTTTTATTTACTATCTTTAAAAAATTACAAAAACTTGACCATAAATACAGTTTACATTTTAATTTTCCAAAGTGGTAGAAAACTTTTCCAATAACTTAAAAGTTTTTTAAAAAGAATTCTTCCAAGTGAAGCACAAAATACTAATAAATAAGAAATTTAAAAAATTAAACTACTAATATCAGGTGCTGTTTTTAATGTCTTTAGTCGTTGTCGTTTATATTACTTTTTTTTTTAATATACAACATCTTACTTTTCATAAAGCAATTGTGCTTCAATGAAAGTATTTATAAAAAATTATGTAGAATAATAAAAATTACTTTTAAGTTTTTTAAAACATTAATGAAATTGGAATTTGATACAACCTTTCTATTGGCACAAAGTTCTTTTTACGTATAGGTGTAAAAAGTCTAGATTAACCCTTAATTTCATTTAGAAAGTTTGAGCTTCATCTTCATGGAAATGGAAGAATATATTATTATCCGTGTATTGTAAAAATCAAATAAATATTGCTCTTTCCAATACATTTTCCATAACTTTTCGTAAAATTTCCAGTGTTATGGCTTGGATTTCATTGCGAATGTTTTGTTTTAGCTCTGGTATGGTCGCTGGCTTATTTACGTATACCATTTCTTTCAAATAAGCTCAAAGAAAACAGTCTGGCGCTGTTTAATCTGGTGAACGTGGAGGCCAATTGAAAGCCAATTGAAGGCCAAAAAAAATTGAAAAAAAATTTAAATGTAGTAATCAAGCCGTTGTTGGTTGTCTATCGGCTTCAATTCTTGCACAAGCTGAACCTTATACGGGAATATGTGCAATGTGGCTAAAATCCTCTGAACGGACCTCCGCGAAAACCCATGTTGTACGGAACGTCTTCTTGTTGATGTTTCTGCACAATCCTGCACACTATCCACAACACGTTGGATATTTTCTTCCGTGTGGACCGTACGTGGTCTTCCGGTACATGGAAGGTGTCTTACTGTTACATATTGTCGAAAATTTGCAACCAGGCGGTTTATTGTTGATGCTGAAGTTCCAGTATACACATTAAAAAAACGACGATAAGGACGCTGCCTCAAAACAATTGACCGTTGATTTTCAAAATAAAAATTAACAATTGGTGATCGCTGTCTGTTCTGTTGTGTACTGTTCCATTTCCAATTCCCCAAATTTTCTTCACAAAATTCTGAAATAAAAAATAAAAATATAAATAAATTTAAAAAGTTATTAAACATTTAAAACATATCGGTCATTTTGCGCCACCCTGTCGTTCGAGACGTTTATAAATTTAAAAATGGGGTGTATATTTAAAAATATTTCAAAATGGATAAACAAAAAAAGTACCTACATTTAAATATTAAAATGCTAGAAAGCAAATATTTTAATTTAAAAATCAAAATCAGTGATTCTAGCCTTAACTCCGACTAAACTTAATATCACAGCATTAGTGATTAGATGTATATAAAAAAAAAAAACTAGCCTTAACTTCAAATATGTTCCGTGCTCCTTTCATTCCCACATTTTTAAATATAATTCAATTTACAAAGTTGAGAAGATAATATAATTGTTTTACTTGAGTTAATAAATTTGAATTATAATTAAAATATATTTTTAAAATTTTTTTGAAAATTTATTTGGTTTCAGAACTTAATTAATAAATTGTTGAACCATGTTTATATGGTAAGTAGAAAATTTTGTGGTTAAACCATCAGTGGATTAAATAGGAAGATACAAATAAACAAATTAAAAAAAAATGGATATTAAAATTAATTTTAAATTTAGTGTAACATTTTTTTTTCCAGTCGAGTTGGTAATTACGAGTAAATAAAAAAAATTAAAAACCAGATTAAAATATTTTTTTTTTTTGTAATTTAATGTTGGTTACAAACCAAAATTGATTCAGTGATTTTGGTTATAAATGATATTATAATATTTTAATCAAATAAAAATTAATTAAAATAATAAACATGGTAATATTTAAATAATAATTACAAAAAAAAAAACAATTAAATTGGTTTCTTTACAACTTTTTGTTTAATTTTTAATCAAATGTGAATTCATGTGTAAAAATTAATAAACACAGAACCCAGTGAATTCGTATATGAAATGCAGTGATAAAAGATTTTGACCATAATAAGATTGAACCAGCATATTAAAATGACAAAATATTTAAATAATATTGGAAATATTTATTTAATTAAACTTTATAAAAAATTATGAAATGCATTTTATTTTGTTTGCAGGTTTTTACTAGGTTTGGGAAAGGATTCCCATGAGAATTTTAGAGGAGAGCTGTAAGATAAGTATATTTGAACGGATTTCTTTTGAAATATTGCACATTATAAAATGGACTATAATGTTTCCCATTAAATTATTTTTCCAATAAATAAGTTTCAGTGTTCATGTTTAAAATTAAAAGAATTTTCATGGAGAAATAATAGACATTTGGAACCTTTCCGATGCTGCGTTAAAATTGTTTTGAAGGGATACATTATTGATTTCAGTTCAATAAAAGAAGAATTATTATCTAAAAGATAACTTTAAACAAAAAGTTGCATTAATTTAGTGCATTTAGTATTGTGCAATTTCATTTAATGTTGGGACGCCCGAGTCTTCTACTTCCTTGGTGGTTTTTTTTAAGGCCATGCGACTTATATTGTTGACATGTTTTGTAACCTATCTAGCTCAATTTTTTTTTCTTTATTGCCTCAGTTTGAATATTCAGAATATTCTGCATATGATACACAGACATTTGTTAATGAATACTTGCTGTTTCTGGTTAATGGTGTTAGATATCATGTTTTGATGTCGTACATAAGCACCGTTTTACATAAGCATTGAAGATCCTAAGCTTTGTTTTTCTAGTGATTTAGGTGTTCTAACCATTCAAATGAAAATCTGGCTTTTGTTGAGTGTGTTGTTAACATCTGCAGCCGCACCTCCTTCAGTGATTAGTATAATGATTAAAATAATTAAACAGGCTTAAAAAATTCCACCGGTAACGTTTCCGAAATTCGAGTCCTGGGTGGAATGCCAGTTTTTCCAGTTGTTTTAATTTGGACTGGATATCAGTAACCCTGCGTGCTACAAGTACTATGTCGCTTGCATTGTTCAAGGTGGCAAGTTTGATTAATTGTATTTAAAAATTTGTAAAAAAAAATTATAATAAGTATTATTACAACAATCTAATGAAATAAAACTAATGCCTATGTTAAGTGTCTTAAATTATTGTTAAAAATTGAATGACTCGTTTTGAATTTAATGTACGAGTATGAACAGTTCTAAGAGTCTCAAGTCAATATTAAGAAGTGCGTAATTTAAATCTTTAATTAAAAGTTGTACTTATCAAAGTCAATTTCAAATATCTTTATGTAATTAAGTAACTTGAGTGACAAAATTCATAATACAAAGTATCTAATATTCGATTTAAGTACTTGTAATTCTTTGTTATTATAAAGCGCATATTATTGGATTTCCGTGAGCTGTTTGTATTCTTTAAACTCATTTAACCCTTTTTTCTAAACTTTTAAATAATTTAAAAAAAAATTTTATATTAAAGTATTAAAGTTAAGTAGATATATATATATTAATTTAAAAATTTTTCTGAGTATTTTTATCCTAAATATACAATTTCATTATCATTTCACGTATTTTCAATGAATTCCTTTCTATCTAATTACTTCTTTCCTTTTATTTTTATTTATATCTTCTTATTTTTTTTATTATTTAATTTTTTTTTGTTTAATTGACAACAATAAAAGTAAACCGAGATTGAAAATATTTTTCTTTCATTTTTTTTTATATTTTATTCCATTTGTTTATTACAATTAAAAACATCCCTATTATGACAATATAAAATGTCAACTTATTTTCCCCACCATACTTTATTTTGTCATTTAAAATTCACCTCATCTTACCACAACCCTATTTATCAAAAAAACAAAAAAAAAACAACATTGACAATTTTCTTTTTGTGTAATTAAATCAAATCAGTGAAATAATAAGAAAAGTACTGTTACAATTTTTTTAAGGGATGGGTAAATTTTTTTCAAGGGATAAGTTAAAAAGAATTTGAAAAATTCTTAAAAATTTTTTTTTTTTTTGTTATTTCTTAATTTAAAAAAAATAAAAATTAATTTGTTTAACAAGAGTCTAGGTTTTTCAATATTGTTGCAAAGAAAGTTTTTCTCAATCCTTAATAAATGGATGACATATACACAAACAAATGAGATAAGAAATAAGATATAAAGAAAATAATAATAATAGGATAAATCAGTTGTTCTGGATGGTAATGAAGGAAAATATTTGTCATTCTATAAACACAATAAAAAGACGAAAATTGATGAAAAGAACAGAAAATAAAAATAAAAAGAGATATAAAAATATGACACTGACTCATTTTAATCAACAAACAAATTAAATGGGGTGAATCCTTTTGTTTAAAGTTTTTTGTTTGCTTACATAGTTTTTAAAATAATAAATTCAAACTTCTTAAACTGTAAATGACGCGTACTATTTCAAAAAATTCTTTAAAAAACTGTTTTTATAAATAATTGAAGAATTAATTTTTAAGATATAGATGGTGGATTAATGAGGGGGGAGGAAGTGAAATAATTTTTTAAATAAAGTTAACTATTTGATTACATTTAAATGTATATAATTATTGAAATATTATTAAAGTAGTAATGGAACAAATTTACAAATTCAATTGATAGTTACACACCTTGTACCATATTTAAATTTTCAAACTACAGGGTGGCGCAAAACGACCGATATGGTTTGAATGTTTAATAACATTTTTATTTAATGGTTAATTATTAGTATTATTTTTTTGTTATACAGTATATTAATGGGGAATATTTTTAGCATAAGCACAAATAAATAATATACAGATGTCTCAATTCGTAAAAAAAATGACCCCAAGTAATTTTAGCACATAGATGTCGCTACTATGACCGTTTGGAACTAAAAATTAGATCTATGGTGAAATAAGAAATTGATTAAAAAAATCCAAAATATACCATGCACAAAAAAAAATCTTCTGTGGTAAAAAATTTTACTCACCACTCACTCCATTAGAAATTAAGCGTTGTTATTGTTTTCGAGTCGATCACATTTTTATCTATGTGGTAGTTCTACTGAACTTATATAATGTATACATAAATAAATAGAATATCGCTGTGTACTTAGATTAGATTATAATAATTATATATGGATATGTGGTATAATATTATTATATGAATTATAATATACATACATACAAATATATTAATTGTGTATTCATTTATTATAATATAAGAATAAAATAATAGAAGTTGAAAATTCAAATTCAAAAGTTGAAGGAAATTTTTTTTAAAGGTAAGTAATTTTTTAAGTATATTTTTTTACTACATTATATTATAAGAAGTATATAATTTTAATAATTTTTTATTTTTTATCAGCAATAATTTAAAATGGCTTCGCAAAAACGAATTTGCCATATTTTGAGTTGCAAAGCGGACTCAAACACATTTCCTGACCGGCAATTTTTTAAGTTCCCTAAAGAAAATTCAAGGATGTATAGGGAATGGAAGGCTGCAGTAGGAGAATTTAACATGAGAAGAGTTAAAAAATCTCTTATATGCAGCAAACATTTTCAAAGTAGTGATATAGGTACGCTATTATTTTTAAATTTTTTAAATTAATTATTAAAGTAGGTAGCATCTGTAGTATTTACGAATGTAGTATTTCGTTTTTCTTACCTAAATATGTACACAAATTATCATAAAAGTAACTATATTCATGGAATATTGATGTATAATTAAATATTTAGCCAGTTTTTTTAATTTAGTAAAAATTAGTTTTTCACGGTTATCATATTTTGGCGAACATTATATAATTAATATATATAATTTGGCGAAAATTATATAAATATATTAGTCAACTATGATTCTAACTTCTTTTTGTTTTGGTTTTTGTTCATATTATATTAGTATTCTCGATTGCATTGTATTGTAATAGGAAAAGATTTATGGAAGAGTTTATTTTTTTCTTTCCTAGTATTTTACTTGCATATTCTTCTTATCTCTGAATATTTTTTCAAATTATGTAAAAAAATTTTATATAATTAATCCTGTTAAGTTTCCTTTTTAATTGAATTTTTTTTTCTACATGAATAGGTACTCTATGTATATAATTACTGTATGATACGAAATTTAATTCTTTTAAATTAATATTAAATTTATTAAAATGCAGGTATACGACGTTTAAAAAAAACTGCTGTGCCAAAATTTGCGCTAGAGAAATATGAAAATTCATATTTCGAAAATGATGATGCCCTTAATGTTAATCATTTTGATCGAACTTATGCACGAGTTAACTATTTAAAGCCGACACTTCTGAATGATTTGGACGAAAGTGTTGATATTGAAGAATTAAATAGAGCTGCAAGAGTTGTAGATTCAAATAAATTCCAAAATGAATTTTTAAAGTGTGAAAATTGCTGCAAACAACAGCACTTTTACATTAATTCATTAAGAAAATTGAAAAAAGAAAAGAAAGTTTTGACAACAAAGTTGAATAACTTTAAAAAAACGAAAAAGGTGCTTTTAAGAAAAATTAGTAGATTGAAGCAGATCAATCAAAATTTAGAAAAAGAAAACCGTTTTCCGTTAGAAAATTTAATTGACCGATTACCCGTAAGTAAAAATTCTAAAATATTTTCTAAATTAATTCTTTCTGACAAAAATAAAAATTTCATGGAGGACGAAAAATGGATTTCTCAAGTTATCTTTTTTCGTTCTTCAGCAGGTTACAACTTTTTAAGGGATCAGCTTGGTTTTCATTTACCACATCCCTCTTCTTTGCACAGATGGATAAAAATCAAAAGTTTGTTACCTGGAATGGACATTAATGTCTATCAGGAATTAAAGAATTACGTTAATTCAAATTTAAATGAAATTGAAAAGGAAGTAGTTCTTATTTTCGACGAAATGAGTATACAAATGAATTTATCATATAATAAACATAAGGATATAATAGAGGGTTTTGTAGACTACGGGAAAAATACAAGATTAAATGAATGTGCAAAGTCGGTTTGTGTATTCATGGTTAGGAGTATTTGTGGGAAATTTAAGCAACCATTATACTATGTTGCTTGTCCAGGTAGTATACCAAAATGTCAACTCGAGTTAGAGTTATATAAATGTCTGGAGATTTGCAAAAATCTTCAATTAAATGTCAGAGCTATTTGTTGCGACCAAGGTCCAACTAACCGTAGTCTTTTTGCTAGTTTGAATATTTCACAAAATAATTCCAGTTTCTTATATAAAGACCAAATAATTTATTTTATGTACGACATTCCTCATCTTTTTAAGAGTGTTAGAACCAATTTAAATAAACATAATTTATTTACTAGTGATGGGGAAATAAGCTGGAAAGTTGTTGAGTATCTATACAACTTAGAAAAAACAAATACTACCAAAATGTGCCCTAAATTAACTAATGCACATATTAATCCTACAAATTTTCAAAAAATGAGTGTCAAACTAGCTACACAAGTTTTAAGCAGAAGTGTTGCTTGTGGAATCGAAGCTCTTATAGCATTAAATAAATTTCCACTTAATATCAAAAAGTTTGCAAAACCAACAGCGGAATTCATTAAAAAGATGAATAAACTTTTTGATGTGTTGAATGGGAACCCACCACTTCAGCGAAATGAATATAATTTTAGTTTTCTTAGAGAAATGAGAGAATATATTTTAAATATTAAACCAATGGGTCCTACAAGAGAACCTTTTTGTTTTAAAGGTCTGGTAATCACAATTGACAGCGTTCTCAAACTAACTGCAACATTATTTTCGTCTAATGACAATATTTTTTATATTTATGCCAATAAGTTGAACCAAGATCCACTCGAAAATTTATTTGGTAAGTTGAGGGCTAGAAATGTTAATAAAAACAATCCGAGTGTTGCCGAGTTTAGCTCCTCATTTGCCAAAATAATTTCTTTAAACATTCTGTTTAAATCAAAATTTTCAAATTGTGAGGAAGACGATTGTGATTTCCTTCGCCTAGATTGGGATATAGTTTTGCAAAATACTGAAGAAACTTCTTTCAATTTATCCAATGGGAATGAACTATCTGAACAAAGCGATGATATTCAAATTGACGACATTGAAAATAATATGAACGTAGGTAATAACACAATAGCAGTAGAGGTACCTAATATAACCGATGTTGCAACAAGGTACTTTGCGGGGTACTGCATTTTCAAAATGTTCAAAAAAATAGGTAAAAATTGTGAAAATTGTTCTAACGAAATGTTAAAAAACAAAAATAATTATAATTTAACAGAAATTCTTATAAAATTAAAAGAATATGAAACTTCAACCAATTATCCAATTTTATCATGGCCTTCAGAAAAGTTCTTTCAAATATGCCGCTTGCACGTAAGTGTCTTTTCTCAATATTTTCAAAAAACACCCTTCGTACGAAACTTAAAACAAAATATCGTCAAACAATGCGAACAAAAAATAAATTTTCATTTTCCCGATTGGTTTCAGAAAGATAATAGTTGCTATGAACATAGAGTCTTATGTACTGATTTCTTAATTCTAGTTTTACTTTGGAAAAATAGCAAGTGGGTTTTGGACAAGAAACAAAATCAAGTTCAAAATAAAAAATTAAGAAATACAATGCATATTTAATTGTCTGTCCGTATTTTTAGCAATCTGTATTCGTCAGTTTGTCTGTCTGTTTAAAAAAAAATAAAGAATATCAATTAATTTTTGTCTGTCTGTCTTTCCGTCAATCTTCATTCCCATGTGTTTTTTGGTCTGCCTAAGAAAACTAAAAGGAATTTTTAAACTATAATAAAAAAATAAATTCATTTTTAATTGTCTGTCCGTCTGTTTATCTATCTGTACATCAGTCTGTTTGTGTGTCTGTCTAACAAATAATAAAAAACAACTGCTCTTCTGTTTTTCAGTTTAAAAGTACATACATACACATATATATATATATATATATATATAATGTATTATTATATGATTTTTTCATTTGAATTCATTTGTTTTTTATCTGTCTATCTGTCTATTGTCATTTATCCATCAGTGTGTTTGTCTGTCTGATATTTACGAATGATTAACAGCTAAGAGCTATTTTTTTTTTGTTTCCCTTATATTAAGTACATAGCTAAATTTCTTTAATAAATAATTTCCATAAAACATTAAGGCACAGCAATTTTTTTTAAGGTCGTAACTCGTAAGTATATTTATCTATTGGTTTGAAATTAATTATGTTTTAATTTTGTTTTATTTTTTATTATTTATTTTGTATAAGTATATAATTGTGAAATAATTATTTTTAAATTTATTTTTACATTTTTTTTTTTACTTTCTTATTTGTGAATAATTATGATGGCTGTTTTTATTTTTATTTTGAATTGTTTTTTAAATTTTTTTGTTTGCATATTTTATTTAATTTATAATAATAATAAGGGTTTTTTATGCCAAATGGAATTTTATTACATACATTATGTATTTTGAATTATTAATCATTAATCAATAATTTCCACTTGGCTTTTTCCCTTTATAAATAAAATTTAAATTAAAAGGAATAACAATGTAGTTTTTTTATCAAATTTTATAGGTACTTTATTAGGTGCTGAGTGCTGACTACATTTAGAATTTACGCATAATAATTTTACTTAATCGTAGATTATGTATCATTATTTATAGGTGAAGATTACACTGAATTAAATTCTGAACTTTATTATAATTTTGACTTTTAAAAGAAAAAAATATACCTACACAGTTGTTTCGGCTTTTTTCGTTTTATTAAAAAAAATAAAATAGAAATTGAATTTTTGAGTTGATTGGGTTTTTTTTATTTAGAGAAAAGTAAATTAATTTATGGAAAAATTGAAAAAAAATTTTTTCAGATAGGTATCAATTTACTTTTCTCTTAAGTATGTACGCACTCACATATTTATTTTTATTTCTCAACAAAAATCTATTCAGTTTACCTATTAACAATTAACAAACATCTATACCCGGTGTACGGGATTTGAATTTTTCAAACTAAATAATCTATTTTGCTCTTATAAAAACTTATAAATTTAGACTATTCTTCAGTTACATTTGCTAGACAAAATTAAAATTTCGTTGTTTGTCCTTCGCTATAACTCTATATATATTACGGCAAAGAGATATGCACATACATATGGATGCCTGTATGTAGGTATGTATATCAAAAATTTTAAAACTCTTATTTTTTTTAAAACAAAGCAAAAAATTTTTATATATTTCATAGTAAAAAAAATAACACAAAAAAAACAAAAACAAAAGCAATAAAAACTATACAACATCCATATAAAAATGGCTTATTAAAAAAAACATATTCATTCAAAAGTAATATTTTCATCTATTTGTGTTTTTTAATTTATAAACACATGCAAATACTTATACCACCTTATACGATGAGTGGTGAAAGTAAAAGGTATTTTTGCCTATGGTGTAATTTTAAATAAATTATTTCAATTTTATTTAATTCTAAAACCAATTTTGTCAATTGGTTTCGATCTTAACTAATCTTAATAAAATGTCTTAGATCAATGTCTATTAAAAATTAATGGACCTTAAGAAATGGAACACTTTTTTTGTATGGAATGAGACATCTGTATGTTATTTATTTGTGGCATAAGTATGAAAAATTATATCCCGCAAGTGGTGATCACTTTCGGCTTTGTACATTCGTGCTCTTTCCAGTACATCTTCCATAATTTTTCGCAAAATTTCCTGTGTTATGTTAAATCTGGTGAACGTGAGGGCCAATTGAAATCGCTTCTGCGCGAAATAATGCGTTCGCCAAGGGGGTCCCGTAACAGAATCATTGTGCCTCTTGCAGTGTTCTTCAGTGATCCTTTCAGACAATATAATAATTGTCTCTGATGAACTGTTCTTGGATTCTCCGTAGCCCATATCCTGCAATTATGCTTGTTTACGAAACCATTCAATTGGAAGTGGGCTTCATCGCTCATTATCAAATTGTTAATGAAATTGGCATTTTCTTCTGCTTTTGTCGGAATAAAATGCAGTAATCAAGCCGTTGTTGGGAGTCTAACGGCTTCAGTTCTTCCACAAGCTGAACCTTATACGAAAACATGTGCAATGTGGCCAAAATCCCCTGAACGGAACTTCGCGACAGCCCCAGTTGTGCAAATCGTCTTCTTGTTGATGTTTCTGGACTGTCCTGCAAGCTATCCACAACAGGTTGGATATTTTCTTTCGTGGTCTTCCGGTGCATGAAAGGTGTCTTACTGTACCATGTTATCGAAAATTTGCAATCATGCGGTTTATTGTTGATGCTGAAAGTCAAATACTCACATTAAAAAAACGCCAATAAACACTCTGCGTCAAAACAATTGACCGTTGATTTTCAAAGTAAAATTCAACAATTGTTGATCGCTGCTCTGTTGTGTACTGTTCCATTTCCAATTCCTCAAGTTTTCTCCACAAAATCTGAAATAAAAATAAAAAATATAAATAAATTTAAAAGTTATTATACATTTAAAACATATCAGCTGTTTTGCGCAATCCTGTATATGAATTTGAGAGGTGCCGGAAGTGCTAAATAATCGCCAATTTTTGGGAGCATAATGGAAACGGAAGAAAAACTCTTTCACCAAATTTTAGATTTCTATCTTAATAAGTTTTGAAGATATGCCGGTAAGGTATATATAAATGTGTGTCAAGTGCCCGAACTACCACCCCAGTTCATCCCAAATTCGGTAAATAATGAAAATATGGGAAACACGTTTGAACAAAATTAAAAGTTTCTATATGTTTATTCATTTCGAAGATATGCTTCAAGATTGAGATATAGATATATAGTTATGCCCTAATACCTATTTTAGGTTCCTTAAAATTTAAGAAGTTCCTGCTATATTATATTTGATTCACTACGTTCAGAATAGGTATTGAAAATTGTTACTTAAGCAGAAGTTTGTCACATAATGGTAGGAATCATTTTTCAGGTTTTTTTTAATTTCCAGTTTCCCTTTATCCTTGCATCTTCATACACCAAAATAATTATAGAATTTATCTTAAGAATTATTGGAATTTATTGATTTTTTTTTCATTCAAAAATTATAGAACTAGACTGTTAATCAGGTTTTACTTTGTCCCCTCTAATCCAAATGATTAGTAAAGAAAAAGTACAAAACATTATCAAAATAAAAAAGAAAATGTAATTAGTCGATATTGAATGGGTTGAGTTTTGCTATTTTATTATTTCATACAAAAGTTCAAAGTCCAAGACAAATTCCATTAAGAAAACGATGAAAAAGTTTATAACAAAATTAAAATAAAACACAAAAAATAAATAAAAGCAGTAATAAAAGACTGAGATACAACAATGTAAAAGTAACATTTTTCATCAACTTTTCAAAAATTTTTTTAAGTTTAATTTTTGTCACGTAATGCCTATTTGTTTCCAAGGATTCAATGATTCATATAAAAAAAAAATAGAATAACCAGTGGGAGATTAAAATCTATCTTCTATATACACTATATTTTGAAGTAAAACCAAAAAGTCTTCAAAATAATAGTGGCACTGGATGGGTGAAATATTAATTTTATATAAATACTAGCTAATACCCGGTGCGCGTTGCTGCGCCTGTCAATGGAGGTTTAATTTAAGTTGATGTTACTGCAAAAAGTTAACACAAAAATTACACACGGTTTACACATGTAAATTTTAAAATGTATGAAAGCAATCTTTTTAGAACAATTTTTCTAGGATTATTCTAGTAATTTTTGAAACTTTCTGTAATTCAAAGCAGTACAAACTACTTTCCTAAATTTAAAGTAATTTACTTCGAAAAAATTTTTTTTACCAATCGTAGTACCGACTGTTAACAGACTTAACTTCATTTTCAAGTTGCTTCACACATATAAAATTTGAGGTCAACCGGTCAAATCGTTTCTAATTTAGAGTTAAGTAACGCCAAAATCTATAAAAAGCCACGTATACCAAATTTGAAAAAAATCGGTTAAACCGTTTTTAATTTAGAGTAAAGTAACCAAAAACTTTATAGAAAGCTGTTGGGCCCCAATGGGTTAATGGAACTCAACAAAAATTTTTTTGGGGCTTTCTTTTTAGCTAAAGCAGAATTTCGTAAAATCGGACAAAATTTGGACTCAAAATTTTTTTTGACCACCCGTCGGCCCGACATGGGTTAACAAATTCCAAAACTTTCAATAGTGTCAACTCAATTCTCAAGGAGCGTCACGTATACAAAATTTGAATTCAATTGGTCAAACCGTTTCGAATTAAGAGTAAAGTATTGAAAAAACATATAAAAAGCTGTTGGGCCGCAATGGGTTAATGGAACTCAACAAAATTTTTTTTGGGGCTTTCTTTTTAGCTAAAGCAGAATTTCGTAAAATCGGACAAAATTTGGAACCAAAATTTTTTTTGACCACCCGTCGGCCCGACATGGGTTAACAAATTCCAAAAATTTTAATAGTGTCAACTCAATTCTCAAGGAGCATCACGTATACAAAATTTGAAGTCAATTGGTCAAACTGTTTCGAATTTAGAGTAAAGTATTGAAAAAACCTATAAAAAGCTGTTGGGCCGCAATGGGTTAATGGAACTCAACAAAATTTTTTTTGGGGCTTTCTTTTTAGCTAAAGCAGAATTTCGTAAAATCGGACAAAATTTGGAACCAAAATTTTTTTTGACCACCCGTCGGCCCGACATGGGTTAACAAATTCCAAAACTGTTAATAGTGTCAACTCAATTCTCAAAGAGCATCACGTATACAAAATTTGAAGTCAATCGGTCAAACCGTTTTCATTTTATAGCAAAGAAGTTTAATTACTTGCACCACAGCCCCAACTTGGCGGTCCGTTAGAGCAAAATTTTTGGGCCACGATTTCTTTCCGTACCCAAAAACCTCTATATACAAATTTTCATGAAAATCGGCTGGGCAGTTTAGGAGCCAACTCGTTACATACAAACAAACAAACAAATAAACAAACTTTCCCTTTTATATATATAGATAAAATGAAGTCTATATAATATATATATAGATAGATTTATTTTCTGGGTTTAATTTCGATTAGATTGAAAAATTGGAGGAAGGTCGTTCGAAGGAATATAACACAAGAGATTGAAAGATCGTTAATCATTTTTTATTAAGAAAAAAATAACAATTTTTTATAATATTATCTTTGAATTATGTTTTATATTTTGTTATTTTATATTATTTTATGTTAAAAATATCTAAAAGATTAATGGTTTGTGTAAATTATAAATTTCATTTTTTGGTTTGATCCAGTGTTTACTCATTTTTTTTTTTTAAATATTTTAAAAGAAGAGATTTATTTGTATTTGGTTATTGGATTATTTAAGGTATATTTTTTTATTATGGAGGAGAGGAAGGGTAATAAATGTAATTTGTAAGTAAATATTTAACGGATAAAAAATTTTTGAATAAATTTTTTGAAAAAAAAGTATTTTAAAATTTAGGATAATATGAGATTCAATGAGAACAACTTGAACAGATGGTTAATAATAACTTTTTTTTAAATTCAAAATTTTAATTTTAGGAAATAATTCTTAAGCACTGCAAAGTTTAAGCATTTTTAAAACTATTAATGCCTACTAATTTTGCTATTGATTGCCTTTTTTATCCGCATATTTATTGTGAATTCCTATAATATTGATAAGGAGGAGGTATGCGTAAATGACAAAGAAAGCATAGATCGTCTGTTTGTTTGGAATATTCCAAAGCCGCAACTGTGAATTCTGTCATCGAATACGCATTATACCTCAATCAGCCTTTCCCAGGCAACCGAACTGTGTAGGTCTGGTCTGCGTCTGATTCCAGAAGAACTGCAGATGTTATTAAATGAAAAAATTAAAAACTTTTGGAAAGCAACGGGAAATCAGTGGAGTACTTTTATGTATATTAGAGTACTTTCCATGAAAATTATATGTCCAGGTCCTATTATATGAAAAGTACGAGCTACAACATGCCATGCAACGTAAAATTGAAGATAAAAAAGGTATTGAATGAAAAGAAATGTCTTGGTTATACGTTATCAAATACTGGTGATTTAGAGCAGACAGCAATGGATTGAAATGAATACAGAAGAATTTTATGAAAAATGTAATTCAACATCTAGGACATATGACTGTTGAAACCCAGTAATTGATAGAATTGTGAAAAAGAGAAAGGGTATTGATGACTTTACGAAAATTGCCCTCAATGTAGATTGCCGATGCAGAAAACATGATTCCGTTTATTACTTTAGGCATTGAGATGATTTTCTTGCTTATCATCTCGAAGCCTCCACCAATGTCTTTACAGCCTTAATAATTATCACTGCATCTATTAAACCGTTCAAACCTTCCAATTGAACATAATACATTTCTTAATCGATTTAATCAATTTAAAAGCATCATTACTTCAATCAAAATATTATTATTATTATTATTAAAAACTTTTTATTCGAGACGAAACAAATGCTTCTACTACCCCGCGCTATACACTACTTATACAAAGTTAATAATAACATTATAATTTTATTTCCTTATTTACTAAATCATAACTTAAGTAGAAATCTGGGACTTTATCCAAAAACTTTATATTCTTTAGTTTATAAAATAAAATGTTGTTTTTAATATGCTTTCAAGTTTCTTAAAAACACATAAAAATTTTTTGCCTGAATCCCATTCCCAGAAAGAAAATAATTTCCGAATAAAAAAAATAAAATATAACGATAAGTTACAAAAAAAATTCCTTAAGAAATTTCGTCCTTAGGTGACTCCTTCTCCCGTTTTTCTTTTTTATTTTTCAGTTATGTTTTATTCTTTTAAAAACTTCTTCCAATACCATTTAAATCTTATTATTGTAACAGTAGTCTTTACAAGTTGTTGTAACATTCTATAAAAAAAATAAGCAACAAATCCGCGACGAAATGAAGTGAAAAAATTAGACAAAAAAATAAAAAACCTTGATTTTCACGGTTTCTTTTCTTAAGAACAGTGTAAAATTAAAAAAAACGTTGGGACACAAAAATAAAAAGAAAATAAAAATTTCTTCCCCCCAATTTAAATGGAAAAATAACAATGTTTTTTGAAGGAATTTTCAGATCCGGATCTGGGAGACGGAATATGCGAGCTTCAAAGTCCATGCCACCATGGTGATAGCAGATTGACTTAGAAGCAATTAAATAGAGGTTCATAAATGAAAAGCTATTCAATTTTAAAGATAATGGGAGGCCAATTTTTTGAAACATTTGTTTTATCAAGGATGTTCAGTGGGATGAAAAGCTGCTTCTAAAATATGTATTGGCACTTCCTTGGTATTATCGCAACGTATGCCCTATTCAGCTCCATTTCTTTGGCCTTATTTAATGCACAATGGATTGTTCCCCATTTAGATTCCACAAAGCTCTATTCGTGATTTTTCTAGGGCAGAATATTCTTCATATGATTCTAAAGGCATTTATTTATGGATTCCTGTAGCCTGTTGATTGCTTTACTCGAAGTTAGTCAGGTCTTGCAACCATACATTAGGATGCTTTTTACGCATACCCGAAAAATCTGCAGCTTGTTGTTTCTAGAAATTTGTTAGTTTCTTCATACAGGTTGCAATCCATCAATCGGTGCTATGGTTTTCTTGAGCTGGTTATCCATGTCTTATTAACATTGAATTCTAGTTCAACATTGCTTGCAAGATTTTGTAGATGTACTAGTTTGCTCTGCATATAGCTGAATTTGTGCGAAAGAATGCATATGTTATCATTTAAAACTTAAGTAGTATTAATTTTAAGAATATTAAAATGTTAAAAAATATTCAAGTAGTACTCAGGACCTTAAAGGCTTATGTGGAATAAAACCAATGAAAAGCTTTTGATTCCGGTTGTCTTTTAGTTTAGTAGGACGAAACTCTCTTCAAAATTGAAATTAAGAATATTTTAATATGTTATTTATTTCTAAGAACATTTTGTTTTAATCAAAAAGTTACCTCAGACCCCTACTCCAGACGCCTACTGATCTGCCCAATAGTGTTGCGAACCAAAACACTCCTAAAATACAAACTTAATTTTTTTTTAAAAAGACTAGCTGAAACCTCCACTGATTACCCCAAATGGTATGATGCATATATAAACATTAAAAGAAATTCCAATGACTTTATAAACATTAAGTAGAGAAAAATAAAAACATCCGCTTTGGCAAATATACAAAAGAACCAGTAAGGACATAATGATATCCTTGTAAGTATATATTCTTCTTCTCTTTACTTCTTCCATAGCACGATTTATTTTTATTTTTTAAGTGTTGTATTTTCTTTTGATGTGTTAAGAATGTTGCACTCAATAAATATTTTTAAAAATAAAATCTTTACAACTACTGGAATGGTATTGGTAGTCTTAAGACTTAAAAAAATGTAACGGTTGAAGGGAGTGAATAAAAATCCACGATACCAAAACTGTTCCCATTCTACGATATATTAAATAGAGTAAAAATTTTCGTCACTGATTTAAGAGCTTATCAACTTAATTTAAATATTTGTAAAGTGGAGGTTTTTTTTAATATTGGTTAAGCCTCGGTTGTTGTGTTTTGTTGTTACCTTTGGGGATAGATAGTACATTTTTTTAGTAAATGAATCCATCCAAGATTTCAGGGAAAAAATTGCCTAAGTAAAAATGGTAATTGTAATAAAAATTAAAGAGAAAATAGAGAATTGTTTTTTATTAAACTTTATTGTTCATTGAGGAAATAAAATATTCATTTCTAATAGTTGTATTACGCAGAATGGATTGTGACCAATCTCAGTAGGTATAAAATTGGAAACTTATTTTGAGAATTAGTTTTATTATGTAATTTTGAAAATTAAATTGGATTAAAATTTTTTAGAAATTAATCTGATAAAGTGTTTTGAACTGTTTCCTGGATAGATAGAGGGATTCAATCCATTGGTCATATTCATACAGTGGTGTGCAGTCCATATGATGCATATTTTGTCTACGTCTTCGCAATGATGCACAGCAAACAGCGGGAATAGGATCAAAAATTTGAGAAATTAAAGTATAAGGGAGTTTTGAATTGTTTCGTGGATATAGGAAGAAGAACCTTATCCATCCACTAGGTCCATATAATGATGTACAGTTTATACGGTTGGTACTCTGTCTACGTCCACAAAGTGCTATATAGGAAACATATCGGAAATTAGATTAAAGCTTTGGACAAATCAAAGTGAAAGACCGTGTTGAACTGTTTCCTAAATAAATAGAGGAACTCTGTCCACCCACTATCTTGCAGAAGTGCACAGTCCATATGATTGTTACTTTGTTTACGTGCACACAGTACTGCATAGGAAATACCGAGAGGGGTGAATTGCTACAATAGTATTTATTTCCTGTTCAAAAACTTAGGGAACCAGGTATGGCATCATAGTAGGAGACCCTCGTAAGTATGCCTTTTCGGTCCACCTTGTCATAAAACATTATGATCGAAGCTCTGTTAAAATTAAAACTGATGAGAAACTTAAATTCTTATAATTTTTTTTTTGGTAGAATTATAAGATATTTTTCTATTTCATCTTAAAACTCCATTGTTTCTTAAATATACAACAAATCTTCTTAGGATTTGTAAACATTTTAAATACAAGAAAGATAAATGTAAAATAAAGAAAATGATTATTATAGGATTAAATTAGACAAATTTATTTAGATTGACGTCCCATTTATTTTCATTTCGTTTTTTTTTCGGGCAAAAAAATTCCCTCAGGCATTTTTAAGGGGGGAGAACTTCAATGTTGTAAAAATTTTATGAGCTGATAAGATATAAAAAACAAATAAGATTTTATTTATTTATAATAACTTTTTATATATAGGATTAATATTGTTAAATTAAAAGTAATTGGATCATATAATTTATATTGGATTAACAATTTAGTAAAGAAGAGTTTTTTTTTCAATTAATTAAATTAATTCTTTTTTGTAATTTTATTATATATTTTTTAGAATTACAAAAAAAGTAAAGTTTTTGTTGTAGAAATTAGTTGATCCAAATTAATTGGTTAATTTTATTTAATTGTTCCAAATTTTTTGAAAGATTAAATTATTTATATTTAATTCTGATAAATTTCACAAAAGTAAAAAAATGTTAAAAACAATTAATTTTATTATTCCTTAGATGGCAGATTGGTGGAACAGTAGTTAAAGTGCCTTTCATTCGGAAGGCCTGTATACGACTCCCGGTTAAAGTGAAAAAAAACTTTTATTTAGTTTTCGATTCAGCTACCACTCGTCATTGGGTTCAATATAACTAATAAATCAATTCAATAATTACAAATAATTTAACTTAATAATATAGCTCACAGACAAAGAAATTCCTTGTAATTTAAATATAAAATTATTACAATTTATAACAAATACTATCTATTGAAAATCTAAGACGCTTCTAAATTTTATAAGACCTAGTACTATCTCATGTTTAAATTGTATATGGAATTCATTAAGACCAATTCTAATAATAAGTGTATAATTTGTCGCCTCATTTCCAATATGTACCTATGGTATAACGGTTAAGCAATTAGCACCTAAGCAAAATGTAAACTTTCTTTGTAGAGCCCTTTTATTCAAACTTGTTCGATCGAAAATTCGAATAAAGATTATTGGATGTTTCCTTGTTAATCAGTGTTTATAATTTAAAATAGAACTGTGCGTTACTAAAGACGTGGGCAACTGTCTATACATTAAAGCATATGTACCTAATACTCAAAGGTAGACTTTACGGATTTATTTTAAACTAAAGCAAAAATATATTAATATTAGGCCTTCCAAGTGGCCCCCAGAACAAAACCACAGCCTACACATTGATGGAGAACTTTATAGTTTATACTTCTTGAACAAGTACATCGCATTATTCAGAGTTTTAGTCCTAAAAAGTTCCACAGTATATAAATGAGATTGAACTTTTAATCGAACATTTCACCGGAGGAATTTGTATTTTTACACAAAAATTTTAATTTTTTCTGAAGCATTATCTAGCAGATATTTCTAGCAGATATTAAAACAGGCAAACTGCTCCAACATTTCGGCGTTGATTTGAAAACGTTTAGCCTTTTATATACTTCGACGTTATCATCATTAATTATACAAACACCTTTTATTTGTATTTTATCCAATTTATCCAATGCACATCGATGCTGGGTTCTCAAGCAAATACAACAAGCGAAACCTATTTAAGTTTTAGCCGACAAAGGTTTCACATTCTTGAAGAAGATTGGGAAGATAAAGTATTTTCTATTCCTACTTAAGAATTCTAGGCATTTCATTGCATCTTTTGGGACTGAAAACTGATTGTTCGACTAGAGGTTCATTAGAGTTTCCAATTCTGATGGAAAGATTTTTGAAGTTATAAAGAATACCTAAACTCCCAAAAGAACTGCCAGGTGCAGAATCGCCTTAAATAACAATAGAATTTCATTAAATAAATATTTTAATCTGTAGCCTTTAACTTTATAATTAACAAAAATCTCATGCTAAATTTAAATTTTTAAACTTTAAGAGAATTTAAAAGGAAACACCACAATAATTAAAAAAAAAACAATCTTTAGATAATTAATTATGTCACGTGTCTGAAATTGTTATTTTTATCAAAAAAAAAAATATCTGAACCAAATTTAATATAAATCTTAATTTATTTAATTATATTCATGTTTCTAAAATATTTTTAAAACAATAATTATTAATAACCCTTTAAATGAGAGCATCTCCTCTTCAGTACGATGCACAAAAAAACAACTTATACCTAACGTTATAACTTGTAACCCATTCCCACTAACCTGATTTCCTTTAAACTTTACATATACTAGATTCTATTAATAGAAGTAAAACTTGTTTCCAAAATAGAATATATTCAGTAGGATAATTTCCATATATACTTAATTCTAAAATTCTCTGATGATAATGACGATAATTTAACTGGATTTTACTAATATTCTTCTATAATAATTTTACTTCACCTGTAATTCGGTTGACTGATTTACAAAAAATTTATAGAACTTTAAACAAATAAATTTTGAAAAAAAAGCAAAACAAAAAATAACAACAATAGTAAGTTATCCTTAAATATGTCCTGGAATATGGATATGTACTTGTTCCTAACTTTATATAACCAAGTAAAAGGTATTTTTTACACAACAACAATGTATCTGATTTTTTGGAAATTTTTCACTATACATTAAACACAACATTGCGAAAATAAACCAAGTATGGAAAAATCAAGTTGACAATATTTTAGAATATTAAATAAAATTTAAATGTTACAAATGGAGTTCGAAATGTATGCTATTTTTCTAGAACAATGTTTCCTCGCATAAGTAGAGTTGGATCAAGTTGGAAAGTAGAGTTGGATCAGTTACTCTTCTTTCGAGTTTTTTTTTATCCAGGAAATCTTCTAGATATTTGGTGTTCATAAAAAGATTGAATTGTTTAACAGTTGTTATATCATCTGTACTTGAGTACTTATCCTATTAAAGAGACAAATCCCCGATTTGCTCGGGTTTAACATCAATCGGTTTTTTTTTTAGCCTATTTTAGACTGTTGTGTTAGGAGGTTCTTTTATAAAAACTAACATATCTTCTAATGGTTGTTGATCAACTTCTGGTTGAATATGCTCCTTGCTTCTGGTAAGCATCTTCATCAATAACTGTAAACCACTTTAAGCATCTTCATCAATAACGTGATGAGTGAAGCCTTTTTTGAATTAAAGAACTATTAAGGCTAAAAAATATTTAAGATTAAAAAGATGTTTCAACATGTATCTTGATTAATGGATATTTGAAAATTTTAAATCTTAAAAGCTCCAAAATTTAAATTGAAATTTTATAAATTCAGACGTCGGAGTTTCTAAAATCCTACAATTTACAAACAGTTAATAAAACCCAACACCGTTTCAAAAGTGCACAGCATGTAAAGAACGAAATATTAGAACTCTGATATTTTAGTAGAACATAAATATAGTAAGAAAATTGCAAAAGTTCGCCTCAACAATTCCCGCCTTGGTGCCCTTTTTGTCGATGTTTGCAAATTTTTTTCGCCTTTTTAGTGTTCAATACAGAGTTGGACTACGTTTTTTGAATCAAGTCGGCTTAACTTCTGTAATGATCAGGAGCTGGAACAATTTAGAATCCGAAATGTCCCGAAAGTTCTCTCCGAAAAAAAATTTAGAAAAAATTGTTGTTTTTACTCCGAAGAGAACAAAATGTTAAAGAACAATTAAATTTTGTTCCAATACCGTTTCGTTCCGACCCCCGATTTTTTAATAATTTCGAAACTCAATTGTAACATCCTCAAAAAGTTTTAAAATAATTATCAAAAAAACAAAAAAAAATATATTCAAAGATAACCCTTTATCTCTCAATTTCCAGAACACTGCACCAAATTACCTTTAACAGCTCCATTCATGTACGTTATAAAATATTTATTCTCATCCTATACATAATTTCTATTTCGTATGCTTTTGAATCCTATACTTGAATCCATCCTACACTCTTTTTAATCGGTTGAATTCTTTTTTGTGTACGTTTAAATGGCACTGGAAGGAAATTAGAAATATAGAACGTTAGTATTATTTTACATGGATTGTGGAGGACGTATGTATATCTTTTGATGTGTTCTCCTTTAAATTTATTTGATTTTACTGTGCAATCCAAGTTGTGTGTCTTTTTTACCTAGTTAGGTAATTTTTGATAAAATGGGATGGGATTATTTTGGTATAATTGTATGTACTCATCGGATGTAATCTAATGGGGAGTGTAAGGTAATGGATTCTAGGTTATGTTTGTTGTTTAGAATAAAAAGTAACAAATTAATTTTGTTTTTTTTTGTTCTTCACTCAAGTTAAACAAATTAGAAGGGAGATTTATTTAGTGTAAAAAAAAATTGGTATATGAGGCATATAGAGAAATTCTTTGAAGTGAACAGAAGAAGTTATGTAATTTTACGTGCCACTAAAACCATCATAATGTATTAAGTCAAAGTAATTTTGTTGTTTGCTAATCTATGTTTAATATTTTTTTTGGAGAAATGTGAATGTTGGGAAATGGAATAGGCAGAACTAAGTTGAAATTATTATGTAAATTTAATTATTAGTATATATTAATACTAGATATGCTTTAAAGAGGAGCTCCTGGTTATTGTAGTTCGAGGTCTCATTCAGAAACTGTATATAATGTAATATAGAATTGAATATTTTCGTAAATAATGTTTAGAACTGCTCTGTTCTGACTTCAATCTGCTGCAGATGAGATGATCGTAGTGTTATGACATAATATTCATCCCTTTTCTGTTATCACTTTATCAGTTTCTTTTTAATTATATTTTAAAATAAATTATACTAGAGCTTAAATTATTGAAAAATATGGGTTTACAAAGTAAGCTTGTTAATATGGGAAACACAGTAAATTGGTTTTGATTGTGTTAACTATAAAAGAAATTTGAGAATACCTTAACTGTGATAATATTAAAATTTATTGTAATTTAAGCTAACTTATAATTTTATAATGAAAAGTAGCTTATCCTACATAAGACATACGAATGCTTGGGTAATTTAACACACATTTTTAGCACTTTCCAAACTGATTAAACTACCATTGGGTATTTAAACTCTAGTAGAATTATCTAAAATATAATATCTGATATCTAGATATCAGAAAATGAAGATTATTTAATTGATTTCTTACCTATTTAATTAAAAGTCAGATACTGCTGTCAATTTACGCGCCCTTTTTGTCAAAATTTAAACTTAGCAAGGAAATTGTAAGTAGCCAAGTGTTCGGATGATTAGGACGACGTCTTACATTTAATTTTATATTTAAAATGCATTCTTCGTTTCGTTTAAGTTTTCAAGAAGAAGGGAACACTGTAAGTACTTAAAACAATGGGTTTATAAAAGTGTACCTAGACTTTCCTTCTATGGCTATTTGCTATTACATTTTTATCTTCTATTATTTTGCTGTTTTGCTTTTTTTTACATACATATTCTGTCTTTTTCTGTTCTTCATCTTATTATAATAAAAGTCAAGATTTTGCTGGTAATTGGATTTTGCATGCCCTTCTTGTCAAAAATTTCTGTCTAGTAATAAATATTGGTTTTACAATAAGGCCCTTTCATATTGGTTCGATTAAAGAAAATTCAATGCAGACTCTCCAAGATTGCTTTGATCAAATAGAAAATTAATACTTTATATTATTCATATTTTAAACAGAACTACAGAATTACCTAGTTAGCATCTGAAAAACCTTACCTTTTAGGACTACAAGATATAAAAAAAAATTGTAGTTTCTTTTTAATTTCATTAAAATTATTTATTTTTACAAATACCAGTATTTCGTCTACGACATGCAGACTTCTTCAGTGCTAGTACTCAATATTTTATTTATATTATTCATATTTTTTAAAATTCAAATGGATTCGATTTACAAAATATTTTATTTTATTTGGCAATTTAAAATTAACTTTATATAAATTATAAGTACCCCAAAGGGGTAAATATGTTCAAAACTTCAAACTTAAAATAAGGAGTAAATATTAAATATTCACTATAAGTCCAAATAACATTATAATAAACACCTTGAAGTCTAAAACTTAATATATTATGAAAGATCTGAAAAAAAAAACTTATTGCACAAGAATTATAAACAATAGAATATCATCATACAATGTATAAACACTTGAATATCCCTTTTATTTTCTTAATCCCCTCGCAGCAGAAAAGGGATAAATATATCTTTTATTTAATGTTTTTTTTTTTTGATTGATGATGTGTGAAAAACAACTTCAACATGTTGCGAATATATTTTGCAATATTTTTTTTTTCCAGAATCATATGAGTATATAAAAAGTACACAGCACGTCAGAAATCCAGGGATTTCTCATACATATGATAATGTTACCCCTTGCCAATTTTTCATTACCACTGTCTCGAAGAAATGAAAACACTTTTTGATTCAATCTGCATAAATACGTCATTATGTCAATTTAAGTATTACATTAATGTCATTTTTATATTTTTTTTTTGTTTTATTTTTTTTTTGTTTTTTTTTTTTTGTTTTTTTATACAGTTGGAGAAATTGGAAGAGTTTTTAACAGTATATGAAAACAGATATGTGAGGAATATTAGGGAGGAAGATGCATCAAAAGAAACCAGGATACCACAAAGGAATAATAAGGAAAACCAAAAAAAAAAACAAAATAAAAATGTATCAAATGATTAACTGAAAAATTGTGTGTTGGGATAAGTGGTAAAATTATTATTAATAAAGTGGGATCTTTTGTATTTTCATATTTGCAAATTTTTACAATTTATTATATTCATAAGCTTATATGTGACAATAAATTGTTTTATTTTGTACACAAATAATATAAATATGTTGCATAATAATATAATATTAAAAGGTTTTCTAATTCGGAAAACCAAATTTTTATTTTAATAAATAATCAATCAATTTTAAACCTTTTTATTATGTTGCACTTTTGTTTCTTAAAATCTTTTGAAACATTTTACATGTAAGTGTTATTCAGTGAAACTTTGAGCTGCTTTTACGAATGTAATACCACTATTTCTGAAATAGAATGAATTGATAAATTCAGGGCCAGTACAAACATATTAACTATATATGTACATATTTTGATTTAACAGTTATGATTAAACTTAACCTACTAATAAACACCTAATGTGTTAAATTTTTACTAAATTGATTTAAATTTTCAAGTTTTAAATTTTTAAGATCAACCTTATTCTTGACAAGTAAAGATTATCAAATTGCAAACTTCAAATTTCAAATTTAAAATGTAAATTGATTAGGATAGTACTCTATTTCAGTGAATATAGCTCAGCTATTATTTTGAAATAATACTGGGACATGGTTCATGGTTTTAGTTTGTATAGGAATCTATTCAATGTATATAGTATATTACATTGTTATAATGGTATATACGAGATATGAAAAACTTTTCAAGAGTATGAATTTTTCCGTTAAAATATTTGTGAATCAATAGGTAATCGCAAAGTAATCGATTCTTTTTAGTTTTGATTTTTTGTAAATATATTAAATTATTAATTCATTATTCTAACAGGTAGAGTCTGATTTCCTACTTCTTGAATTTTTTTGATTTTCTCCATCGGCTATAACTAATGTATTGGCTGAGTTCTGACTTATTAATCGAATTAGTGAAGATTCGATAACTGCGCGGATCGTAAGTTTTTTCAAATAAATTTATTGAAAAAAGTATTTTTCCTTTAATTATTGCATAACGTTTTATGATAATAAATATTTAAGATACAATTTGCGCCCTTAACAATAAAATAAGTCCTTACGGCTGGGTGGCACAGTGGTTGCGTGCTGACCTCTGATGCGAAAGGCCTGGGTTTGAATCCTAGTGAAAGTGAAAAAAACGTGTTTTCTGGTTTTCGACTCGACTCCCATTTGCCATTGGATTCAAATTAATGGCATAATCAATAATTAATAATTATATATCTTTAAAAACAAAATACATATAACAATATAAACAAATGCAAAATATAAAGAAATAATTTAATTGAATAATATAAGTCACAGATATAGAATACCATATAAATCAAATACAAAATATTACAATATACACAAATAAGTGATGATAAAAAACCAAGGGTTTTTAAAAAAGCACATTTCCAAAATAATATAGTGTTTTATACTAAGTATTTGATCGGAATATAATGTTCAAGCTTTAATATTAACGTTTAATTTAGGAAATATATACGTTGGTGACTAAGTTACTGCTTACTAATAAAAACAGTAAATTTTTTATTTTAAAGTTCTAAAAGCCCTTCAATGGGGAAGGTTGCCAAATTTCTCAAGAACCTAACTTCATCTAACCCCCCTCCCCCTCCCTCTCCATTTTTGTAGTTTCTAGGAATTAAACAAAAATGTGAAATTTTGCTTAGAATTTTATTATCTAAGCAAAAATGGGTAAAACTGAGAGACACTTTCTTCAATTTAAAGAACCGCTTTTAAATTTAAGAAAAACCTTTAACATATGTTAAAATATAATGTTGGACCTTCAAATTTTGTATATTAATAAAAAAAAAATTGGACAGGTATTCAAGTTACAGGTGCTTAAAAATAGCAAAATTTCAATTTTCGAGCCCTAAACAGGGGGCTTGACAAAAAAATTTTGTTAGAGGATCTAACTTTTCCCAAAATTTCAAGATCCTAGCTTGAACCGTTTAGAAGATATGTGGGGCCAAAAATTTTGCAAAAATTGAGTTTTATATAATGGTGAATTTTAGTACCGTATGGCAACCCTATACATTTAAGCGACATATTTTTGTAAAGTCTATAAAAGCAGCTCTCCAATACCGTTTTTCGATTGAAAATAAACCTAACAAAACCCTTGTTATATCAATTTAAATATAGGGCTTTTTTGGAATTTTCAGGGGCTGTAACTTCGTCACCCTTCAAAATTAAGAAAAACCTTTGACACATGTTAAAACATAATTATAGGGCTTTGAATTTTGTCTATCACTAAAAAAAAATTTGGACAGGTATTTAAGTTACAGGTGTTTAAAAATAGCAAAATTTCAATTTTCAAGCCCTTATAGCTCCTAAATAGGGGGCTTGACAAAAAAATTTTGTTAACTGACTCCTACTATTTTTTTAGGATCTAACTTCTTCCAAAATTTCAAGACCCTAGCTTAAACCGTTCAGAAGATATGTGTGGCCAAAAATTTTGCGAAAATTGAGTTTTGCGTAATGTTAAATTTTTGTGCCGTATAGCAACCCTAAACATTTGCCTTGTAAAAATTTATAAAGTTTATGAAACCAGCTATCATTTTCCGTTTTCAGATTGAAAATATATGTAACAGAACTCTTGTTATAACAATTTAAATATAGGGCTTTTTCCAACTTTGGGGGGCTGAAATTCTTCTACGAAATTATTTTTTTTGCAAAAACTACCCATGGTTAAAATTTCTTTTCTCTATTTCAAACGGTGTAAAAGTTTTTGTAAACATACGGACGGACGGACGGACAGAGTGAAACTATATAGGCACATTTTTACAAAATTTTTTGAAAATGTGCTAATAATATGACCTCCTGTTCCAACATGTATCTATGGTATATCCAGGCTTATTTGCCTAAGAGTTGTACAGTTAGGCCTTAGCTATTTCCTATTTCTTTGCTCAGTAATATGCTTGAATTCTCATTATGTAAAATTGTAAACTACTAATGGCAATTCGATTAAAATCGTACTAATTAAAAAATCGTCTAATATATTAAATAATTAAACAAAAAAATGTGTAAAATCTTTTGCAATAAATCTCGATTTTAAATATTCTTTATTATTTTTTAAAGTTTTTCATTCTAAGTTTGTAAAACTTTTATGTACATTGTATTTAAATTTTATACCTTAAAAAATGTTAAGGTCATTTTATAACATTTTAAATTATTATTGCAAATTCAGGTTTTTTTAAGTTGGTTAAAATTTACCAAAAATAATTTTTATCTACTCATTACTGTTATAATTTACCTTTTTTTAGCACATTTTCAAAGAATTTTGTAAAAATGTGCCTATATAGCTTCACTCTGTCCGTCCGTCTGTCCGTCTGTCCGTATGTTTACAAAAACTTTTACATCGTTTGAAATAGAGAAAAGAAGTTTTAACCACTAGTAGGTATTACAAAAAAAATAATTTCGTAGAAGAATTTTTTTCTGTAGCCGCACCCGTTACGGAGCTGCAGCCCCATAAAGTTGGAAAAAGCCCTATATTCAAATTGTTATAACAAGAGTTCTATTAGGTGTATTTTCAATTTGAAAACGGCAAACGATAGCTGGTTTCATAAGCTTTACAAATATTCAAAAGGAAAATGTTTAGGGTTGCCATACGGTACTAAAATTTAACATTACATAAAACTCATTTTTTACAAAATTTTTGGCCACACATATCTTCTAAACGGTTCAAGCTAGGGTCTTGAAATTTTGGGAGAAGTTAGATACTCAGAAATTAGTAGGGGTCGGTTAACAAAATTTTTTTGTCAAGTCCCCTGTTTAGGAGTTATAAGGGCTCGAAAATTTAAATTTTGCTATTTTTAAGCACCTGTAACTTGAATATCTGTCCAATTTTTTTTTTATTAATATACAAAATTTAAAGGCCCAACATTATATTTTAACATATGTTAAATGTTTTTCTTAAATTTAAAAGCGGTTCCGTAAATTGAAGAAAGTGTCTCTCAGTTTTACCCATTTTTGCTTAGATTGTATAATTCTAAGTAAAATTCCAAATTTTTGTGGAATTCACAATTTAATTCCTAGAACCTAAAAAAGTGGAGGGGGATGGAGGGGGGGGGGAGAGTTAGATGAAGTTAGATCCTTGAGAAACTTGGAAACCTTCCCCATTGAAGGGCTATAACAAATTTAAAATAAAAACTTTACTGTTAGCAGTAAATTTTATAATTAAGCAGTAACTATTTCCAAGTAAATATTTCCAAAGTTAAACTCAGTATGTAATACAATATAAATTTGAAAATGTGCTTTTTTAAAAACCCTTGGTTTTTTTTCATCACTTGTTTGTTTAAATATTCCACAATTTTTCTTGGACCGCTATTAATTAAATTATCCACAAAATAAATACTACGTCTAACCGTATATTTATAATACATGGTTGGTCTCTTCCTTTTCCGTTTACTTTTAATTTAATATATAGATTTTGGGTATAATACAAAAGAAGAAGTCTTTAAAATTAATTTGTTGAATGGAAAGTAAATAATTATTTGTATCAGGAAAGCTATAAGGTATATTTCCTTATTATATATATGTTAAGTATCACTCCACCGATCAATATCGAATTTAATATATGAAAATAATAAAAAATTAAAAAATAATTTTAAAAATTACCCAACGATTGGGCCTAGGGATTAAGTAATTTGGGTATATGCTCCATATTATAAAGTGGTTAACACTTTCTGATGCGTCTTAAAAATTTCCATCCTCTTTGAACGAAAAAACTTATGCGACAAAATTCAAATATTGAAAAATAAATTAATTTAAAAGATTTAAAATTTTGATTAATCTACTGCAGTGGTTTCAAGTGGGTGCCATACAACTTCTTCTTTTTCTTCAGAGTTTTTTCTTCTTCAGAGTCTAATTGAACATTTGTTGACGTTTAACTTTTGTCGCCATTTTTATTTTGATTCATCAACGGTTTAAGGACATTTGATTCTTTAATAATAGAATGATCGGAAAACGAGAGGAGTCTTAACCCCCATACCTAATGACTTTATTCATAACCTAAATATATACACTTAATATAAATTTGGCTTCAAAAAATTATCCAAGCATTATAAACCAATATTGAAAAGTATTATGTACAATAGACTCTAAACCATATTAATATAAAAGTAGCAACACTTATTCTACCACATTTAATTCTTTAGATATCTCATTTACACAATTTTGGATATTGCTTACCTTTTGAATTGTTTAACCTGGACAAAGAATGTATTTATTCTTAGTATCTTCTGTATCTGTATAATTTTACATAATAATTATTTTATTAAATAAGAAAAGAATAATGAAGAAAACTACCTTGAATAAATGTAAATTTTGCACGCAAAGTAAATAATTTTCAATACCTTGTACTACAATATACAACACACATAATACATTGTATTTATTTATTTTATATAAAGATCCGATTCATATATAAGATCCGATTCATATATGAAAAAGTAATCATTGTATAACCAAACTAAAAGGAAATGAATAAAACAAACTTTACCGTTATCCTTTAAGGATATCCGTTTAAGCTTGATAATATTTTATTTTAATTTTCTGTTTTTTTTTTGGAAAAAACAATTCATAAAATACTTATACGTAAAATTTTATTGTGTAAAAATGGTCAAAAAATTTCAAAAATGAAATAAAAAATATAAAAGAAAGAGAAAGGAAGAGTGAGAGTTGAATTAAATAAATTTATCAGTACCATTTAGCTCAGAATTCTTGTTTTTAGGAAACTAAAGGTAATTTATTGCACCTGAGTGGTAAAAAAAGACTATATATATAATTTATTAAATAAATTTATTTTATTTTAAAAGATATGATAATAAATTTCATTTTTATAAATAATCACTATGGATTAATTAAGTTGAAATAAAAGAAAAAAAATATAAAAAAATATTAAATTAATTCATGATATAGTATGGTTTATTATTGCTTTAAGACATTTGTAGTCATGATATTTAACCATAATTTTGGTTTGGTCCATTATAAATTAAGAAAATAAGTTTCTATTTATTTGAGATTATTTAAATTCATAACAACAGTACAGTGGTAAGAATGTCAATTTTTTATTTGTGAAAACCAAGTTCAAAACTCAAGTATCTGTAAAAATCGAAAAGCGGCTTTATCTGGTGTTGAATTCGATTCAGCTACTATTCGTCATTGAGTTCAACTGACATAATCAATAATAAATAATACTATATCTATAATAAAAAATACTATAACAAAATAATTTAAATAAATACACAATATAAACAAGTTTTCACTTCTACACTGTGGAAATCCTTAGGTGGCTCAAAACTGGTTATGGAAACTCATTTATTGTGAGAATAGCTAGAATATGGAACATGCTTCCATCCAATGTGTTCCCCTCTGATAGAAATAGACCATTATACAATTTGCAAAATTTTAAAAAAACTTAAATAAGTTCGTTTCTGACCTACTACCGAACTCTCCTCTTCTATCCTATTTTCCTTCTAATTCGTTAGCCCCATAACCAAGCCTTAGCTATGCATAAAGGAATTTGTTCCTAGAGTTGGACTAGTGTGTAAAAAAAAAAAAAAAAAAAATAATTTAATTGAATAATAACTCACAATATAACTCACATATAGAAAAACAGCTTTTATTTCATAAATATGAAATGATTACATTATATAACAAATAGATTTATATCTTTTAAAGTCTAAGACCAATCTACATGTATAATAACTTATTTAAATAGATTTTTTTTTAAAATGACTCAGTCCATAGACCAGATCCGATACTCTCAAATACATAAAACCAAAATGTGGATTATTTAATTTATTTTACAGAGGCAAGTTAAGTGGTCAGAAAGTTTGTTATTGCTCCTAACAGAGTTGAGTGACGGAATCTTAAAATTAAAAAGAAAATATGAAGGAAGATGTAATGAAATTAGATTAACGGAATATAATTGGGAGTTAATAGAGATTAAAAAGTCTAAGTACTTATTCCACATTCCATCAAATGTGTTCCCTCAAGTTGAAGACGATTTGGATAAATGTAAAAAGAACATTAATATCTTGCTTCTAAATATCACATCGAATTTATCCCTATAATCTTATAATCCTAAAATTTCAAAATATCAAATATCCTTTCACATCCCTATCTTTGAAAACAAACTTGATCCCACCCAGATTTTAGATCTAACTGAACCCACCCTAAAGTTTGATTCAAAACAGATTATGGTCTTGGTATGTTAAAGTCGCACACTTCCTATAGGAACTGTTTTGAAGCTTTGCACTGTAACTGCCAAAAAAACAAAAAAAGGTTCTGTATTTCTGAGAAAATTTCCTAACCTTTTCCAGTCTTAATCCTCAGCCATATAATACTGTTTATAAGTCGCCACGTATTTATTTCTCTAATCAGAATCTATTGTTTTTCCTCTAATGGAAAGGGGGTGGTTTCTAATCTAAGTGGTGGTTTATATGATCAAAATCCTAAAATTAGCAACGGTTCTAGATTTCTTAGTATCTTTTAAAAGATTCTAGCTTTCTTGAAGAAAAATCTTCAAATCTATTTCTATCTAGCGGTTCTAGATTTCTTAGTTTCTTTTAAAAGATTCTAGCTCTCTTAAAGAAAACTCTTCAAATCTATTTAAATTTAAAAAAAAGTGTTTAAATATTAGCCTTATTTTACTGTACGCAGTGTGTATAAGTGTGTATACAGTGTGTATAAGTATAAGTGTTATACTTATTTAAATAAATGAATTGCAATATTATTTTTAGATTGGAACAACATTTAATATAAAAAAAACACCAGAAATAATTGGATTAAAGAAATTATCTTACAAAAAATAAATTTTGTAAATTTAAAATCCCATTAATAAACTTAATCGCACCAGAAAATAAACAAAAATCCATAAAAATCTTTTTTGAATTATACGATATACCCACGCACGCACATATGTAATTAAAAACGATACACCACATACCCAATTCTGGTTTAAGAGTAAAAAATTTTAAAATACAAAAACAAAAAAAAAAATAATATCGACCCTCAAAAAATCAACAACATAAATAACAACAACCCATTAATTAAAATCATAATTAGCCCTTCTACTGAGTACTCAAAAACCGTGATATAGAAAAATTTTCATGAAAAATTACAAACCTACCATCGTTTGAAAATTATATAAATGTATGTGAATGTGTATATATATACCTTAATACTTAATGGTTTATGCAATTCTATTTCATTCCACATCACAGATTACTTAATGACATAACGACTGGCTGGTTGCTACTGCATCTCATATACAAAATATTCTCTCAAATCCTATAAAAAGATATAATTACAATAATTAAGCATATGGATGCAATGCAATTATACATATACATATAAATTATATAAAAATCATTAAAACAAATTTCTTTACATGGTATCCCCATGTATGTTTATATAAAGTGGTCTTAAATGTTTTTAAGTTTGAACTTTTTTTATCCCATATTTTTGTATATTTAAATCCCATATATGTTAAGGAGGAAAGTTTATTTATTTATTTATGTGTTTGTTTATATAAATGAACATGTGTAAAATTAGCGAACTTTCGAAAAAATACATCCTTCCCATACCCACATTAATATTTTTGCATGTAGGGTCGTACTTGTATACGTGAACGTCTCTTGCAATGTTTACTACAAAATATAAATTAATTAAAACAAACAGTACACTGTTATGCACAACAAATATAAGTATATATACATATATATACATTCAATGTAAAAATGATTTTTAATAAAACACCATTTTCAGCCTAGCTATCATTACCATCAGCTGTGTGGTCGTTTGGGTCAGTCAAATATCCTTTCAACGGTAAATATTCAAATTTTCAAACTCACACACACTCAAACTAACTTACAATCTGAAGGTGTCATGATGTTTGGGACGAGATTAAAAAAAAAAAAGCAAAACCATAGCAGTTTATCCACGTATATATATATATACTATAGTATATATTGAATAGCCTGTTGTTATTAATAGATAGATTTACCAATGGACAATGGGGGATAGTGTACAATACATATTTATATATATATATTGTATATATAGGTACTTTAAAGGGTGGTATAATAAACAAAAAAATCTGCATACGACACAATTCATCGTATCAAAAAAAAAAATGAAAAAAACTGAAAAATTGTAACACGACAGCTTCTCAACTGTTTAAATATATGTTTAAATTAAACACAACAAACAGACAGTAGAATAGGAATATTGTAAATAAAAAAGATACAGTTATGAAAATCAAAAACATTTACACATAACATTTTAATAAATTTAAATCAGTGGCTTTTAAACTATTTTATTTAAAACTATCACCCCTATTCTTAATCCCCTCGTACAGCTACGTGGCACATAACTAACGAAAAAACGATTTTCAATTTCGACTTAACATTACGAAAAATTCAAAAATCTACGAAAAAAATATTAATTGGTACATCAAATTATTTAGTGCTGATCACTTATCACTTATATAAATTATATAAATAAAAAGTTTCACCAAAACTTTTTGTTCGTAGCGTAGCAAATTTTTCGTAAAAAGTCTACGAGGGAATTGAGAATAGGGGTGTATGTGTCATAATATTCTATACATACATAATTTTTTCGAATTTCAAGAATTTTACGCAAAAAATACCATTCTTGATAATTTTTGTTTTTTTTTTTTGAATTCCAAATCGTTTTAATGTAATCATAATGTTAAAATCGCGTTATTTCAAATTCAACCGCGTAAAAAGATAATTCAATTATTTTTTTCATTATTTAAAATTTGCGTAAAAAATTTGGCGGAGAAAAAAAATTAGGTATTTTAATTAACCGTTATATAAAACTCAATTTTTGCTAAATTTTTAAACCCATCTATTTGACTTAGAGACTTGAAAAGATAATTTGACAGGAGGTAGTCCTTAAAGTATGTGACTTGAATGCCTGTCGGAATTGTATTTTGAAGTGATATACAAAAATTAAAACTCCATCATTAATATTATATTTTAACAGTTTCTCTTCTTAAAAAAATAAGTTACTCTTCTAAAAGGCTTCCTTAAACTTAAAGGATCGAGAGAAACTGATTTTTTAAAATCCTTTCTTTTTCAATAAAATTTTATGACAAGTGTTAGAACTATATTATCAATTTATGTTGTTAAGTTTATATTTTAAAAATTTTTAAAACAAAACTGACTCATGGTTTTTGTAACGGTATGAATATAAGTCAAAAGAGTGTACTACATTTTTCATTACGTTTGTGATGCAAAGAAGGAGGGGGGAGGAGATATAGACACAAAGGTATGGGTCGGATCAGAATCGAAAAATAAATCGATTTAGCTACTTGTGTCTGTCCGTCACCACGATAACTCGAAAATTAAAGGAACTAGGGTTTTGAAATTTTCACAAATTCGTTATTATTAATCGCTATTGAACTCAAGCTATTTTGGTCCCCGGGTTCGAGTACCTGCCATACAACTTCCTTTTTTAAGTTGTATGGCAGGTACTCGAACCCGGTTCCTATACAACTTCATATTTCATCTGAGCATTACTTTATACATAATGGATGTTTTAAATTTGATCAATAGTAGTTAACAGGGTGATACAATGTTTATATTACGATCATACGGAGGTTCAAGAATTCACACAGTTTACTCTACAACACTCTTCCTCGTTTTTTTTAAAAACATTGACAAAAAAACACATTTTGAGAAACACTTAATATAAACTTATATTTAAATAAAAAATTAAAAATTTAGTATTGGGGTGACCAGTACACGTTAATGAAATATGTGTCAGAAAATTTACCCCTAATTAGATTTCAGTTCAACCAAATGACGCGCTGTGATTAATGATACTCAATTTAAATAATACTGGACAACATCATATTTAAATACCTATAATTATATACATACATGTTGCAATATTAAACTATATATATATTTTATTATATATATATATATACATATATACAAGAATATTTGACAAGAATAATGAAATTTATTAAGGGAATTTTTGCAGGATGTTAAATGAATATCCTTAAAATAAACAATATATATGTAGCTATACGTTCATTAGCAATATGATATTAAATATCATGTATGATATATGTAGTTGTATAAGTATGTAGGAAAATATACAAATTAGACAATGTAGACAGCATATATTAAACGGCTAAGCAAAAAATAGAAATTGATTATTTTCGCTTCGTTTATACTAATTTTGAAAATAATTTATATAAACGGATGTATCTAGGGGGTTCGATGGTACTAATTTTAAATTTTTACCGAATATAAACTTTGTGTAATATATATATATCGTGCTTATTTTATTAAATATAATGTTTAATGTTTAAAAGAGCGTATCTAATCATTATTTATCAACATTATATCATTTTATTAAATGCAATTTAGAATTAAATTTAAAATTTTGGTTTTTAACCGTTGTTTTATTTTTTATTAAAAATAAACAATAATACATTCGATTGAGGTTTTCTATTTTTTTAAATCTATTCAGCTAAAACTATATATTTGGAACTGTTGCTAAAATAATACAACTCACTAAAGTAAAATTTTTTTTTAATATTAATTACTGCGTTACTTTAAAACCCGAAATGCCTTTAAATTTCTTTAAAGTTTTAAATTTGAATTTGCTTTAAATTTGAAAGTTTTTTTAAAAAAAAAAAAAATTGATTATTAATGCTACGGGCCTCAATGATCTAGTCACTCTGTGCAAGCATCTGATATTACTCATTATGTTATAGAAAGTATTGGCAATGAGATAACCAGCTGGTCGCATGGCCTAGGTGTTAAGAAGGAATAGCTTATCCCCCAACAAAGACAAGAACAATGATTAATACTTTAATAAATTGGAGGCAAGTAAATTTGTAACGAAGGAGGGTATTATATTGGTGTTCCAATTATTTTTTCAGTGGGTGTTCAGAAATGGTAGCCTTTTATCTTTATATTAGCTTGAAAGTTGTTGAAAAGCATTGAAAGTCACCCAAAATCCCTCTACGAGATACATCTGGGTAGTATCGCACCTAAACCAACTAAAATAACCCTTCTTTTAAAACCAAACTTACAATGCACGTTAAATGCAAATTTACCGGTTTTAGAATCGGGATTAAGATAGCAAACTGAGATTAGGGATTGGGAGTAATGCTGATTAAATTGGATGTATAGAGATCAATTTTGGGGATATCATAAATAGATCTTAATATTCTTTTTAAAATTTTTAGAATCGTATACATATTTAAATTACCATCTTTAGAAACCACATTACGTGGTAACTCATTCCATAATTACGACTCGTAAAAACTCATTCCATGTTATGCACAAACGAATTTCCATAAACTGTTTGTGGGGCTCAATTGAGGTTTTTTAAAGTTGTTTATAAAATTAAGGTATCCCCATTTTTCAGAATATTACCATTGTTGTATATGCATTATTCTTGATTCTGAAGGCATATTTTAAAATTCAAAATCTGAGTTGCAACATAATATGTTTACCGTGTCTCATATCTTCCTCAAAAACTTCAATTATCCAACATTATTCATTACACAAGATAATTTTTTAAAAAAATCCCAACATTTTTATTCTACATCAAATATTAATTTGTTAAAAACAAAATGTCTTTAGTCCGTAACTAAATTTTTTATTTTTTGAATTAAGACATAAAATCATTAAATATAATGTCTTATAACTACATAATTATTTTCATCACATGTTAACAAGCAATTAACTACATCAAAAATAATGATAAAGCAAAAAATAAATATAAGAACCACATATTGTCATTACTACAATCATTATTTTCATTTCTTTATGTATTCTTTCTCTTTTTATCCCTTTTATTTGATAATTATTATCCTGTAATGTGTACTATATGATATCCTTGAGAAAAAAAAAAAAGAAAATACAAAAATAAACAATATTGTATAACAATTGTATAACGTTTTCCAATAAATAATTATACAACAGTTGTAGATGGCGCTTCTCATATTATTTATCAAAGTGTAAATATATTCTTACATTTATATTTGTTTGTTTGTATGTTGTCAAAATAAAGAATCGAATTTCTCTACAACTCAATTAATTTTATCCTGAAAATTTTCTTTATTTTATTATTTGTTTTTATTATTCTTAACTACTTTTATTTTCAATATCCTGATGGAATGGTCGTTATTGTGTTTTTTTTTTCGAAAATTATTTTTTTCTTTTATTTAATGATGAGTAATTAATCGCAAGAGAAATTGCCAATAGTAGTTTTTAATATTGCATATATATAGGCTGCAGATAGCATATATTCAGGCTGAGGAATAATAAATATAAACGATTAGATTTAAAAGGAATTTTTAACATGCTAACTACTTAAATTAAAAATTATAACCAAAGTTATAACAATTTTTTCTAAAAAATTGTCAGTAAAAAGGTTCCTTCAGAAATAAGGTCTTAAAAGAGCCCTCCAAATTAATAACAGGTATTTGATAGTTAAGTTTGAGAGAATTGCATTGTCTTTGGTAATAGTCATATGCCACATATTTGACAGTTAGTGGTAAGTGGCGAGGATTTTGAAGACCTTGCAAGTTATATTGGAACAGCGGGACATATTATGTTCCTATTAATAGAACTGATCTTAATGAGTTCCACAAACGATTTAAACATTAGATTGTACACTTTATAAAATGTAGAAATGTCTTAGATTTTCAATAGATGCAATGCAATAAAGTATTTCTTTATCTGTGAGTTATATTATTTAATTCAATTTTTTTTTTATACTATATTTGTTTTTATCGTTATGTAAATGGAAATAATGGTTTTGCCATTACTATGAACCTAATAGCGAATGGAAGCAAGAAAAACAATATCACGAATAAATCCGGATTAATACGACTAAAAGCAATAACTTCGTAATTACTTATTGTAATAGGAAACATGAAGATCCCTTCACTTATCCAGGAACACTAAGTTTAGGATATTTAATGCCTGCATTAAATCATCACTTCTATATAGTAGTGAAACCTGGCACACAAATCAGAAAAATATAATTAAGATCCAAGTATTTCGGAACAAATGCTTTAGACCTATCTGCAAAATCTTCTGGCCTGGAAGAATCAGCAATGGAGAAATAGGACAAATAATAAAAGAGCAACCTGTGATCTGCAAAATCTTCTGGCCTGGAAGAATCAGCAATGGAGAACTATGGCAAATAATAAAAGAGCAACCTGTGATAGTGCAGATATAAAGGCAAAAATGGTGACGGATTGGTTATACCATAAGAAGACCTGCACAAACAATTGGTCGACAAGCGCTTGAATAGAACCAATAAGAAAAACGGAGTGTCGGAAAGCCCCGCATAACATGGCGCAGAACGGTGGAAAAAGAATACTAGATTGCGGGGAAACTTGGGTTCAAATAAAACACATGGCCAATAGTAGATTAAGATGGAGATGCTATGTGAAAGCCCTATACTCCAAAAGTATAAGTACATTAAGTTTATTAATATTTTTCCTACTTAACAGTCAAACATTTTAATATAATTATAAGAATATTTCACACATTTTTTTTATTTTCTATATAAAACTTTTAACAGTTACTTTACTTTCAATTTTGTGTACTTTCATTATTGCAATAATATCTTTCACAGTAGTTATATCCTAATTAAAGCGATTTGCAATAAAAACAATAAAAACGAGGAAGATTATAGTTGCCCTTGTCAACTTTTAGATACCCGTGCATACCCACTATGGTGTATAAAATAAACCGTAATTTACTTCTCTTATACATTTAAGTCATTACCCCATAATTTTGACGTAAAAAAAAAAAAAAAAATTAACAAAAAAAAAAAAAAATCACAAAACAAAAAACAAAATATTCATTCATTGTCCCATAACTTTAGCTTAAAAAAAAAAAAAAAAAAAAAACAAAAAAGAAAAAAAAAACAAAAAAAAAAATTGGCCCACCCTAAAAGTCCGATGGTCCGAGTGATGTCCAACTTTGCCAAGTAACTTGCCCTATTAATTTACCTGCCCAATTTTAATTTTAACCTTGTAGCTTCATTAGATTCACAGTTATTGAATCGAAAACTTTGTATGGCAGCCCCCCGAAAATGGGGCCCTAACATTTTGAAACTTCATATAAGTGCTCGATTCATTATATAACTAACCGTGTGTAATTTTCAGCCTCGTAGTATAATTAGTTTTGAAGAAATTCATATTGGTGCAAAGAAGTTGTATTGCAGCCCCCCGTAAATGGAGCCCTAACATTTTGAAACTTCATATAAGTGCTCGATTCATTATATAACTAACCGTGTGTAATTTTCATCCGCGTAGTATAATTAGTTTTGAAGAAATTCATATTGGTGCAAGGAAGTTGTATGGCAGCCCCCCGAAAATGGGGCTCTAACATTTTGAAACTTCATATAAGTGCCGGAGTCATTATAAAACTCACCGTGTGTAATTTTCATCTCCGTAGTATAAATAGTTTTGAAGAAATTCATATTGGTGCAAAAAAGTTGTATGGCAGCTCCCCGAAGCCTTGGTCCGATTTTAACCAAAAACAATAGGGAACCTAGAAATTGTCTAAAAATTACTTTGTGTGAATTTCAAGACTCTAGCCCTTTTAGTTTTTGAGTTATCGTGCTGACACACGGACGGACGGACAGACACACATAGCTAGATCGACTAATTTTTCGATTCTGAGCCGATACGTACCCTTGACACTATATCTAGCTCGTCTAGATCGATGCGTTACAAACGGAGGAGCAAATCTAATATACCCGATGTCATATATGTATGCACGGGTATAAAAATAAAAACAGAAAAGAATTTACTAAGATAAAAGTAACTGTTATAAACAAAATGAACAAAAAACAAAACTGCAAACCGTTAATTTTTTTTTTATGAAGCAATTGGGAAACATTATACCAACAAGTTTATTTACTTACTTTGCCAAGCTCACCAACAAACAATTGAACAACGCCAATTCCTAGAAATTAACACAACAACAGTAAAGAAAAACGAGGAAGATTATAGTTGCCCTTGTCAACTTTTAGATACCCGTGCATACCCACTATGGTGTATAAAATAACCGTAATTTACTTCCCTTATACATTTAACTCATTACTCCATAATTTAGACGTAAAAAAAAAAAAAAAAAAAATTAACAAAAAAAAAAAAAAAAAATCACAAAACAAAAAACAAAATTTTCATTCATTATCCCATAACTTTAGCTTAAAAAAAAAAAAAAAAAAAAAAAAAAAAACAAAAAAAAAAAATGGCCCACCCTAAAATTCCGATGGTCCGAGTGATGTCCAACTTTGCCAACTAACTTGCCCTATTACTTTACCTGCCCAATTTTAATTTTAACCTTATAGCTTTATTAGATCCACAGTTATTGAATCGAAAACTTTGTATGGCGGCCCCCTAAAATGGGGCCGAAACATTTTGAAACATCATATAAGTGCTTGATTCATTATATAAATAACTGTGTGTAATTTTTATCGTCGTAGTATAATTAATTTTGTAGAAATTTATATTGGTGCAAAGAAGTTGTATGGCAGCCCCCCGAAAATGGGGCCCTAACATTTTGAAACTTCATATAAGTGCTCGATTCATTATATTACTAACCGTGTGTAATTTTCAGCCTCGTAGTATAATTAGTTTTGAAGAAATTCATATTGGTGCAAAGAAGTTGTATGGCAGCCCCCCGAAAATGGGGCCCTAACAATTTGAAACTTCATATAAGTGCTCGATTCATTATATAATTAACCGTGTGTAATTTTCAGCCTCGTAGTATAATTAGTTTTGAAGAAATTCATATTGGTGCAAAGAAGTTGTATGGCAGCCCCCTGAAAATGGGGCCCTAACATTTTGAAACTTCATATAAGTGCACGATTCATTATATAACTAACCGTGTGTAATTTTCATCTGCGTAGTATAATTAGTTTTGAAGAAATTCATATTGGTGCAAAGAAGTTGTATGGCAGCCCCCCGAAAATGGGGCCCTAACATTTTGAAACTTCATATAAGTGCCGGAGTCATTATAAAACTAACCGTGTGTAATTTTCATCCCCGTAGTATAATTAGTTTTGAAGAAATTCATATTGGTGCAAAAAAGTTGTATGGCAGCTCCTCGAAGCCTTGGTCCGATTTTAACCAAAAACAATAGCGAACCTACAAATTGTCTAAAAATTACTTTGTGAAAGTTTCAGAACTCTAGCTCTTATAGTTTTTGAGTTATCGTGCTGACGGACGGACGAACGGACGGACGGACGGACGGACACACATAGCTAGATCGATTCACTTTTCGATGCTGATTCGATACGTACCCTTGACACTATATCTAGCTCTTATATTTCGATGCGTTACAAACGGAGGAGTAATTTTAATATACCCGATGTTCATATATGTATGCACGGGTATAAAAATATAAGCAAAAAACAAATTCATTTTTCACTCCAATTTTATTTTATTAATTTTTTTTTTTCCTTTTTTCCAATTTTTTTTTTTTTTTTGTTGTTGTGTTTTTTTTATTTTATTAAAAAATAGGGTTATAAGAACAAGGTTTTTTGCTCCCTTGTTCTCATTTTCTATAATGATTGAAAATATAAAAATATTAAAGTGACCATTATGAGTTAATTTAGTGGAACACTTTTTATTGAAAATTTGAATTTTTTGTTTCTTTTTCAATTCTATAAGAAGTACTTATAGGTCATTCACTAAGTCATTTTGACTAAGATTCAGTTTCTTTAATCCTTATTTTCCCTTAGCCGTTGATTACTCTACTGTATAGGAATTGTATAAAATTACGAGGAAGATTATAGTTGCCCTTGTCAACTTTTAGATACCCGTGCTTACCCACTAACCGTTATTTATTTTCCACATGCTATTATAAATATTACAAAAAATATATAAGAAAGTAAAATAGTTAAAAAAAAATTTAGCTTATATCCTATAATTTTTGCTTAAAAAAAATTAAATAAAAAAAAAATATTAAATTTTTAATTCATTATACCATAATTTTTGCTTAAAAACAAAAAAAAAAAACCATAAAAAAAAAATAACCATAAAAAAAAATTGCCCACCCCAAAAGTTGGTCCGAGCGATGTCCAACTTTGCCAACTAACTTGCCCTATTACTTTACCTGCCCAGTTTTAATTTTAACCTCGTAGCTTCATTAGATTCACAGTTATCGAATTGACAACTTTGTATGGCAGCTGCCCGAAAATGGGGTCGCAATATTTTGAAACTCCATATTAGTGCTCGATTCATTATATAACTAACAGTGTGTAATTTTCATCCTCGTAGTATACTCAGTTTCCAAGAAATTCATATTGGTGCAAAGAAGTTGTATGGCAGCCCCCCGCAAATGAAGCCGTAAAATTTTTAAACTTCATATAAGTGCTTGATTCATTATAAAACTAACCGTGTGTAATTTTCGTCTTTCTAGCATAATTACTTTTGAAGAAATTTATATTGGTTTAAATAATTTGTGTGACAGCTCCCCGAAACCTTGGTCTGGTCTTAACCAAAAAGAATAGGGAACCTTAAAAATGTCCAAAAAATGTTTTGTGTGAATTTCAAAACTCTAGCTCTAATTTTTCAATTCTATCTCTTTTAATTAATTTTTAATTCACGAATATATTAAACCTAAGCAAAGTAAGCATCATATAATCATATTGATAAAATGATTCATGCAAAATATTACACATATACATATTATATGAATATACATATATAAATTATTTATGAAGCCATTTACTTAAAAAAAATCTTTGTGTTCTTTTTTGCTTATCTTAAATAAACTACGCATCATTTAAATCATATGAAATTCTAACTCGAAATCTTTATCTACTTTTTGTAACAAAAACAAAAAACAAAAAAACAAAAAAACAAAAACAAACAAAAAAACAAAAACAAACAAAATTCATATAATTTCATGTTACAAGGTGCATAGCTATATTTCAAATTTTTGTATGAAAATATTGGAGTTAAAAAAGTTAGCTGTTCGAGAGCTACCCGAAGTTTTGGTCCGATCTTAACCAAAAAAAATAGGGAACCTAGAAATTGATTGAAAAATATTTTGTGAAAATTTCAAAACTGTAGCTCTTTTAGTTTTTGAGTTATCGTGCTGACACACAGACGGACGGACGGACGGACAGACACACATAGCTAGATCGACTAATTTTTCGATTCTGAGCCGATGCGTACCCTTGACACTATATCTAGCTCGTCTAGATCGATGCGTTACAAACGGAGGAGCAAATCTAATATACCCGATGTCATATATATATGCACGGGTATAAAAAGAAAAGTTTATTTGCTAATAAGAGAAAGTAACTGTAAAAACAAATGCACGACAACAAAGCAACTACAAAAAAAAAAGATAAATATCGCCTTAGAAAATGATGATGATGACAAAATAAAAGAAATGAACATACAGCTAATGATAATGGGATGAAGATAATGACTCTTTCTATTGTAATAAAGTTGCAAAATTGTAAGAAAGTGAAAAGAAAAAAAAAAAAAATAGCAATTATACCCCATCGGGGAGAATGAGAAACTTGAAAAGAAATTATAATCTGACAAAAAAAAGGAAAGTTTTAGCATAAGATTAAGTAAAAAAAAAACAAACTAGAAAGAGAAAGAGAGAGAAATAGAGGAAATAAATATCTTCGAGGAGGATACAATTTCAATGATAAGATAAAAATAAAATTTGCTATAGTGTAGCATCTAATTACTTGAATTGAATTGAAAGATGAATTGGGGAAACTACCAATTTGAATTATACAATATGATTTGAGGTTTAAATCTTATGAAAAACAAAGTCCACCAAAAAGCGATTTTTAATTAAAAACTAAGAAATAAATCCAAGATGAATTGTATAAGCTTTTTTTCTTGCATAATGTGTTTTGTATTCTAAAGTTTCTAAAATCTGTTAAAAGCTCTTGTAAAATCTGTTTATTTTATTGAGGAGCCCTCCGATCGCGTTGTCCAATTTCCCCATCTACGAAGTCGTTTTTCTTTTGTTAAAAAAAACTAATTATAAAAAATTTCATTAAAATCAGTTGAGGTTTTGATGAATTATTAAAACTTGACATCCCCGAAACGAATAGAATCTCTAGATCCCTCAGTACTGAATAAAATTTATAAAAGCAACTTTTCATGGTTGTCCAGCAATAGTCTATGTACCAAATTTGAACTCATTCCGGAGATTAGAACTCGAGATTTCTCGAAAATTCTGGTATTTATTCGTCTTATTGATTAAGTTATAATGATTATTATTAATGACCTTATCATGGGTAATACTACATCACCTATCTTGACATCCGACGTAATAATGGAGCTGCTTCTTCTTTTTATGAATATCTTGGATAATTACACTTGATCAGTAGAATAGGAATCACTGCTGCCACCTCTAAAACAATTTTAAAATTCTTTCAGCGAGATTGCAACAGCTAATTCTATTTATGTGGAATATGTGCTGCCACATAAATAGGTCTGAGGTCCGTTTCTTCTGTATATATTTGTGAAATTTATTACCATATACAATATTTCCATCCTATCCCATATAATATATAGTCACAGCTACATTAAGTTAAAAGAATCATATTCTAAGTTTTATTGGTTTTTGCTCATGGCTTTTATTCCTTCCAATTTTTGGCTTTTTCTTTTTACTTTCTCCAATTGCAACAAGAGTTTCTGAACACATTTTGAAGTACTTGAAATATAAAAGAAGTATTAGCTTTAGTTCCTTTTCAAGATTTTTGATGTGGCTTCAATTCCGATAATATATGTAGACAATTCGGTTGGTTCAATAAAATAAAATCCCAATTGATTGATTTTTTAATTTCATTGCTCAGTGAATGTCTTCAATCTTGGTGTAACATTTTATAATAAAATAACATTCTGAATTGAATTTGATACTTTTTCTTTTTTCTTCTTCTTTTTTTTTGTACCAAAGCCATGAAACTGTGCGGTTTTCTTTGGATAGTGTGCGACTTTAACACACCAAAACTACACTCTTTTTGAACCAGACTTTAGGAGGAAATCTGTGATGCAAATGAACAGTTTGGTAACGGTAATGGGGATTTGGGCGGATTACGAATTATGGTAGAAGTTATTTTGGGAATTCTGGATTATGGTGAATGAGGAAAGAAGGAGCGATGTAACTGTTAAATCACACAACCTCGTTCAGTTGGCACATATACAACTCATCATAGCGTCTTAATCAGACTGTAAAACTGATAAAGGAAGACCTTCGAAATTATGTGCAATATTAATTTAATATATTTTGAATATTGAAAATTTTGTGTTTACATTTATTATAATTCTAATATTAAATATATGTAATATTAAATTTATTAAAATGCCCAAGAAATCTCTTTAAATAAACTCTTAAAATATAATATAGACACCAATATACAATAAACTTTTATTGCACAGAAAAGTTTTAGTTCGGAAAAGAATGATTTGCAAAAAAATTCCAAATATATTGTGATCTTATCAACAAAATGAATTGAAAATATTTTATATATCTATATATATAAAAATGAAAGTTTGTTTATTTGTTTGTTTGTTTGTTTGTTTGTTTGTTTGTTTGTTTGTTTGTTTGTATGTTTGTTTGTAGCGAATAGACTCCTAAACTGCCCAGCCGATTTTCATGAAAATTTGTATATAGGGGTTTTTGGGTACGGAAAGAAATCGTGGCCCAAAAATTTTGCTCTAACGGACCGCCAAGTTAGGGCTGTGGTGCAAGTATTTAAACTTCTTTGTTCTAAAATGAAAACGGTTTGACCGATTGACTTCAAATTTTGTATACGTGTTGCTCTTTGAGAATTGAGTAGACACTATTAACAGTTTTGGAATTTGTTAACCCATGTCGGGCCGACGGGTGGTCAAAAAAAATTTTGGGTCCAAATTTTGTCCGATTTTACGAAATTCTGCTTTGGCTTAAAAGAAAGTCCCAAAAAAATTTTTGTTGAGTTCCATTAACCCATTGCGGCCCAACAGCTTTTTATAGGTTTTTTCAATACTTTTCTCTAAATTCGAAACGGTTTGACCGATTGACTTCAAATTTTGTATACGTGATGCTCCTTGAGAATTGAGTTGACAATATAAACAGTTTTGGAATTTGTTAACCCATGTTGAGCCTACGGGTGGTAAAAAAAAATTTAGGGTCCAAATTTTGTCCGATTTTACGAAATTCTGCTTTGGCTTTAAAGAAAGCCCACAAAAAAAATTTTATTGTATTGCATTAACCCATTGGGGCTTAACAGCTTTTTATAGGTTTTTTCAATACCTAACTCTAAATTAAAAACAGTTTGACCGGTTTTCTTCAAATTTTGTATACGTGCTCCCCTGTGAGAATTGAGTTGACACTATTAACAGATTTGAAATTTCTTAACCCATGTCGGCCCGACGGTCGGTCAAAATAATTTTGGAATATAATATTGTCAAAATTTGCGAAGTACTACTTTGGCTAAAAAGAAAGCCTCAAAAAATTTTGTTGAGTGATTTGGAAGCAAATTACGTCCAATTTTGCGCAAGACTGCTTGCCCAAAGAGAAAGTGTAGTTCCGTTAACCCAGTGGAGCACAGTGGCTTTTAATAGATTTTTGCGTTACTTAACTTTAAATTAGAAACGATTTGACCGGTTTACCTCAAATTTTATATGTGTAAAGCAACTTGAAAATAGAGTTGAGTCTGTTAACAGTCGGTCCTACGATTTTTCAAAAAAAAATTTTTGGAAGTAAATTACGTCAAAATTTGGAAAGTAGTTTGTACTGCTTTGAATTACAGAAAGTTTCAAAAATTACTAGAACAATCCTAGAAAAATGGTTTTAAAAAGATTGCTTTCATACATTTTAAAATTTACATGTGTAAACCGAGTGTAATTTTTGTGTTAACTTTTTGCAGTAACATCAACTTCAATTAAACCTCCATTAAGAGGCGCAGCAACGCGCACCGGGTATTAGCTAGTATATAAATATAAACTGGATGATAAATAAACTTCTTGTTCTATTTTATAGAATTAAATAAATCGGGGGTATTTTGGTATTGAAAAACCATATATATACCACTCTATATTATCAACCTCGTTTGATCTGATGTAATCTTAAAACAAAAAGACTTAAAATCTGGAAAACCACAAATATTTGTCAATTTGGGGAGGAGGAAATTTTTTGATTGAATTTTCTCAATAAACTATTAAACAACAACAACAACAGCAACAACAACTAGATAAACAATAAAGAATTTCAAAGAAAATATATAAAGAGGGGAATTACATATTTTGTATCAGAGTTTTCTATATAGTTAAACATAGTCATAACCATTACTATTACCATTTCCATTATCATAACCATAACCATAATCTTAATACGAAAAAATGATTTCATTGCATATTACCCACAATGGAAACAAATTCAATAGAAAAACTGTAGTTAGAATTTTATAGAATGTTATGGTTTTACTGAATTTTCAGAAAAAGTAAAGACTACTTTATATTGTAGAAATTCTGTGGAAGGTTTTTCAATTTTAAACTTAAAATTAAACTAAAATTGAAAAAAAATTCAGGAAAATATGTTAACCTTATTGATTAAGGAAGCTATGGCTTAAATCAAGCAATTGAATATTTAATAACTATTGTAGAAATTCTGGCACAGTGATAACTCGGGTGACTTGAATTAAGGTCCTGCGAAATGAAATGAGAAATAATACCCTAGGGTTTTATTTTTCAAAGTAATTGTGAAATAAAGCCCCAGGTTTTTATTTATCTTTTTAGTTGATCTACGACTTCAATGAGAAATAAAACCCCAGGACGTTATTTCTCATTTCCCGTATTTCTCATTTCTTCAACACCTCGGAGGCTTTATTTCGCAGGGCCAATGCAGGACACCGATAACTCGTTCCATGATTTAAATATTCTATGAATTTCATGTAAATTTTTTCATACTGCGTTGGCTTGGTAACGACTTCGGAGCGGCGATTTGTCGTTCTAAAAGTCATGGAATGGCGTTGTTGTGCCTTTATATATGTCTTCGAGTCTAATTACAAAACTTTTAAAATCTTTGTATACTGTATGAAAAACTTGAATTGTAGAACTGAATGCAATTGAATGGAAACATAGCCAAAAGGATGAAATTAATTAGTTGATCCATTTCTTAATTTAAATATTCATTTATATTCGTTTTTGTCTCTATAGAGAATCTGGAAAATGAATGAAATACGAACTACTATCTAAGATGATAGCATTTTGGCAAAATACATTGAACTTTAGAAAAACATTGTTCCACTGAAGACCTATTTTGACGTTTCAAGAAAATACAAGATGTTTTAGATTAAACTTTTTCCAAAAATTAACTTTAAGGCCAAAACCAATCTTAATACCTCTCTTACTTAAGCTGTTCAATTTGATACTTTGTATAAAAGTTAGGGGTTTGAATATTTTTATAGAACCTCTTTTCTAAATATTAACTTCCCGTTGTAAAACGACCTTCACAAATTTTTTAATATTTAAGACCATATTTAGCTTATTGTTAGTAAGCTACCCTAGTTAGCTTATCTTAAATTCTAACATTTAAATTAGAGAAGATCCGCAAATAACGTTTTTTAGTTTGATGTAATGTCCATAGCTTCATGAAGTCCTGGGTTTTTATAAAATTACTTACTTCAAATAAGTATGGGGGAGCAACAGAAAACATAGGAATATTACAATACAATAAAAATAAATATTTTAAAGAAAAATATTTCAATTAAATATTTAATCAAATTGTTTGTCAAATCAAAATGTTTTAAGAAAAATTTTTTTCATAATATCACAAAATAAAATTTTTCATAAAAAAAAATGGACAAAATGTTATTAAAATTCTTACAAATAGTAACTATTAGTAACTATAAATTTTTTCCAAATAAAATAAAAATTATAAAGCATATATTATAAATACCTATGTAACTATTAAAAATACTTTAAGACTGGACTATTCTTCTTGGACAATTACTACAGTCAATGATAAAAAAAAGTTAACGTATGCGTAATAGTTTAAAAAAGTCTTAAATTACCTCTATAGAGAGTTTCCTGAGTTAACTCCATTGAACCAACACTAAAGAAGAGTGGTCTTAAACTGAATATACCCGAGGGACTAAAATTAGTAGAACTATACTGAAACAAAAGCTTTTTCTATCAAATGCACACGAGTGCGGTACTCTACAAAAAATTCGTTCTATGATAACTTGAGTAGAGAGTTATCGTATAAGCAAAACATTTAGAAAAATTTTTTTAGACGGTGGAGAATTGTCTAACAAAATATCTCCTGCAGTATCAGTGCTAACTCTACAGTAATTATTTACAAGACAAGTAGGTCGAAGTATGGAGCCTCGGAGGATTAGTTGGTAAGGATTTGGCTTACTAACCGAGGTGGTTCGGGTTTGATTCCCGTACAGGTCATGAATTGATTTTAATTGGAAAAAAATTATTGAATAAATAAATTTTCTTTACAAATCTCCATGGTGACCAAATATAATTTAAAATATACAAATATGTAATATAATATTACTTATAAATTAATAGAAAGTATTAAAAGCTGGCCTACGTGTTAGAATGACACATGCTATCCCTCATGCAAAAAAAAACAACAAATAGAAGTATCGCAATTTATATCTATACTGTAGTAAACTTATATCCTATAATTTGGCCGAGACTGTACATGTAAAAAAACACATTTAAAAAAAAAAATAAATAAATCCTCACATGTGTATTTATGCAAATCCTTTCTTCAAATATTTTGTGATATTTTTTTTTTTTTCTAAATTGAATTCTTATCATCTCGAAATATTTCAAAGAACAATTTTTCATTTTTTTAGATTTTTACAAAATCTTACAAAAGTTTTTTCTTAAACTTTTCTTGTAAGGATATCACTTACAATTACAATCAAAGAAACAGAAAAGGACTTAAAAAAAATCTCCAGAAAGAAATAAATAAATTATATTCAACTTAATTCCCTTTTCTTAAGACTGCAAAGAAATGATTTATGATGTGATATTTTTTTTTAATATTGAAATACAAAAATGTTAAAAAACAATCCTTGAGTCCTTAAATAAAAAAAATATAACAGAACATATTAAAATATCCATGGATAGTTTTGTCATTTATAAATTTAAAATAATTTATTTATTTGATATGTGGACACGCGTCTACATAAATTTTTTTTTATTTATTTTTATTTTTTTACAGGATAATAAATTCCAAACACAGGGTATAAACAGGATCAATGAAAAAGTAACAAAAGTTTTGTAACAAATGGTAAATTGAAATTAATTGGAAATTTGAATATTTGTAGGAAATCTCTAGAGCTGGAAAAGTGGTTGGAATATTGGAGAAGCTTAATCCTCTCCTTATTCGTTAAAGTCCAAGATAAGTTTTTATAGTTTCAAAGGTCTATTATTCTAAGATTGATTACTTTGATATTTAAAAAATTTTTAACACCTAGAAGCTTCGCAAGAGTGCACTTAACAGCTTTTTAAAGTTTCTTGACGATCCGATGAACAGTGTAGTAATGCATACAGGACAAACATACGTATAGATTTTGGTGTAGGTTCAATAAGCAGCTCTTTATTGTGAAATTTTGAAGAAATCAAAATTTAAGATGATTAAATTATTTATAAAACTTCTTAGTAAAAATTGTATTTGAAAGTTTTGGGGGCTACTACTGAATTGTCTAAGCTTAGCTCAATTGTTAGTTTCAGCGTAGTGAGAATGTGTATAAGAACTTATAAAATACAATACATACCCAAAAATTATATTTCTTTGTTGGAACTGTGAAAGAGTTAAGAAGGAAGAAGTACAATATAAGTCTTCAAAAATTGTATGTATATGAATTGTAGACTATATTTCAGACTAATGTTAATCATACGGCACTGAAACCAATTTCGAAATATTTTCAGTTTTTACTTCATCAGATCTATTTTTAACCTCCTTTTATATTTAACTAAAACGACAATTCTTAACAACTTCAAAAAATTTATGTATTAGAATTTATTACATATATGATAACAGACATTTTCTTAAAAAGTTATGAAAATTTTATGATATCAAACTTAAATACAATAAAAATGAACTCAACCTATAATTATAATATTTTACAGTCTTCATCCAGCATAGATATCTATAAAAAGGATTTTTTTGAAAATAATTTGTACCTTTAGTATAAAAAACTTTAGATTGAATTTTATGTGGTTTTGAATGTTTTATTTGCGATATGAGGATTAAAGTTTGACATTTAGGTTTAGAAAATAACTATAGCGTTTATATAATATTTAACTATGAAGTTTTTTCAGATTGTTTTTATAATTGAAATTTTATTTAAAATGCTCAATTTCATCAAATTTTTTTTCTCTTTCGTCCATTTAAGAATTTTCCTAAAAGAATCTAATATATAAATTTCCCTTTTTTTTGAGACTTTGGAGATCTTACCATATAAGTTTGGTGTAAAATATCGAAACAAGTTAATATTTTAAAAAACCTTGTGATAATTCCAGTTTCCATTTTTTTTCTTTGTTAATTTTTATTTAATTTTTTATATAATTTTATATTAACTGGCCGATTTGTAACTTTAAAACTAAAATTCTTCACTTTGATAATGTAAAACTCAATTAATAAATATTTATTTTATGTAGTTATACATATGTACATTACTAATGTTAAAATGGTACATAATATAAAATTAAATTGCAGGATTAAGGTTAACAGAAAAAATAACTGTCATTTATTTCAGCAATTTACTTTTATATTAAATTATTTTATTTATTAAAACACTTTTAAATGCAGAAGATCTGCCATCAATTTGTGTTTCATGAAAATTTTCAATATTTTAAGCCTAAAAATTTTCAAACATTAAAAGAACTGTTTCTAATACCAGAAATTTACTTTTATATTAAAACAGTAACAAATTCCCAAGATCTACCTTCAATTTTTTATTTTCTACATTTTAGGGGGCTAGTACTACTTTAATAAAAGTATAAGTTGGAAAAAACATTTTTTTTTTATTTAATTTTACTTTGGAAAATTTTTTTTTTACTTTTGAAAATGTCTTCAAACATTCTTGAAAGACTAATAAATATATTTTCAAAAGTCTAAACAGTTTAAAAATCAATTTGACAGAATAATGAAAATAATGTGACACTGACATTTAGTCATTATTGTATTAATAGGTAAGAGTATTATTTGCGTTTCGCAGTTTACAGTGTAAAAATTTCATTCATAAAAAATTGCATATAACAGTAAATAAAAATAGAAAATCATGTAATTGAAACAGTATCTCTAACATCAAACTGTATAATGATTTAAAATTTCTTTGGTTTTTTGGGACATTTTCAAAAACCTAAAAAACAAATATGTTTCTACATAATTTCATCCCTTTCGTCTGTTCGTATGTCATTTGCTTATGACTGTCTATACTTAAATTTAATAGTGTAAGAGGCCGTGAGAGCCAGACCTTCGTTATTTTATAAAAGGTAAAATTATCTCAGCACATGCTTCCAACACAGGTAGGAATGATGGTCTACTATTTACTTTGGGTCATCTGGCCTTTGGAATAATTGCTTATTTTTTTCTTTGGAATAATATTAGAAATCATGTCATCCATTACAGGACACTTAATATCACGACAACCGTTAAAGATGTTTCCTTAGTACCTAGACAGTTAGTACTACTAACCAAACGCATCTTCACAATTCCTACGCGGTTCTTCCAAATCATTTGTCAACCCCTATTGTATTCCAACTATAGGTATGGGTATTCCAACCATTGTATTGTATACCAGTCAAGAGGTTGTATAATTCAAAGTATGTATTAAGTATTGTATGCCTTAACGTTTACAGTTATTCGTTCTTAGCCAATTCGAAGAACTTAATTGTCAAAAAAAGGACTCTGCTCTTCTTTGTAAATCAAAATAAGATTTTCAAATTCCTTTATGACATTTTTAATATTAAAATATTTATGGAATTTTTTTTTTTGTTTTATTTTCGAAAAATATTTCACATAATTTAATTTTCATATATAATATTTAAATGTTCATATAAACAATTAATATATACATACAATTAACATATACATGTACATACACATATACATTATGTAAAATATTTAAGAAAACCATTTAAAATTCCCTTAAATAAATTCCATAGTATGAAACACAAGAGTTATTTAGAATAAACAAAAATAATAAAAAATGCATCCTTAAAAAAAAGGATTTGTATATAACTAGAAGCTATTTAATGTGGTTGAAAGGAATGAGAAAAAGGACTTGTTAGCTTTTGGGACAAAAAAAAACTTAAAAAAATAACATTCATTATGTGACACAAGCCGTATATGACAGTATTCGAAATAAAGTACAAAGGACATGTTTTTTAGTTGTTGTATTTTTTTTTTTAATTAATTGCTGATGAGAAAATGTTTCTAATTATATAAATATATGTGTACAGTAGAATAGAATACAAGGATACAACGATGCAAGGACATTAAAAAATTATTTAAGTATGAAAAATATTTATGTATATGATACTTTTAAAAAAGAGATTAATAGGATAATTAATTTAAAAGTCCTGTTAAAATTTATTATTCTTAAAAAAACACAACAAACTTTTTTTTTTAAATGCTTTGGTCAAAGATTTTAAAATATATATATATAAATAGATTAATATATTAATTTAAGGGTATACTGAGATTAAATGAATGTTTTCTTAATGATAAAAAATTAGGATAGATAAGGTCTTAACATTTTTTATAATCCATTCCTTTATTATTTACAAAGTTATTTCCCTCTCCCTAAAAATTTTTAAATTGTTTTGATTTCTATGAAGAGCTTAAACTATGCAATAGTATTTCGTTCACTGATTTATCATTAAAGTTTCATATAAAAATTAGTGTGTAAGCTTATTTTAAACTAAAGCCAAAGATGTATTAATTAGTATCAATTTTACCATCATGACGAGTCCTAATGCTTAGATGCTATTGAAAATCTAAGAAAGTTAATTCATACAAAGTTGAAAGGAGCTGCTAGTTGAAAGGAGGGCCAATTTTATTGGAGGGTTCAAATTCAAAGCTTCATTTAAGATTCAAAGATTTTGGCAATCAATGAATTTCAATAGGCAATTTTAAACTATTTGTACATGGAAGAATGGTCGCTTCTTCTTAGGAATGCTTCGTGGAATATATTCTGCAGGAAGGAGTTCACGGTTAATGGGTTGTGTTTGTTCAAGATAACAAGAGTTGTGAGCTACAATAGATTTATCACAAGGAGATGATCTACGAATATTTTAGAAATAGTTAAAATTACCTAGATTATGGTATTGTCCATTAGGTGTAAGCCGCGATTTTGTAAAGTAACCTAAAGAATTTTGTTATCCTAAATCGGTTGTTGAGATTTTGTCTAGAAAAATGAAGTCTACGAATTAAAGAACATAGGTAATATGTTTTTAATTTTTATACCCTACACCTATAGAATAGGTAAAGGGGTATATTAACTTTGGTATGGTGTTTGTAACCACCTAAAGGAAGCGAGCTAGATATGGAAAAGTATATATATTTGTGATCAGCGTGACCGCCTTAGTCGATATAGCCATGTCCGTCCGTCCGTCCGTCCGTAGGCACGATAACTCAAAAAATAATGGAGCTATCTTGATGAAATTTTAACTGTAGGTTACTAGGACTGAAAGTACGGCGGGGATTGCATATGGGCGAAATCGGCCCATGGGTTCGGATTCTGGACCTTTTAATCATTTTCAGGGCTAACGAAAAAATATAAAAAATCACGATAACTCAACAACTAATGATGCTATCTTCATCAAATTTGTGCTGTAGGTTACTAGTAATGAAACTACTTCGGGAATTGCGTAAGGTCCGGAGTGGACCATGGGTTCGGAACCTAGAACTTTTTGATCGAATTTAGGCCAAACGAGCATAATTCCGAAACCAATGAAGATAGAATCTCCAAATTTGGTATCAGGGTGTCCCTTCCTAAGTGTCTTTGAAATTTGGGCCCCATTGGAGTTGGGGTCGGGGACCAGCCACACATATCCGAAGACCTTAAAGCATATCTTTAAAATTAATAAAGATAGCAACTTGAAAAAATGTAGAAGCTTCAAATTTGGTGTTCTTTACTATCTCTTGCTTGCCCCCCTAATTTGGGATCAATTGGAGGGGTGGTTCAGTACCCCTCTTAGACCTCCCAAGTTTTAAAAGCTTATACTCGAAATTACTAAAAATAGTAACTTAAAATTAAGATAGAACGTTCAAATTTTGTACAAGGGTTAACTAGTACTTAAAGTACAGCGCGGACTGTATAAAACCGAAATCAGCCCAAGGGTTCGGATTCTGGACCTTTGAATCGGTTACAGGGCTAACGAACATATGTAAAACATCACGATAACTCAACAACTAATGACGATATCTTCATGAAATTTGTGCTGTAGGTTATTGGTAATGAAACTACTGCGGCAATTGCGCGCGGTGAGGATTGGACAATGGGTTCGGAACTTAGAACTTTTTGATCGAATTTAGGCCAAACTAGCATAATTCCGTAACCAATGAAGATAGAACCTCCAAATTTGGTATCAGAGTGTCGCTTTCGATTTCCTTAGTCTCCTTGAAGTTTGAGCCCAATTGGAGTAGTGGGTGGGGACCAGCCACTCAGTTCCGAGGACCTTAAAGCATATTTTCGAAATTAATAAAGATAATAACTTGAAACAAAAGTAGAAGGTTCAAATTTGGCACATGGGTGTTCTTTACTATTTCCTGCGTGTCCCTCTAATTTTGGATCAATTGGAGTGGTGGTTCAGCACCTCTCTTAGACCCACCAATGTGTAAAAGCTTACCATCGAAATTAATAAAACTAGTAACTTAAAATTAAGATAACACGTTCCAATAGTGTACAAGAGTTAACTTGTATTGAAAGTATGACGGGGACTGCATATGGGCGAAATCGTACCATGGTTTCGAGTTTTTGAAACCCTTGAAAAGCTCAAGGGCTAACAAACATATATCTTAAAACACCATAACTCAAAAAATAATGCCGCTATTTTGATGAAATTTAAACTCTAGGAAAGTACCGTGGGAATTTGTTCTGGTCGAGTTTAATTTCGAAGCCAAAGAATATATTTCCTATTTCCTATGTGTCTCCGAAATTTTGACTTAATTGTAGTGGTTCAGCTATGTTCAAAGGTATTTGCTGCATTTATGTAAAATTTATTTTTATATTTAAATGAATTATATGATAAGGTCTAAATTTGTATATGTATTTTAGAAATACATTTATTGCATATTTTGCGTTTATAAGCTTTTCTAATAGGTACATAAACAAGCCATTTAAAATAATTGCAATTTTGAAAAATTTTAATTATTTATTAGCTTTTTATCTCAAAATTTAATAATTCAAATTTTTTCATTTTGTAATTGAATTGGAATAAATATATTTTCATTTATTTCAAGTTTTTTTGTTTTAATATTTTTAAATAGATAAATTAGTAAGAATTTGTAATATTTTTTAATAGATAGTGTAATTAGAAAATGTTTTTAGTATTATAAAGTTAATTTGGTTAGCTATGTCTTACGATCAAATTAATAACAGCTCTTATGGTGTTAAAACGACTTATGGATATGTCCTTAAATTTGAACCAAATAGGTGTAGGGTATTTCTAAGTCGGTTGCACCGACTGACGGTTTCTTTACTTGTTTTTTTTTAAATATTTAAAATTTATATAAAAAAAAAACTCAAATGAGGCAAAGATCTACGTCCTTTTTCAAAAACTTTAATTGGCCTCTTATTTTTACCAATAGAAATGTTAATGTAACTGCTAACGCATTAACTAGCACTATACTTCTTTGCATGAATCTTTTCATACCAAAAAAGATCAAAAGTGCGTAACATTCAAACGGTAATTGGTTAAACAAAAATTGCAAGCAAACTATTAAAAAACAAAAATAAGGTTTCCTTTGAGTACAAGGGGTATCCAACCGAAAGCAATTATGATAATTACGCTACATAAAATTTAAGATGGACGTTTTGACCGATATTACATAACTTATGGTAAGGTTGGGTAGGAAATCCCCAAGCCCAAGCCCAAAATCCCCAAAAAAAAAATACCCAGACAAATTGCCCAAGAAAAATCTCCAAAATCTAAATCCCTAAAATCAAAATCACCAAAGCCTAAATACACAAAAATCCAAAATCTTTATTTTGCAGCCAACAATTGTGATCCTGATTTTGTAACCAACTATTAGATTTCTCCTAATTCAAAATCTCAGTCATATACTTAAATATGAAAAAAAATATGTTTTGGGGAATTTTGGTTTCGGGGATTTTGGCTTTGTGGATTTTAACTTTGGGAATTTCGTTTTTGTGGATTTTGTGCTTTTTCCCTTATGGTATCACCTAATGCATTGCTAATAAAAAGGAATCCCCAAAAAAATTTAAAATATTTTCTAGCATCGTATTGAAGTTTTCTTAACTGGGTGTTATAAGTTCCTTATTTTTTTAAAATTTAAAAAAAAACTTCTATAATTTTTCATTCTTTAAATATCTTTTGTGTTCAACAAAATAAAATAAAATGGCCAGGTTAAATTTCCTTCCGGTTGATAAAAATTTAAACTTTAAAAAAATCCAATATTTCTTTTTTATTTTTGTGTTAAGATAACACTAATGCTTTTATTTAAACACAAAATTGAACCCCTTCTAATAATAAAAAACATTTAAATTTGTTCTTTTTAAGCAATATTTATACCTTAAATTTCTTTTCAATAGATTTTAAAGTATTAAATGGACTATTCTTCCATTGTATTTACCACAACCTTTAAATACATAAAAAAACAACAAAATTGTTACCTCCATTATCCCGTATAAATTGTGCAAACAATATAATGCAATAATACCTGATACTGATAAGGTATACTGTGTACAAAATAACAATTGGTTGAAAATTACGATGAAATCTGTTAAAATGTACATATATAAATTTCTTAAACATTGTTAAACTCTTCGAATACAAAATTTTATGAATATTGTAAAAACTTCTAAAGGATGGAATAAGAATGGTAGGGGCCAAAATATAAGTTAAATAAATCGGATGTCCTTTAGATTTATGGTGTTGTATGTATATTTTAACAACACATCGAAATCCATGAAAAACCATGGAGAAGTGAGAAAAACTGATACACCAAATTACAATTATTTGAATGTATTTCATTTAACTGTTCTTCATGGCTCAATATTCTCCAGGAACTTGTGTTGAATCCCCTGTAAATAAAGCAATAATAAGAAGAATTATCAGATCAAGAGAACAATAACTAAATTTAAGTCCTTATCAGGAGTTTTGTTATATTTTATGGTTTCGATTCTGGTTTTTTTTGATTGCATTTATTGAATTTTAAAATTTTTTAATAGAAAAGGATTGATTTGGAAATTAAACTGTATATTGAATCGAGTTAAATTGGCTATAATTATTAAAAAGTTCAACGGAAATGACCGTGTACTTGAAAAACTTTAAAAAAAAATTAAGTTTTTTGTTCGAATAGCCGGAAATTGGTTTTTTTTTTCTGGATCATTGTTAATGTACACTTGTTTAAAAAGGAACAGTAGTAGAAATAAAATTAGTGAAGGGGTTTGTGAATCAATTTTCAATTGAATTTATTTTACTTAATGTTAAAGATCCTTCACAATTTTGGTTTAGGGTTTAGGTTGCAAAATGTAATAAAATTGATGTATGGAAAATAATTATTTGTATAAGAATCAATTTTCGTTTTGTGAGGTCAGTTTAACATTATATTACATTTAAACTGTTTTTTTACTTTCGCTCATTCTCATTTTTAGTTAAGTTTTTGCAGTGTGAACCCTATCCATCTCCATTTCTTTTTTCTTATTTAGTGCGCTATTGGTTGCTTCCAACTAAGTTCCATAAATCTCTATTTGTGATTATTCTAGGCCAGAATATTCAACATAAGATTCTAGGGCATTTATTTATGGATGCCTGTGCTCGAAGTTAGACAGGTCTCGTTACTAATAAGCGAAATTGAGATGAATTAAGATGCCCTTTACGCTTACCTGAAAAATCGGAAGCTGGGTATTTCTGGAAACTTGTGAGATTCTCCATACAGATTGCAATCTGCCAAACACTGCTCTAGCTTTCTTGAATTGGTTATCCATGTCATTTTCCGCTCTACCACCGGTTTGTGTAATGCTGCAGAGGTTATTGACAGACTCAATTGCCTAACGGTTTATTTGTATGCGTTAGTGTTACTCATCGCTTTGGTCTTATTAATATTAAGTTCTAGACCAACATTGCTTGCAAGATTTAGCAGATGTTCTAATTTACTCATATGTTCTAATTTACAATATCACTAAACTTGTGAGAGAGAATGTATGTGTTGCCCACGTAGTCTAGGGAACTCATATGTTTTCGACGTTGTCTTCGTAGTCAATCCTCCAAATTGACTTTCCTTTTTAATTCAAATTGTCATATAATTATGTCTAAATGTATTCGCTAATAAATGAAATTTATTTTTCACTTACATAATTTTGAGTAAAATTTTAACATGGTGTCAATTTTTTTAATGTTTAATATATTCAATAATACACTTAAGTTTAAACTTATAAGTGAGTTTTACGGATTTTCAAAATAAAAAAAATAATTCATTTTATTTTTGTTTTGATTCTAAATAATAAAAATATCTTTGCTCAATTCAATTATGCATGTTTCTCATATATTTTCATCTAATCCTTAAATTTTCCATTCTGAAAATTAATATAGAAAAAAAGGAAAAATCGTTCCTAATTAGAAATGAATGTGTTCATATCTAAAAATCTGTTTAACAAAATAATATTGCCTTAAAAATCTACAATATTTACATTCTAAATACTATTAAACACCTGTGGTGTAAAACTGTCATTTACAAATGTTCAAAGATAAATACATGGATAAATCTATTTATACAACAAAATTAACAGATAGATCATATTAATTACTTGTGGTCAGATGAAAAATTCATTCTAATTTTTTTTCGGAACAATTCTTTTTAATATTTTGCCAAAATGATTTTTAAGGCATGTCCAAAAGGAAAAAGAAATTAAATCTGAATAATGATGTAAAGACTTAGGTATTGAAGCTCTAAATTATTGTAAATATAAATGTTTGATGATAATATTTTTAAAAATGATTTTGATTGTAGTATTCGAAATTATTACAAAAGATATTTTAGGATATGGATAAAATTTTATTAGTTGTTGATATGAAAAAAGTTTTTTTTTTATTCATTTTAAAAACTCCTTGTTTTTTTATGCAATTTTATCCTAAAAACCATAATAATACAAAATAATTTCTTTTGAAATCCCAAAAAAATATTAAAAATTTTTTCAAATATCCTTTTTAGCACATTTTCAAAAAATTTTGTAAAAATGTGCCTATATAGCTTCACTCTGTCCGTCCGTCTGTCCGTCCGTCCGTCCGTCCGTATGGTTACAAAAACTTTTACACCGTTTGAAATAGAGTAAAAACATTTTAAACACGGGTAGGTATTGCAAAAAAAATAATTTCGTAGAAGATTTTTTTTCTGTAGCCGCACCTGTTACGGGGCTACAGCCCCCCAAAGTTGAAAAAAGCCCTATATTTAAATTGTTATAACAAGAGTTGTGTTGGATATATTTTCAATCTGGAAACGGCAAACGATAGCTGGTTTTATAAACTTTATAAAATTTTAAAAGGCAAATGTTTAGAGTTGCCATACGGTACTAAAATTTAACATTACACAAAACTCAATTTTTGCAAAATTTTGGCCACACATATCTTCCGAACGGTTCAAGCTAGGGTCTTGAAATTTTGGGAGAAGTTAGATACTCAAAAATTAGTAGGAATCGGTTAACAACATTTTTTTGTCCAGGCCAATGTTTCGGAGCTATAAGGGCTCGAAAATTTAAATTTTGCTATTTTTAAACACCTGTAACTTGAATACCTGTTCAAATTTTTTTTTCGTGATATACAAAATTCAAAGCTCTTTAATTATATTTCAACATGTGTCAAAGGTTTTTCTTAATTTTGAAGGGTAACAAAGCTACAGCCCCTGCAAATTCCAAAAAAGCCCTATATTGAAATTGATATAACAAGAGTTTTGTTAGGTTTATTTTCAATCGAAAAACGGTAGAAAAGAGGTGCTTTTATAGGCTTTTCAAAAATATGTCGCTCAAATGTATAGGGTTGCCATACGGTACTAAAATTTACCATTATATAAAACTCAATTTTTGCAAAATTTTTGGTCCCGTATATCTCTTAAACGGTTAAAGATAGGCTCCTGAAATTTTGGGAGAAGTTAGATCCTCAAATATTAGTAGGAGTCGGTTAACAAAATTTTTTTGTCAAGCTCCCTGTTTCGGAGCTATAAGGGCTCGAAAATTTAAATTTTGCTACTTTTAAGCACCTGTAACTTGAATACCTGTCCAATTTTTTTTTTATTAATATACAAAATTTAAAGGCCTAACATTATATTTTAACATATGTTAAAGGTTTTTCTTAAATTTAAAAGTGGTTCCTTAAATTGAAGAAAGTGTCTCTCAGTTTTACCCATTTTTGCTTAGATTGTATAATCTATATATATAAAAGGGAAAGTTTGTTTATTTGTTTGTTTGTTTGTTTGTTTGTATGTTTGTTTGTTTGTTTGTTTGTAGCGAATAGACTCCTAAACTGCCCAGCCGATTTTCATGAAAATTTGTATATAGAGGTTTTTGGGTACGGAAAGAAATCGTGGCCCAAAAATTTTGTCCTAACGGACCGCCAAGTTGGGGCTGTGGTGCAAGTATTTAAACTTCTTTGTTCTAAAATGAAAAAGGTTTGAACGATTGACTTCAAATTTTGTATACGTGATGCTCTATGAGAATTGAGTTGACCCTATTAACAGTTTTGGAATTTGTTAACCCATGTCGGACCGACGGGCGGTCAAAAAAAATTTTGGGTCCAAATTTTGTCCGATTTTACAAAATTCTGCTTTGGCTAAAAAGCAATCCCCAAAAAAAATTTTGTTGAGTTCCATTAACCCATTGCGGCCCAACAGCTTTTTATAGGTTTTTTCAATACTTTACTCTAAATTCAAAACGGTTTGACCAATTGACTTCAAATTTGGTATACGTGATGCTCCTTGAGAATTGAGTTGACAGTATTAACAGTTTTGGAATTTGTTAACCCATGTCGGGCCGACGGGTGGTCAAAAAAAATTTTGGGTCCAAATTTTGTCCGATTTTATGAAATTCTGCTTTGGCTAAAAAGAAAACCCAAAAAAAAAATTTTATTGAGTTGCATTAACCCATTGCGGCCCAACAGCTTTTTATAAGTTTTTTCAATACTTAACTCTAAATTAGAAACGGTTTGACCGATTTTCTTCATATTTTGTATACATGCTCCCCTATGAGAATTGAGTTGACACTATTAACAGTTTTGGAATTTGTTAACCCATGTCGGGCCGACGAGTGGTCAAAAAAAATGTTGGGTCCAAATTTTGTCCGATTTTACGAAATTCTGCTTTGGCTAAAAAGAAAACCCCAAAAAAAATTTTGTTGAGTTCCATTAACCCATTGCGGCCCAACAGCTTTTTATAGGTTTTTTCAATACTTTACTCTAAATTCGAAATGGTTTGGCCAATTGACATCAAATTTGGTATAAGTGATGCTCCTTGAGAATTGAGTTGACAGTATTACGGATTTGGAATTTGTTAACCCATGTCGGGCCGACGGGTGGTCAAAAAAAATTTTGGGTCCAAATTTTATATGTGTGAAGCAACTTGAAAATGGAGTTGAGTCTGTTAACAGTGGGTTCTACGTTTGGTCAAAAAAAAATTTTTGGAAGTAAATTACGTCAAATTTTGGAAAATAGTTTGTACTGCTTTGAATTACAGAAAGTTTCAAAAATTACTAGAATAATCCTAGAAAAATCGTTTTAAAAAGATTGCTTTTATACATTTTTAAATTTACGTGTGTAAACCGTGGGTAATTTTTGTGTTAACTTTTTGCAGTAACTTCAAATTCAATTAAACCTCCATTGAAAGGCGCAGCAACGCGCACCGGGTATTAGCTAGTTCTAAATAAAATTCCAAATTTTTGTGGAATTCACAATTTAATTCCTTGATCCTAAAAACATGGAGGGGGGCGGGGGGGAGGTAGATGAAGTTAGATCCTTGAGAAACTTGGCAGCCTTCCCCATTGAAGGGCTATAATAACTTTAAAATAAAAACTTTACTGTTAGCAGTAAATTTTATAAGTAAGCAGTAACTATTTCCAAGTAAATATTTCCAAAGTTAAACTCAGTGTGTAATACAATATAATTTTGAAAATGTGCTTTTTTAAAAACCCTTGGTTTTTTTTCATTACTTGTTTATAATGACAATTACATTTGAAGTTAGTTTTTTTAGGTATAAACCATTTAATCAACATCCTAAAGTCTATTTATTTAATGTTATTTGACAGAAAAAAAAATATTTTGGAATAAAATTCTTATGCATCAAATAATTGACAACTGATAGTACAAATCAAGTGTCAAATTAAGTTCTTCGATAATATTGTGTTCTATTGTGAATGACTGAAATGTTTATATATTATGAAAGGCTTAAAATTTTTGACATTTAATGTATACTTGACAACTGATAATACAAAATAAGTGCTTTAACAATATAAATTTCTATTGTGAATGATTAAAAGCTTTTTGACATTTAATTTTTCTTGAAATCACATTTCAAATAATTATTGTTCTATTGTGAATGACTGAAAGGCTTTAAATTATTAACGTTTAATTTATACTAGACAACCGTTTTTGTTTTTAATTTTTATTAATTTTTATATATATTGGCAAATATAATCGTCAGTCCATTAACTAAGCCAGCCCAGACTAGTTCCTTAGCAAATTATTCAATTCCTGATCACTCCGAATTATCATCAATTAGAAAAGGGTAGGGATATATTTTAAACATTTTTAAAATTGGATATTTGAAAATACGAGTAGCTCAAGCGATAAATTTACTAAATATTTTTGGACTCTTTTTTCTAACAATTGAAAATAGGCGAAATGGATTTTTTCCAGATGTGTAAACTCGTTTACTAATCAATTTTTAGTCCTTTTTTTTATTATGTTCATTTTATTTGTGTTCCGTATTATAAATTAATTAAAAAGAAATAGAGAATCTTGTAACTAACAATTTTTAATATTTATGTTTGATTTTTTTTGCAAAATCTTTTTATAAAAACTGAAATGTTTTGAATCTAATTTTTTGAAATAATATGATTTTTGTTTGAATTTTGTATCAAGGACATTCACTTTTTTAGTTTTTTTTATTTTTTATTAGTTACATATGAAATTTTAATAGATTTGTGATAATCTTCTTTAAATTGGAAATTCAGTCCGACTGTGAATGATATCATTTACAATTAGAAATAAAGTTTTTTTGTGTAAGTTTGTAAATTGGTTTAATTTTTTTGAGAAATAATTGCAATATTCGAATCGTAATTAAAAAAATGCAAAATTAAAAACTAGTGACACCTTTATTTATATAGTTGACCAAATATTGTCAAACTGTTGGTTTAATTTTAAGATAATAACTTATCCTTAAATCTGGATTTCTGTTTATATTCGTATATTTAGTAAACATTCAAATTAATTTCCAATCGACATTCAGCTCCTTATTTTTTATATTCAGCTCCTTATTTTTTATTCCTTTTCCACTGATTTTAAGCAGCATAGCGCGTTCACCAAGTCTATTTATTATTTAGGATTCAGTTTCTTTGATCGTTATATTAAATACAGTAAAAAAGCCTGTCGGACGACAGGTATAATTTTAATTTCTCTTTTAATATATATTCTTTTTTCCTGCTATTGCGCTACTGAATCAATAAAAGGAAATTCGTTACCTAAAGAATATTAAGTTAACATTATAACATTAAGTTAACATTATATATAGTTTGTTTTAGTTTTGTAAGTGATAATAAAATAGAAGTATACATACTAAAGTGTAAAAAATTTCTTTATACGTTTTTATTAAAATTTTCTGTATCTACCTGTTAACAGATTTCTCATACGTTTTGATTTTTTTTTTCTGTTCATAATTTACATTTTATAAGTTTCATTTTTTCTTTCTTTTTGTATGTAAGTATTTGTAATTAGAAGTATGTTACATGTGTGAATAACATTTAACATTAACATTATGCAACAGCAGCAGCGTCTTTTATTATATTTATAAAAAATAAAAACTACAAATTGTAGTTAGTTACTAGTTCTGTAAGTGATATTTAAATAAAATTATACATACTGAAATGTAAAAAATTTCTTTATAAGTTTTTATTAAAATTTTCTGTATCAACCTGTTAACAGATTTCTCATACGTTTTGATTTTTTTTTCTGTTCATAATTTACATTTTATCAGTTTCATTTTTTCTTTCTCTTTTGAATGTAAGGATTTGTAATTAGAAGTATTTTACATGTGTGAATAACGCTTAACATAACATAGGGCACGCTGGTCAGCAGCAGTTTGTCTTTTATTATATTTAGAAGCGGTGGATTACTCGACTGTAGCTATTGTATTACATTATGAATACACAAATGTTAATTTTGTTAACTTTACGCCATCTCTTACCCAAGAGTTATTTATGTATTTAAATTAAATCTCATTTTATATTACGATATCAACTATTACGATATAATTATTCAATTTTAAGATATTTTTTATTAGATATGATCTGAACGGGGTTTTCGGGAACTCGCGACCTTCCACAAGAAAGGCGACATCTTTACCAATACGCCATCGATCAGATACCAGCTCCTTCTTAATTAAAAGTAATTCAGTTGAACTCTATTTTTCTTTAGTACTTAAAATTGTTTGACCTCCTAAGCACAATAAGCCGTCTAAACTGAAATACTACTTCAAAAGTTAAACATATGGAAAACAATACAAATGCACACAATTAAGGTAACATCAAAGTTTTAAGCCATGCAAAAGCTGCACAAGTTTTTCATTAACTTTCATAGCTCAGTTTTTTTTGACATTTTACAACTCTGATGGTTGCGTCATTGTGTTTAAGACATTATGGAATATTCAAAAGAGTATTAATATCTTAACACCCATGAATAATGTCTTCACACTCCTGAAAATTTGTTAATTTTAAATTTAATCAATATTAAAATTTATTTAAATCAAAAACTTTATTTATACGTAAACTTTAAGAAATAACAAAAACTTTAAAACAAAATTTTAAAATAGAATCACTTTAAATGAATTAAAAATTGAGAATCGCTGTAACAAAGAATTTTGTCAAAAATTTTTAAAAATTGGAAAAAAATATTTTTTAAAATATTTATATTCAATTTTTTTTTTTTATAATTCAGTAGTCAGGACATTCTTTAAAGATCCTTCCATTTCATTCTTAGGAATTCTCTATATTGAACGAAATAATTTCTTGTCCAATTGATTTCAATACCTTTGATTTGACTTAAAATACATGAATCAAATATTTCAAAATTTTTTAAATATTTACTTGTAAATTTTCCTTGGAAACATTTTTCTTTTTTTGTTCTCACATAAAAATCTTTATTATCTTGTCCTCATAAATGATTTCTTATTTTTTGAAGCTTGAGGATTTTTTTATACGAGTATACGAATATGAAATTTCTATTTAATTGTCATTTGATGGCATTTTATAACATGCCAAACATATTTCACCAATATCTCTCCAACATTCTTTACAATGAATTGTATTACATTTTTCTGTCGGACATTCAACAATTAGATTGCTGGTATTAGTTACTGCACTACTGCTGTCACTGGTATTATCTTCGTTTGACATTTCATTTGAAGTTTTCTTTTTAAGTTTGGGTACTGGTTCATGTTCTTCACATATGAGACATTTTCTTCGAGCACATTTGAAACGTATTAACCAACCCATTTTCTTTGGAAATTTAAATCGAAGACACTAAAATTAAAGTAGGATGAAAATTTCTTTGATTAATTTTTTTAAGGAATTTCTTTTGAAGTTGTTTTTTGAATGAGAAATCATTAAACAGATAATCGTTTTGAATAAGTTATAAAAAAAGTTATTGTAAAATTATAATTAATTAAAAATGTTGGAAGTATATTTGAATAATTTGTAAAATCTTATTTTATTATAGGCCCTATTACACCAACCACTTATTAATTTCCTTTGCACTGGCAATTAACTAATTAATTTTTGATAAGTGAGTGCTTTTTTCTAATCAAATTTTCTTTGAGTTACGATGGCACTTTTCTAAAACGTCAACGTTTGATTTTTGCCAATTAAACAGGTTTCGAATTTCTAATCACCTCGGTCCTCGTTAAAAAAGTTTTTGAATTTGATCGTCGTATTTTGGACGTTTTAGGAACTAGTACCTAACCTATTAAATATGATTTAGCCAAAACTTATTAAGACAATGGTGTCTTGATTAATTTATTAGTGATAAGTGGTTAGTGCAATAAGTTTTCGATTTAAGGCGCTAATACACGATGAACATTCATGTTCGGGTAAAAAATTGTTCAGTGTTTTTTTTATATATTACGAACATTTTAAATTCGGCCGAACTTGTTTGCATGTGTTAAGCAATATTCGCATAACATTAGAATTTTTAATATAAAATTTCAATCATAAAGTTAAGTATCGATGGTGGAATAATAAGTATAACAATAAGTATATACTAAGAATTGTTTTTTATTTTATTGAATGAACAAAGAAAAAGTTCTGAATCGTTTTTGTTAAACTTTGAGAGGACCTGGGGGCTCTGTGAAAATTTAAAAGTGACCAAAACAAAATGAAAAATAGCTAATTTGAAGCTTTAGAAAAACTTTTGATTAAATTTAAAGAACTTCTGCCTCAGAAAAATTAATAGGAATATAGAAAAGTCCTGTCATCATGGCACCTCCTTTGATCATTTATCATTTTTATAAGATGAAGAAGAACCAGTACAAAGAGTATCTTCGTTGGATCATAAAGGCACAGTTTTTGCTTTCCGCCTTGGTCTATGTGACGCCATGGTGCATTAGAATCGGTGCAAGAAAAGTACTGAAGAAATTTTAGATAATTCGAATTAAACTGAAAATCTAATACAGAAAAACGAACAAACACTAAGTGGGTCATAAATCCCTAAGGGACGTATGATTTGGGGAGTTCTGACCTTGCACCTCTTACAATCACTCCACTTACTATAAAAAAGTTCATATCTTGTTTGATTTTATTCTTCTGGCAGTTTGTCAACAACTCCTTTCTCATATTTTTTAAAATGACCCGTCTTCGCTTCAACATTGAATTATATAAATGAAGAACTCTTTTCTTTTCACGTTTCGGATAAAAATAACTGCAAACTAATCTTCTTGTTCTCATCAATGGTACTTCATGATAAATTAAAACAAGTATTAAAATTGATATAGTCCAAAATTGAATATAGAACCTGAAATTGATAAGACAATTTTCAATAAACAAAAGATTATTATAAATTATAAATTATACATTCGACTCAATTTTGATGGATTTGGTAAACATTTTTCATTAGTTATAAGTACTGACATTTTATGATTTTGATTGAAGCCCAACAATGATGAACGCAATAATTTTGCTATTAGACCAGTGCCATTTATATGAAAATTAACGTTATGTCTTCCTCTCTGACGAAATTCAATTTTTGAATGTTTTCTAATTGCTTTTAACATATAATAAAATACATAATCTAATAATAGAAATATCATGACTGTTGTCAGCTCCAAGATAAATTTTAATATATGTACAAAAAAATTGGATTTTTCTGCTTTGGTTTTAACCGAATGATCTTCAGGATCAATAATTAAGGTTCTTTCAAACTAAAAATATAAATTTATTATTTTACTTAAGCCTTAATAATTGAAAATTTATTTAACCTTTTTTAATGGTAATAATGAATGATGAGCTTGATCTTTTCTTCTAGCATCGATTTTTTTAAAGTATTGTGTAATGTACAGATTATCAAAATCAATATTTTTTAAATAATTTTTATTATATTTTATTGAATCTGAAATTTTTAAATTAAAGATTAATAAAAATATATTAGAGTAGGACAAATGAAAGTAACTAAACACACATCTTAATTTTTATTCATCTCCTTCAACCCTGATATTCAACCCTCTTAACCCTGAAAGAGTTGCAAAATCGACTGAGATAAAATTAACTTTAAAATAAAATTATAAAATAATAAAATTTGATCCTTAATATCAAATAATTTTTACACAAAAACAAAACGGAAGTTGTATTTTCCTTTGTTCAGTCTTTAACGGAGGAGTTGGACCAGGCTGTTCAGCCTAGACAATTTCTAAATTTAAACTAGAAAACTTCTAAATATGCTTTCAACTCATAAAACCCTTTATATAAGAAATTACAGAAATTGTCTGTGAGTTGAATAAAACAAATTTAAATGAAACAGTATTTAAATGAATATTCGGTCTCAAGTCTCATTTCCAGTTCAATTTGGAAATTGAAAAAGAGCACAATTTTTATATTTTTAAATCACGACTCGATCCCTGATAATTGAAAACATACTTTGGAACACCCGTTATAATTAAGACCCAACAGTGATCCATTTATATTTCGGATTTAAAATTTTGAATACTTACTTAAAATTAACTTGATAAAAATGAACGCCAGAATTCTATCTAAAATATTCATAAAGAATTGAAATAATGCCATTTTTTTATTAAAACCTTTAACAACACGTTTTCCAGTTTCTTGTGCTGATCTGTAAACCACAATTAAAGACATACATTAGATCTACGTTAAAAAAAATTACTGCAAACTTACATAACACCAGGAATCTCTTTTGGACTTATTATTGTATAGTTAACATTCACATTTGTTGTATTTTCTCCAAATTGTTTTTCAATATTTTTCAATTTTTTATAATATTTACCAAGATTCGGATCAATAACACCTTTTGGATTGCAAACTTCTTTAGTATTTGATTTCATATGACACATTAAATCAATTTTCATTGGCCAACATAATAAATAATTTACAATCATTGGCATCTTATGAAAACAATCATCATACATTTTAGCAAATGCTTGTTTACATTTATTTGTCCCCTTTTTAAATTGAAGCTCACAGCGACGACTAATTTTATTTTCATATCGTTTCTGAAAATCTTCAGATTCATTTTCACTACCGGACTGCCTTTTAGTTTTATTGAATAAAGTATCATCAGTTTGACTGAATGAAGTACCATCAGTTTTGTTGATTGAAGTATCTTGAGTTTTATTGAAGAAATTGTCTTCAGTTTTGTTGAACGAAGTATCTTCAGTAGTGCTGAATAAAATGTCTTCAGTTTTATTAAATAAACTGGATAAACGATCTTTAAATATGTTAAATAAGGGATCTTCAGTTCGATTGAACGAAGTATCATCAGTTTCGTCGAATGAAGAATCATCCAATTCGTCGAATGCAGTTTGATTGAATGAAGTATCTTCAGATTCATTAAATAAACTATCTTCATTATCTTCATCTTCAATTTCAGATCGTACTGGTTCTACGACAGCTTCGATTTCATTCAGAGAATCTTTAATTTGATGCATATCATCTTTCATTAAAACTACAGCCTTTCTAAATGGGCTTGTCATTAAATCAAATCGTGTTTTTGTTAAATTAAATGTAAGAATTGTAGCACATGCAAATACTCGAACCACTTCTTTTGTATTCAAAGCTAGATTTGTAACTGGTCCTTTAAATAGATCATAAATTGTTTGAAAAAATTTCGGATATGTTTCGAAGCATTGTCTAACCTGATATAATTAAAATAAAAAATAGACCCCTCAAATAACTTCGACCTGATTTCCCAAAACATCCTAAGAATATTAAACAGACTATACAACGAATTCTTAAACTAAGTGCAAAACCTGGACCTTAAATAATATTTAAGTCAAATAACAAAAAACAAAAATTTGATTAGAATAAAATAACTTACCTAGAATTATTATTAAAATTATTAGGGCTTTAAAAGATGTCTCCATTGAAAAGTTTAGATTAATAATAAATATTTTCCAAAAAAAAAATGCTGCTCCAACACCAATAAAATAACTGAATATTGTTCGTGTTAATGGCCATTTATTAACATTATCAACTAAAACACAATATGCTTTTGGATATATTTGAGTTAATTTGGTTTTTATACAAATTAAAAATTTTTTAATTAATAAATAAAGTATAAGCATTTTTTTAATTGTTTATTATTTTTTATAATTAAAATGTCAGAAAATTTTATTTTATTAATATTTTCAAATTTTAGAGAGATACAAAGATTTTAGGAGAGATAGAAAACTTATACAATTAGGCGTTTCGCGTTACTTAAATTTTTCGCCTATAATTTGTAAAATTTCTTTGCCACCAAAATTAAGGAACTGATCAAAATCTTTGAAACCAATTTGCGGTCTGAAATGGAATAAAAGTTACATATTGGGACTTACGCCTGATCTAAAATTTTCAACTTTCTGGATCGAGTTCGGAAATACGCCATTGGTTTAATTGAAACTCCCAAAGTGAGTAATACTATAACTTCGTTTCAAATTCGTCGTTTGAGTGTTTTTTATTTTATATAATTGGAGTTGGAGTATTTTGGAGTATCTTCTTTAATAAACCTCGTCTTGTAGGTAATGACACTAGCTCACTTGCAATTAAATTGCTGATGCCTCCTTTGAAACAATTTCAACGAAGCACAAAGGATGATGCAATTATCAGCAATCTACTGCAAAAGTTGGTGATTTTGCTATTTAGAATTAACCCAACTTTTGGAAGAATCTCAACAAATTTTTCACGAATTTGACAACTCCCAATTGTCCTCATCTATACAGGCCATATCGCATTCCATTGTAATCGCAACTGTTTAAAGTACGTAAGATCATATTCCTAATTTGTCGTTTTCGAACTAAGAAAAGAGGAGGCGAAGACTTCAATATAATAACAACTCTCTTTCCAAAACAATGATTCTCAATTTTTGTTTTAGTTCATTCAAAGTAACTGTTATTTAAAATAAAAAATATTACAAATATTTCCCAGGACAATAATAAGACAAAAACAAAAATCATTTTATTACTCAATATTACAACTTAAATTACTTTTAATTGCATGGCCCACCCACGTCACAACAAGGAAAAAAAACCAATTCCGATTAATTCCAATTTTACACGGTTCAAACTTTTTTTCCTTTATGTACTTTAAATTTTATCGTTATATTTAATGAACATCGACTATCTTTTCTGCATATTTTAAATGAACTCAACCCTCTTTTTTGTTTTTTTTTTCATTTTTTAGCCAAAAATTATGATAACCTTGCGGTTATTAAATTTTATTAGAAGTTTTTTTGAAAATTTTTTTTTTGTTTTATAATATTATACCAACCCCATTTGATTCTGTATATTTGATTCCGTATTTTCGATTCACGAATGATTTTAATGTTTTCAGCAAAATTCAGTTTAAAATAATTTAATTTTGGCGGGCCAAAAAGTTGGAAACATTTTTAATTAATCAATATAATAAAATTAAATAAAATAATTTAAAATTCGGCAAATAAGGTTTTTTGAATATTATCGAATCTTTTTCTAGCTCTTAAAATACTAATTTTATCAAAAATGCCAAATTTATATCAACAAATTTTTGTGTGCCAAGATTTACAACCTCTGCTTTTAAATATAAGAGCTACTTTTATTCACTCGCGAGTTTCGCAAAAAAAACGGAAACAAGAGATTTGGGTTATACAATAATATTATTGTTTTGAGATTGATTAATATGGATTTTGAGATCTCATTGTTCTAGAGCGGTGTCTTAGTCTCACTGTTCTATATGGATCAGTATCCGGAGCAACATTAAAATGACTTCCAAAATAAATATTCGCACTTGTATAAATTTTTAAATTTTTTTTTTAATTTCATTTTTAAAATGTTAAAATTAAAAAATTGGAGCTTATCTAATATACAACTCAAAATAATTATTTGAGTTGTTCGGGAGCAAATCCTTGGGTTTATTTGATTCATTCAAATTTCTTGTTCTAAAAATCTTACAAAATTATTAGTTCTTATATTTAATTTAATTTCCGCTCTCAATAAAACAGCAAAACAATTTAAAATTCAAGAAACAAAACAACCGTTATAACAGAATGTAATGAAACAATTTTTGACATTTGGGAGAAAAATACTGAAATGAAACGGTTTGATTTTTTAATTTTTTAAATGAAATAAATTTACATAAAATTTTATTTAAGGATGGAGCCAAGTGTTATTTAAAAGCAATATTGATTAATAAAAAATGTTATATCGAATTTTATCAGCAGTTTATTAATGAAATGCAACCATTATAAAAAGGAAGATATAAATATTTAACGCGAAATTTAACGATTATTTTGAATGTTAAAATTCAATTTTTCGTTATTTAATAATTTAATAATAAAATTTAACGTTTTATTTATTCATCGAAAATAATTTTAGAATTGCTTGTATAACCGTTATAATTGAAATTAAATTGAATTTCAGAAAAATCGAAATTAATTGAATTTAAAAGGAAAAATTAGTTTATATAAGGTTTATATATTTTTATATAAATGGTTTTGTGAGTTGAAAGAATTGTTAGAAATTTCTTTTGTTTGATATTCAGTCTGACGCCACCGATGGTTCCAAACTTCAAACAAAGTAAGAAATTCTTAGCTAATATTTATATAAAGAAAAAATTTTCAAAATTACTATTTCTTCAAGGTTTATGATTTAATGTATCGTTTCGGTAATGTTGGGTAGACTATCAGTTTTTAATCGAACTTTGCCTCATTTGAAATCGTCTCATTGTTAGTAATTATTAAGCTTTAAAAAATGTTACTTTAAAAACGACCGATATGGTTTGAATGTTTAACAGCTTTTTAAATTTATTTAAATTTATTTTTTTTTATTTTTATTTCATAATTTTGTGAAGAAAACTTGGGGAATTGGAAATGGAATAGTACACAACAGAAAAGCGATCAAAACTTACTTAAAGTTATGAAAAATATAAAAAATCTAAGACGTTTCTACATGTTATTCAGGGTGGTGCAAAACGACCGATATGGTTTAAATGTTTAATAACTTTTTAAATTTATTTATATTTTTTATTTTTATTTCAGAATTTTGTGAAGAAAACTTGGGGAATTGGAAATGGAATAGTACACAACAGAACAGCTATCAAAAATTACGAAAAGTTATGGAAAATGTACTGAAAAGAGCACGAATGTGCGAAGGTCACCACTTGCGGGATATATTTTTCTACTTAAGCTAAAAATATTCCCCATTAATATACTGTATAACAAAAAAATAATAATAATAATTAACCAAAAAAAAAAAAGTTATTAAACATTCAAAACATATCGGTCGTTTTGCGCCACACTGTATAATAGAACAAATGTTAACAAGGTTCTTTATATAAACTGAAACCTACCATAAGTCTATTATACATCTGTTTGCCTTCTTAAAGTGCTTAATAAACTGTGAACTCTACTTAATATTGTCTACTAATTTCAGGTTTAGCTTTTCCTTTTTTTTTTACTTTACCGAACCATAAACATAGTTGCCAGTATTGGAAATAGTGAATTCTAAATATTTTATTCGTTTTTAACCGGCTGAACCTATGAAACCTATGGAAAAAATTGATATAATTTGTATGTACAAGGAAGTAAATACTACATTTCAAAAGTTTAAGAAGTTAACAACTTTTAATAGTTACAGAGACTTATGGCAGACTATTTAAATTCAAACATAAAACAAATTTCATATAAACCTCGACTTTCCCCTCCAATTTATACGCAATACAATTACAAAAAAAGTTTGTTAATTTCTTATCTGATTGCGACAATTTACATTTTTTTTATTGTTATCTTTTGTAACTAATTTTTTGTCTTCGTTTTTATTAAACGTTTTTTTTTCAACAACGACATCATTTGAATAACAATGACTGCCAACGGTTTTATAAAGGGAACAATATAACTCCACAAACTCCACAAATCCAAAACAAACTTAAAATTACTTTAGCATGTACATTCTAATTTCTAAAAATTCTAATACAAAAGAAAAACTTCTAATCGCTGTGATTATTTACTTTATATTATCCTTTACCGTTATCTTTTATAAAACTAAAGGCAAAAGAATTTTCAAGTTGTTTTTTTTCTAAACATTTAAACTCATAATCCAGAAAAATGAAAGCATTTAAATATAATTTATTTTTCGATTCATTCTCAACATGGGAGCTTCATCCCCCCCATTTTTAACTATTATTGTGGCTGGCTGCTAACTAATGACTTAATTTATCTTGTTGATATCGCTAAAAATCTAAGCTCCCCCTTTATCATTTTTGTTTTTTTTTTGTGTAAATTTTCTACCCGAAGATTAACAATACAACAACAGGACCCATTCCATTATTTTGTAAAATTTCAGTAGCATTGAAAAACTTTTGAACTATACCCGAGCTGTAGACTACTTTTGGTCAAAAAAGGAACAAATTTTGTGGAAAACATTTTCCAAAAGTTTTCATTATTCTGTCCAAATTATTGGTATATTGTTTTAAGGATCTTTTTCAAATCGATTTTCATTAATCTTTGTGGAACAAAACAATCAAACAATCAAAGCCAATCAAGAACATACAAACTGTGAAGCAATTTAAAGTGTTTGTGCGGGGGCATATATAAAAGAACTCTGCTGAGAAAGAATAATTCATTTATTTATTCTTTTGTTGGAGATGTTGTTTTTGTTGTATATACAATAAAATAAAAATTGAATTAATTCAATATATAGAAATTAATAGCAGGAGGCTAATGAGGAGTACAAATTCGATTAAGGACGAAAAGATAAAATAAAAAAATAATGTAGTAAATTCGAATTGTATCAATGTATGTAAAAGCGATTAAAACACGATTTATTGCAGGGAATCTGAAACAAAATTGAACTCATTATGTTGTAGTTTTATTTTGTAATTTACAAATACAATATTCGTATTATATTGAATTAACAAAAATGGATTGTCTTAACTGAAAATAATTGGAATTTTCATTTTGGATAAATTAAGAAATCTATCAATGTCATTCAATATACGTTGAATTTTTAGAAATTTTATATTATTTTAACACAGTTGTCAGCGATTTTTCTTCATTAAGATTGTGATTTGGTTATTTTTTTCTTATTTTGGGTTTTATGAAGAAATTAGCATTAGTTTTTGTTGGTTAATTTATAGAATAAAAAAAATTGGATTGGATTTAGTTTGAAGGGAACATATTATATGAGCTATTATAGATTTTATAGAATTGGTATTCCCTGTTGTGGTTGGGTATGCAGTGCTTCATCCATCATGTATACGCAGAAATATTAATTTCATATAAAATAAGTAATTTTCTAGTTAATATTCTTTAAATTTTTTAGAAATTAATTAGAATTAACAAGAAAATTCAAAAATTGTGCTAACTGTTCAATTGTAAGGCTACTAAGCCATAGGTACATTTTGGAAAAGATGTAAAAAACCGGGATGCGAACTGAGGTCTTTTGAATTAAAGGCCAGCACTCGAACCACAGTGGCACCCAGCAGTTACAAATTTTTTAAAAAGAGCACTTACAAATTTTTATATAAGATTCTTATATAATCTAGTTAAAAATTTTTACCTACATATATTTTACATATATATATACCATTTTAGGATCTAAGTCTTCAAGCAACATTAAAAATTAACAGCAATATTTTATTTGCTTTACATCATGTCCCCAATTGTCCAGGAGTGTTTGATTATTAAAATAGTTTACTTATCCTTTTATTTATTCTCATATTTTAACTACTTAAATCTTGCCAAGTAATTGGTTTGAATCATTTTGTTTTAAATATGATTCGCAAATAATATATAACGGTATTTCCTCTCATTGACATTCTGCTATAAGAATGAAAAATTTTTTGTGGTCTGTAGTACAATTTTTTGGTGGGAAACATATTATATTTTAAAAGGTCAAAAGTTTTCTTTTTTCGGCTTTAAATATTTGGTTGGTCTACTGCAGAGGGTTCGAGTAGCTGCCATACAACTCTTTCTTTTATATGAGCATTATACTACACCTAATAAAGCTGTATATTTGAAATTTGACCAAAAGTAATTAACCGGATGATATAATGTTTATGTTACGGTCGTACGGGTATCCCAGAGTTGGCACAATCTACTTTACTACACTCTTCATCGTTTTTAATTGATTTCTATGAAGAATATTATTACTTCAGCCAAACCATCATGGCTGCTCGCTCCCACGGATGCTGCAAGAATTTTCTAGTAACATTTAATCCACAAGCAACCTACAAAATTTTAATATTTGGGTTATTTAATTATTTAACAAAATTATTTTTTTTTAGTAGCTGTGTAAGTGCTAACTAACTAAGTCCCTTTGCACTTTCTAAAAGAACAGACGAATACTAATTGACTTATATATATTTTTACTTCTTTTACCTTCATCAAATTGCACTTCCCAGTACTTTTCTGATTTTTAAAACAAAATGAACTTAACATAATCCAATAGAAAAGTATAACCAAAAGATATTTTTAACTTAATTATTTCAAATCTAATACTGTAATATTTAAATTTAATTTGAAAAAAATCCTTCAATTTTAATCCAAATTAATTACAAAAGACCCTAAAAATAAAAATTGTTGAAGAAACACTTATTTCTTAACTTCCATTTATAAATAAAAATTACAATTTAACATATTTTTTTGCAGAGCAAATGTATTCTAAAAATATTTTTAAAATAAAAAAAAAATTATTCAAAATGTAATAAAAATGCAAATTAATGTCCTTAAAATTGCGCAATAAAAAAAAATTCAACATTTGTATAAATTGTTTCACCTCACACCATGTATTTTCCGAATTTTCGTAACATAATGATTTAATCCTTTACCGTTATTTTATACATTTTTAAATTAAGTAAATTTTAACTGTATTGGTATTGTATAAAAAACTGTTATACAATATTACAATTAAGGGGTCAGTTCAAAAAAGGAACATTTTTAACACTTAAGATGTTTCACTTAATTTTTATCAACGGTTATTCTTCCAAGGGGCTACCTTTGCTTCCAAGGAGCTTCTTGTGGAAGAGTTATAGTTGAAAGGTATATAAAATTTTGGTGAAAAATATATTAAATGTAAAACTTTTCTATTTTTGCGAAACATTTACAACAAATTGAAGGATACATATTTTAATGGTTCCTTTGGGAATTTTCAAACAAAATTTTTTTTTTTTCAGGATTTTCACCCAATAATAAATTTTTATTTAGGACTTTAATTTTATTTCTACGATCTTAATGATTTTCAATGGTTCGAAATTTCTTACGTGGATTTTATTAGGTTTGTAAGAATTCTACAGATTTGGTTTTTTAATTGGTTTCGGAAAGGATTAATCTGGGAGCAATTAATTTACATAATTAAAATATTTCTTAATTATTATTATTATTGGATTCAATATAGAATTTATACTGCATTTCAGATAGAATGAAATGGTTGTTGTGTACATTTTCTCTTCCTCTTTAAGTTCATTACCATGAAATTAGAAGATTTTGTTATATAAGGAGAGCATTTTCATATGTAAAGTTATAGAAGAAGGTGATTTGGTTGAATAAGATTGTTATATTGTAAGGAATTGAAAAGTAATTATAAGTGGTTTCAATGGGAATTAATTGTAATAAAAACAACTGCAGTATAATTATAATAAATAATAAATTTTCATGTGTCAAAGAAATAATATTAAATCTTTTTAATTGCTCCTAACGGACATCTTTGTCGCGGTTTCAATCTTAATTTGATATTATAGAGTTGAAAATGAAAAGATTTTTTATTAAGTCAATATATAATCAGATATTTTTTTGATTTAATTAAAATTATTATTTGAATAACTTTCGTAATATATTTAACCATTCGTTCAAAGTATATTGATCTCAAAACATACTCAACCTTCAAAAGTGCCAGACTCTCGGAAATAGTACGGGAAAATATTTTAAAATCTTTTTTCAGTATCAGTATCACCAAACTTATAGAGCACTACTTTATTTTTAAATTTATAATTTACATAATCATCTATTGGAGCAGTTAACACACGGAAAATTTTGCGTAAAGATTTTGGTCTTCGCACCCATACAATATTCAACTGCTTCAAGAACTAAAGCCATTTGACCATAATAAACATTTGATTTTGTTTGTTTGTTGGGCCCTAGAATAACTTGAACTTGATCCACTTTTTTATCACAAATTTGTGCTTAGTGAAGAAACTAAATTTTGGTGGAAGAAACTAAATTTTTTTAAAAACGATACTGAAGCTAATGGTACAGTGAATGGAGCTTGTTACAAATTGATGATCAACCACTTTTTATTTTAAAATTTGAATGGTATCGTCCCGGAATTGGTTTGCTTTCAAATATGATGCACCTCATACTGCAACAGTAGATTTATTGATCGAAAGATTTGGTAATAACATTATTTTGAGAAATTGTTCAATTAATTGGCTTCCGACAATTATGTGACACAACACCACTGGGTTATTTTCTTTGCTTTAAGCTAATAAATGCTTTGGAAGCCTACATAACCCGTATTATTGATGAACTAAGTTCAAAATTAGTTGAAATAAAGTTCGAAAAATATTTCAATTTAAAGTTCTAACATTTAAAAAAAAAACACCCAGTATATAAAATATAATGTCAGCAATTTTAAGCTTTCGCTCAGAATATACACTATAGAAGAAAAAGTTATAAGTTCGACGGTAAAAATCATGGGATCTGGTGCTTCCAGCAGTTTAGGGTATGTTAAGTTTCAATAATTTTTCAAAATCTCAACCGATTATAATGAAATTTAGTGGCAAAGCTTTTTTTGTCAAAATAAAGAACGGTTTCGCAGATGGGTCAAATTGGATGAGGGGGAGGGAGAACTACCATATAAAATAATGAGACTTTACAATACAAATCACATTATGCAAAAAGAAAAGCTTTTACAATTCATCTTGGAATTATTTCTACGTTTTTCAAATTATTTTCAATGTTGTGAATTTAAAATTTTTCCTTACATTTTTTCTCACTTCTAAAGCGAACTCCAAATTCTGAGTTATTTCACTATTAAAGCAAAGTGGTAGTTTAGGGAAGTAAATATAATTATGTCAGATTATTCTTTATTAGCAATAGATGAAAAATAAAATTTAATATTATCTTATCGAAATGATATTTGGAGATTATTATTAAAAATTTAAATAAAAACGGTGCACAGACCAGACATACATTGTGTTTGAGCTTCATTTTAAAAATCAATCAACAACAAATGAATATATAAATTATGAAACACCCAAATCCAACCTTCTTAAATGATAACCATATCAATTATTTTGATTTTGAATAATAAAGTATGTATTAAAAAAAAACTAAAAAAAGCTCCTAATTATATGCAATTTTTATATAAAAAAAAAAAAAAGAAAATTTCTTTCTAAAAATATTATGAAAGGAAAAAATTTGATGACACACAAACATATTTAAAGTTATATTATACGTTTTTTTGTATTTTACAGACTAACATGTTTCAATTTTTAAGTTTTATAAGATTTTTATGATTATTTTAAATAGTCGTCTGCAAGGCGTCAACAAAAAAAATTATTTTATTAGCTGTTATTTTTTATTTCTTTGTTGTCTCAAAAGAAAATTAACCACGCCTGGAATTTTTTAAGGAGTTTAAAATATATTTTATTTTTTTGCTTGTTCCCTACTGTACTCGTATAAATGTAGTTATGTATATATGAAAATATGTGTATATATAAATATAGTTTCTTAAGAATAATATTGCGCAAGTTATAAATAGAACAATCTTAAAAAAAGCAAAGAAAGAAGAATTTAAATTTAATTATTTAAAAAAATTATTCAGAATATCCAGTGTTGCCATGAAATCAAAACAGTGTTATAAAAATGGCAATTTAATTTTATAAGTGCAATTCCATAAGTGAGTCACATAAATACTCAATAAATAGTGTTGATTTTGACTAATTTTTTTAAGGATATAATAGTTTCACAAGCTCTAGGTAAAATGTCTTCTGTTTTAGTTTTTATGTATACAAAAAGCTTTAAGTTTTGAGAAAAATCAGAGTTCACAATTAGTTTCAATACCAGAAAATTTTACTTCTGTTCAACGCTTAGAAATTATGTTAAAAGAATTTAACTTCCTTTTGAGATATTATCGTTTTAGAAAGCTTCTTTCTAACTCGAAAAGTTTGATAAAAACAATGTTTAAAAATTGTAATGATTGATTTAAAAATTAACAAACAATTTTCTTTGTTTTTTCCTTATTATTCCCCTAGGAAACATAGAGCTGCCACTTTCCACTGTCCCTATTTAGTGCTATTCTCTTTATTTCTGACCAGGTTTTTCCCGATTGATCAAATTCTCTCTGGACTGTTCTCCTCTAGGTTGTTCTTGGCCTTCCCACATTTCTCCTACCCTGTGTTCTAAGGTTTGGCGTGCCACTGATTTTATTGGCCGCCTTAGAAGGTAACCAATCCGCTTCCATTTCTGATTTGGACCCATATCGGCTCTTTTTTTGCATCACCTAAAGCTCTCCATTCATTATTCGCCTATGCCAGAATATGCGACATATTATTCGTAGACATTTATTCACAAAGACTTGTATTTTCTGTATGTTATTTCTAGATACAAGCCATGTTTCGCTTCTATATAGCAGTATTGATTTGACACATTACAAACAGTTTAGTAATAAGTAATAACAAATAAATAAATACAATCAATATTTTTTTATATAATCAACAATATTAATAGTAACTTTTGAACATTATCAACATTACATGTTATGCAGGAAAATAAATAAATAGTTCAAAAAATTTCTAATATTGTCCGAACTCTTCTACTAACATCTTAACTTGACTTAGTTTTAGTTTATATATAAAATCTTTATCCGATAAAATGGAATGATATCTATTTACGTATAAAATCTCGTCGGGAATATTATATCACTATATATTACTAAAATAACTGATTAATGTGCAATGCGTAATGGTAAAGGCGCCGCCCTTCATGGGGAAGATCTCGGGTTCAAACCCCGGTTATCTTTACATGTATAATAAAAAAAATAATATCGTAAAATTGTATAATTATGTCGTAATATAAAATAAGATTCAATAAAAATGTATAAATAACCCTTGTGTTAGATAATAGATGGCGCACAAAATTAGCATTTGTGTACATATTTATAATCCTATGCAATAATTACCGTCGTGTAATCAACGGCTTGGTGAATATAACGATTAAAGAAAGTGAAGCCTAGTCTTTTTGACTATGTGAATGCCCTATATTCCTTAAAGGAGTGGAAAAAGAATAAAAAACAACAAAAAAAAAATATTACAAAAATAGATACTTTTTAAATGAAATTGAATTATCAATTTGCAAATTGTCAAAGGATATTGAATAGTTGTTTGCAAATTGTCAGTTTTGAAAACTTTACAGTTCCTAACCGAAGGGCCACTCCAAAATATGTTCTGAAATACATAATAATTCATACTTATACTTATACATCATACTAAGGATCTAACTTCCCTCAAAATATATTTTAAAAGTTTTGTAAACTCCAGAACAAACAAACAGGTGGCAGAATGTAACTCTGCATTTTAACAATCTTTTTTTCTAAATTTTTTTAAAAATGCATTAAAAAAGAAATTAAATAATATTATGGCAAAATGCAGCTGCCTTCCGGTGCGGGAAATACTTATTTTAATATTAAATCAAGAAAAGCTAAATCTAAGTAAAAAATTAATAAAAATTAAAAAAAATTTATTAATTAAAACTTTATTTTCATATTTCAGGTACCTTCTCAGATTAAATTAGTCTAGTTACTCCAAGCCCGAATCTATAAGAAACATAATATAATTTTACTTTTATTTTTATTTAAATTTATTTATTTTTAGCCTTTCCTTATCATTATCCGATCGTCAGTTATCGTTGGCGTAGTTGTTAGGACATCTTCCTTTCAATCGAAGAATCTCGCTTTCAAACCCTGGTAGGATCATTTCAAATACCTGTCAAATATCTGAAAAGAAGAGTCTGAATCACTCACTTATCAAAATATATGTGGGAGGGGACTGTTTATAAATAAATAAATAAATCTTATACTTAATTTTCACTTATTTTTTGTTTTTCCTTTTTTTCTGCGATTTTTTTTTTGAAAACTTCTTTAAGGAAATTTAAAAATAAAATTTTATTTTCTCTTTGAAAATGAAAGAAGAAAATAAAAAAATTATTATGGCTTTCAAGTAGAAAAATATTTTTTAAAAAAATATTTTTATTTTCAATTGTTTCTATGAATCACAACAACAATGAAAAAATAAAAGGATTTGAAGGATTTCCGTAAAAAAAACAAAGAAAGAATTAAACAAATAAAAATGTTTTCTTTTTTAGAATTTAAGTGAAAAAAAATTTCCCGGCTGTTTTTTTATTAATTTGTTTTTCCTCTTAATAAAAAAAAACTTTAGAAAACTTTTAAAACAATAAAATAAAAAAATATATTTTTTTTTAAAATATTTTCGTGGTTATTGAAGTTAAAATTTATTTTAAATTCTTTTTTTTCTTGAATCACAGGGATTCGTAACTATTAATGGAATGTTTTTGTTCATTTTATTATTAAAAAAAAATATAAGAATAAATTTTCATGCCTTTGTGATTTAATTGTTTTCCACAAAAAAAAAAACAAGAATTGTTTTTCCACTTAAATTTTTTAATTAATTTGTTCATTTCCTTGTAGTTTTTCCTTTCACTTAAATGATTAAAAAACGAAAACTTTGAAATTAGTGAATACTTATTTTATTATGTAATTTTATTCAAATTCCTTTTATATTTAACTTCATGATCGGTGCTGCATTTTCAAAATTGAGGACTATTCCCCTCTACCCATTCTCCTCTTAAAACATCTTTTAGATTATTTTTTTTTCGAAAAAACTAGGAAAGCTTTAAGCTTCAAAATCCTCCTATAGGAACTGTGAGTAGTTGCTATAGGTAGTGTGCGACTTTCTTACTAATAAACCACCACCCTTTTGTAATCAAACTTAAGGGCCTAGATCAAGGATAGCGATTTGAAAAGATTTTTGGGAATTTAGGAAATTAGGATTATTAGAGGGGTGGGGAAAATTAGATGGGATATTTATTTTATGCTAATGGTCTTTTTACCAATTTGAGGAAACGCATTTGATGGACTGTGGTTCCAAATCTGTTTCACAATTTATTAAGATAATCCAATGCGGTTGTAGATGCTCAAGCCCGAATGTCAGCATTATATTTCACATTCGGCTAAATATACGTTTTATAGATGAAATTGATTTTAAAATTACAACTCGACCCCATTGGCCAGTTACTACATATATATAGCTTAAACAAAGAGTAATATATAAAAACAAAAGTGTTCTAAAATTCTTTGAATCATACTGAATACATTATAAGTTCATCAGCCGTTTAATAGAAAGCGGCATATTCTTTAATGTCTTACTACTTGTATTTAATTGTCAGGAAAAAATTTTGCAAGACAGAAGATTGCCTAAATTCTCATGCTTTAAAAATTTTGATTTCACAATCTTAGGACCAGAAAAATATCAACCAAAAGTCAGAACTCTACTAAGATTCTTCAAATATTCATTAACTAACAAAGAAGTGGACCTAAAAAAAGTTACTTAAAGGACATTCAATGAATTATTAAATCAAAGAAAATTTAAATAGCTTTCAAGGTGAGCGTGGCATTAAGCCGCTCAGGCTTAGTCGATCCAAAAATATAAAAGACAGATTTACACTTGATTTTAAGGATTTTTTGGCGACTAAAATAAAATTCTTTAAATGGATTCAAAAAATAATTAAATCAAAGAAATTTTTAATTATGCCTAAATGCGAGGATGATTAAGCCGCTAGATCTACCGCAATAACCAAAAAAGCAGATTGATACTTTATAGTTTCAAGGGTTTTCAGGCTTTGCCAATTTTGTTAAATTAAGAACCTAATTGATTATCTCATGTTCAGTCATTATAAATTTAAGTCTAAACGCCATTGTTTGAGATGACATTTTTTTTAGCAACAGAAGTAATTTTAAATTAAAGGCTGAGTTACATCACAAATCAAGGGCTGGGTGGCACAGTGGTTAAGTGCCGACCTTTCATGCAGAAGGGCCCGGGTTCGAATTCTAGTGAAAGTGAAAAAACTTTTCTGGTTTTCGACTCGACTCAGTTACCATTCGCCATTGGGTTCAAATTAATGGCATAATCAATAATTAATAATTATAAATCTTTAATAATAAATACTTTAATATAAAAATATAAACAAATGCAAAATATAAACAAATAATTTAATTAATAACTCGCAGATATAGAATACCATATAAGTTAAATATAAAATATTACAATATAAACAAAAAATAGAATTGTAAATATTGAAAATCTAAGACGTTTCTACATGTTATAAGGCCTAGTACTATCTCATGTTTAAATTGTATGTGGAATTCAATAAGACCAATTCTAATAACACGAATATAATATGACCCCCTGTTCCAACATGTACCTATGGTATAGACAGGCTAATTAGCCTAACAGTTGAACAGTTAGCGCTTAAAAAAAAAAAAAAAAAAAAAAAAAAGGGCTAAAATTCTTTAAAAAATGGTGTTTTTAAATCGTACATAAATAATCAATAATTTTATAATTGAAAAAAAATCAAAGAGAGAATTTAAAGGTACAGATCTCAAGAATCATCATAAGTTTATTTAGTAAAAGTTTAGGAATCTTCCACATTAAAGGGCTATTAGGACTTCAAAATTAAAACTTTCATATTTTTATAAATCAGTAACTTGTTCACCAGTGTATATTTTTCCAAAATTAAGCAATAGACGTTAAAATTGAAGCTCTAACATTATATTTTGCACTTGTTAACTTGTTTTCTTGGATTAATTATTATTCATAATTAATAATGAATTGATGAAATAACTAAATTATAATATTCTAAGATACTCAGTATGAAATACTATATAATTTTAAAAATGTGCTTTTTTAAAAACCCTTGGTTTTTTCATTACTTATTTTTAATTTATTCCAATCGACAATATGTCTTTTAATAATTATCCGTTGCTTAATTAAAAATTCATAAAAATTACAAAATGAACAAAAACCTATAAAAAAATTGTAAACAAACTTTAAGATAAAACCATGGAAAATCACCGTCAAGTGCAATTATCTATAATTAGGAAAATATTAAACAAAAAAAATATCTCAAATATTTTTTTTATTTACTTTTCCTGATAAACGTTCGTTAAAATAAAAAAAAAAACCTTGAAAAGTCAAACAAACACTTAAAAACAACAACAAGATAAACACAACCAACGCAATAAAAAAAAAATAAATAAATTTGCCGTGAACCATTTGCGTAGCATTGCGTTACATTCCTATTCCATACCATTCCGCGTCCATCCTTACAGTGATAATCTCTATGGTTCTTTTGGACCAGGAAGATGCAAATTAAATGAAAAAGGGCGAAGATTTTAAATCCTCTCTGTAAGAAAAAAATTTTTTTTTTCTCAATGATTCTCTGTGGTCAGATGCGCCCTTTTTATTTAATCATCTTTTTTTCTTTCTTCAATGTATCTTAAGATTTAAATAGAAAAAAAAAAAAACTACAACGGTGTGGGTAGAAAAGCAAGCTAATATCCTTAAGGTAAATAATGAGAAAATAATGTGAGGGCGACTCAGTAATTTTTTTTTTATGAAATTTGGAAAAAAAAAATTTTGCTGTCTTTTTTTCGGAAAACTTTTCACAATAACGGTAAAAGATCAAATTTGATGGTATTTTTTATGCTAATGCTAAATACTATGTTATGAAGTGAAAATAATCAATTATTTATGGTCTTTTAAAATTCAATTAGATAAGAAATATAAAAAAAAAGTGAATGTATAAGAAAAAATAAGATAGCAAAAGAAAGAGAGAGAAAATCGGAAAAGATTAAGGAGTAAAAGTAAAATTAGCATTTATTTGGTCGAATGCCTACTAAGTTTACTTGCATTTTTTTACACATTTAAGTGAGATAAAGAGAAAGATAGCAATAGATCTTATAATTTTTCAAAATTTTAATATAACGGTAAATATTTTTATGATTTATTACAATATGAAAAATGGATTTATTTTTTTTTTTAATAAGGAAAATAAAAATTGACCACATTTGACTTCAATTAAGAAAATAAATATTGATTTATTTGCTAAATAAGGGCGTTGTTACGATGAGAGTTACTACGCAGTTATAAGAGCAAAAGGAAAGAAAAGAAATTTATGAAAATGCACTAAAATAATATTAAAATTAAGTATAATGATAATATTAAGATGATTATCTTAAAAATGGTCGCTGATACCGGAGGTTTCTTATGGAAAAATTACAGTTATTTAATAAAATCAACTTATGTTATAATTTTTTAGATTTTTTTGCATATTTAGTCAAACTAGGTTTGGATTTGGGTCTAAAGCATTGGAAGAATTTGATGTCAGGTGTTGTTGGATCGGCCGCGTCTTCTACCACTTTGGGGGTGCCATTCTAGGCCCATTCTTGTTATGTTAGTTGGTGGCTTTTGTCAGAGTGTGGTTAATCCATCTTCATTTTCTGTGATGTGGAAATTACTATTCCTTTAAAAAGTTTATGAAATTACCGTTAGAAAAAGTGCCATTCTTTTCATTTAACTTTTAATTCGTCTCGACTTACCGATTATCCATTTCGCATAAGACCATCGAGTCAGAACAAAACAAAGTTTCCCTAAAATATATTCTGAAACATTGTTTAATTTTATTTGAAATATGCTTTTCTTAATCCCTTGTTTTTTTAATTACCTGTTTCCTTTCTTGGAATCAAATTCAGAAATAGTTGGCTGTCCAATCGGAAAATTATAAGAACACAGAACCCTTCAAAAGGAATTAGAAGCTTAGAACACTCTAGCAATAGTTGCTACTGAACCACTTTTGAAATTTAAACTAAATCATACGTACAAAGCTAATACAATAGGATATCATTGGATATGAAAACATAAATCGTCATTCAGAATTAAAATAAATGTCGGCATTACAATGAAAAATTTTTAATATTAAAAAGACTTAGGGAATTATGCAAAAATACATTACATATAGTTACAAATGTGTTTAAATTTATTTTATAATAAGTTTATATACATGTAACATTTTGTTTTTAAATTTCACGTTATATTTACCGAAAAGGGGTTAAATATATACACTAATTAACTATGCACCACGTAAGTGCTTTTACAAATGTAGCAAAAAAAAAAACAAAACTTTTTATTCTGTAATTGTCACATTTGAAAAGTCAACTTGTAATTTTAAAAATAAAGAAAAAATTAAAACAAACTTTTTTCTTACATATTTTGATACTTAAAACTTTTTAATTTTTTAAAATAAAAAAAAAAAATTAAAAAAAAACAAAAGAATAAAACTTTTCGATTTACTTGCGACGAAATGTCAAACCACGTTCACTGTTATTCAACAAATCTTGTTCATCTAAATCATCTTTTCTCTCTCTGTCTTTAAGATTTTCATCTCATTTTGTTAAATATGATAATTAGAATAGAAATATAAAAAAAAAAAAAACTTAACATTTAATATAATTATTCACATACATAATGCAAAATATTTGTAACATTTAAAAGTACAGTTATTGTTAATTGAAGAAAATAAAAAAGTTTTTTTTTTAAATTAAAATGTCAAAAAAGATTTTTTTCATCTTCATTACAAAAAATTAGAAATCAGACAGGCAGAAAAAAAAAATAATTTTTAACATGAAAACAAAAGAAGAATAAAAATTTAAACAGGGATGAGAATATTTAATTTAATACATATAAGAAATGACAGCTTTTTTTTTCTATTGTTCAACTTCCAATGAATATGTATGAATGTTAAAATTGTTAAAATCTCAGAAGATTTTAATGAGCAAACATTTTCAAATGAAGAAACAATATTTATTCAAAGTTCATTACAGTTAATAATTAAAAATCAATAAAAATGAAAAATTCATTAAAAAAAACACACCCCTACAAAAAAGGAATTGTTTTTTTTCCGATTTTGTTGTTGTTGTTCGATTTTATTTTTAAGTTTCATTATTTGACAGTTTCAAGATAAGAAAATTAATTTTCTTTTGTTTTTCTTTCTTTAAATGGTCAATTTAATTATTCATGAAGAAATTTTCTTAAAAACAATGTTTTTTTTCTGATTTATTTTCTTTTAAAAGTAGATATTCATCTTAAAAAAAAATTAAAATACAATTTTGTAATTCATATTTCGTTCATGATGTTGGAAAGATAAATGTTATTATGATTAATTAATTTTCTTACCTATCTATGTTATTGCAATGTTTTGGCTATAATCTATCTTCTATCTATTATATATATAAAAGCGAATGTTTGTTTGTTTGCATGTAGCAAATAGACTCCTAAACTGCTCAGCCGATTATCATGAAAATTTGTATATAGCGGTTTTTGGATATGGAAAGAAATCGTGGGCTAAACATTAGGCTTAACGTACCGGTAAGTTTGGGCTGTGGTGCAAGTATTTAAAATTCTTTGCTCTAAAATGAAAACGGTTTGAACGATTAACTTCAAATTTTGTATAGTTGTTGATGTTTGACAATGGATAATTTATTAATGCATACTGGCACGATGGTAAATCTAAACAAAATTCTGATATCGAATTATGTTCAATTTTGCAATGTACTGCTTTAACCTTAAAAGATCTCAAAACATTTATAGTATAACTATCATTTACTCTATGTATAAGATTTGTGTTAATTTTGTTTAATAACATCATTTTCAATTAAAAACTCGCATCAACGCTCAAAATGAGAGGCGCATCAACGCTCACTGATTTCTAGCTAGTTTGAAATAATATTGAGAACACTTTTAACTTTTGACAAGTTTCAATTGCTTGGTTTCATTATTAATTTAAAACTGCATTTTTTAATTAGTAGGGATTTGGTACTGCATAATTCTTAATGGAAAATTTATGTATAACATTGTAAATAGCAAATAATTTGTGAATAGATCTTATTATTTTTAGACCAACGCTTTTCTTTAAAGAAAAAGACATACATAAATAATTGATAAATAATGTTCCAAAAACTATTTTGAAAGTTTTGAAAAGCAAAACAAACATGATTAATATTTTCTTAAAAAAGATTTTGTCCCCAAAAATAGTTTTATAACTTGTCTTTCAAAAAACAAGAAAATAGAAATTTTTTTTATTAATAAGTTTTTCATTTTTATCTTATTTATTCTTTTTTTTTAATTAAAATACATAAATTTTTAATTATAAAATGTTAGAAAATATATATTTTAATACAATATTAAAAGACATTTTAATTTATTTATGATTTATAGAATATAAAAAAAATAAAAAATAAAATTCGAAATCTCTTAAAAACTCAATTAAATGTCAAAAAGTTTATTTTGGTTTAATTTTAACTTTAGACAGACACTTTTTCAGACTTAATAATATGTCTTTTCATAAGGTTTCCATTTTGCTTTTTTTTTGAAATATTTTGGTTTAATTTCCCATTCCTAGATCTGTTATTAGTGACTGAAGTTTTGATGCAGAGGTATAAGAAAGAGGTTAACTAAATAAAAATTAAAAATAATAAATTCAATTCAAACAAATTGATTCTCGGATTTTTTGGTATGAATATTTTTTGTATACAAAGTTTGAAGTGCTGGTAAAAATCTACAACTCAGTCAAAATAAAAAAAGTTTCAAGCTTCTGTCAAAATTATAACGTCACAAAAAAATACTAAAAAGTATATAATATAGTGTTATTAAAATCATTTTGAACAATTGACGGCTAACTATTCTAATTAGATAAAAAAATGGTTCTTTGAATGCTCTTTTATCTAGAAACTCCCTCTTAACTGACAATTTTGACAATTGGTCTCATAATTCAAAATATAGTTATTGTGAATGACAATTAAAAATCTTACGAATTTTTACTTCTCATTCACAATAAGTTGCAACAAGAATTATTTATTTATTTATTTATTTGTAGGACCAGACAATAGTAAATATTTGTCTGAAAATATTAATGCTTTGCCGATTTGACATTTGGACTTATTATTAATTTATTATAACCAGTGTTTGAACCTGAGACTTTTCGATTTGATATTTATACCTATTATTAAGTTATTGTAACCAGGGTTTGAACCTGAGATTTTTCGATTGAAAAACCGGCACTTTACCACTGAGTTATCGATCAGATTCAAGAAATATTCTAAGTATATTTAAAAGTCCAAAATATTTTTGAATCAGCTTACAAATTGGTTTTAATTCTAAATTGAATTTTCAAAAGTTTTTCCTTTAAAAAAAGGTCTGTAAGCTCTTATTCACGCAGTTGGGTTTTTTAGGGGTTTTAAGTTTACAAATTCATAATAAAACTCAAAATTATAACATATGTTTCTTAATGTCACCTTCTTACAATTAACCTAAAGTGACATATGCTACTGTATAAACGTTCTATACGCCAATAGATTTTAAATATTCTAATTATACATTTAAGTAAGTGCAGATTGTTGTATATAATAAACTTTCAATATTGTTTCACTTAAAAACTTCTTTTGAACCCCATCCCACTCTCACCCATATTATATTATTTTATCTTAATAACTATTTACCAAACTATTTATAAAATATAAATTTATAATGTTTAAAGAAAAAATGGTTGGAGACAATTTGCGTCTTAATGCTTTTAAGATGTCATCATAGTTATCATCCAATTTTATGCTATTATTGTAACACCTTTTCTTACAAAAATATTGTGAACTTTAGACAGGTAAACATATACTCATATCTAATTGTATTATTATTATCCTTATTTTATCATATTCTTCAAGGATTCTTTTTTTTCAGAATTTTTTGTAAATGTGATACAGGATATGTCAAACTTTAAATGCTATATGATGTACCAGTTATAATTAAATTAAGAAGTTTTTCAGTAATTTTTGATATTTAATTCTTAAGACATGGGGGAGTTTAAAAAAAAAAGTATAAACGATCTATGAAATTAATAAGTATTTGAGTTATAAGTTATAACTACATTTTATATCTTAAAAATGTATAATTGGTAGATATGGTATAATGTGTATAAGTTTCTTTGATAAGTTTTTGGGGAAAACTTTTTAATAAATTTTTGTCTTTGTATTATATTTAGTTTTTTATTTTGGTTTTTTTTTACCAAGGAATAAAATTTATTAAAAAGTAAGATTTGAAAATAAGAAATAAACAACAGTGAAAGGTAGTTATTAAAATAGAAAATGTATAAATTGATTTAATTAAGAGATAAATTAAGTTTTACGTTACATGAAACTTATTTTGTATAAAATTTTTTAAGTAATTTTTTTGTAGATTGAGAAACAGATTGGAATCTATGATAAATTTTTGAATTATTAATATAAAATTTTAAAATATAAAAGAACTCTCATTAAAATGCAAAATTTTTAAATAATAATATAGGGTTCCAAATTACAAAACCCCGAATTGCGAAACTTTATTCTGGTTAGGAACGAATTATTAAAAAAGCAATTTCTTATCCTAAATACCATCAAAATACTTCCATAATTCCACAAAAAAAAAAATTAAAAACAATTTTCTGTGTATACTATTATGTGTATTATATTCATCTATTTCTGGTTATTATATTCATCCTAACTCATGTGCATATATTCTTGAAAAAGCGTCTAATCCTTATTTTGTAACCAACTATAAAATCCCTCCTAATAATTTTTTACATGCATATTTCAGCAAATAAAAATATAAAAGTGGGGGCCCACCAAACCACCCTAAACAAATTATTGAAACCCTGATTTTGAGTCCTTTCTAAAATCCCTCCTAACTCAGAATCTTGCGTATATATATGTATTAATAATCCGGAAAAAGTGTATAATCCAAATTTTGTGCCAAACTTTAAAATTCCTCTTAGTTTACGCTATGAAAATTAATTTATGGATTTTATTTTGTGGAATTTTTTTTTTTGGAATTGGACTAAAATACGAGTATTAATTATTTTTTGTTTTAGAAATTGATGAATATAGGGCTAGTTGGAATTACCAGTTTAAGCTTTTAGATCAAAAATTTTTAATTTTGGGATTTTGTAATTGGTATTTTGTGATTTTTGATTTGGAATTTTGAGACGTTTCCATTAATATTCCATACGTAATTTAAAATTTAGTCGAATAAATATTTTCTATTAAAACTCTTATTGTATTAAGGGCTTTTCTTGAGGATTCTTAAAAACAAGAAATTGGGGAGAAAGTTTAAAAAAATTGGAGGGGTTGGTTATATTAGTGTAATAATTTTGTTCATAAAAATTAGATACTAGTGTTGTGAGGTTATTGGGTCGGAAGCTACCATTTTAAATACTCATATTTCTAATCTTAACTTAATATTTCTATATATCTATATCTCTATAAATCTATATATATATATATATATAATCTATATATGTATATCTATATATATTATATATTATATTATTATATCTATATATATATTGTAAAAAATAGTACTCTATTCGTATGCATTCTTATTTAACATACGATAAGGTTTGACCCAATTAACTCCAATTTTTTTGTATTTAATAAATAACCCAACCCAATTTTTTAATTCCGTAGTTTATATGTATATTTGGAAACCCTTATGCTTAAATTTCTATCCAATAATAACGTGGAAGAGTGTAATAGAGTAGTTTTAGCAAAATTTCAGACACACAACTTCATTAGTTGTAGAATAAAGCTCATATAAAATAAGAAGTTGTATGGCAACCCGAACCCATGGACCAAAATGGTTTGATTTAAATAGCGATAACGGCAATTGCAAAAAAACGAATTTGCGTAAATTTCAAGATCCTAGTTCCTTTAATTTTTGAGTTATCGTGCGGACTGACGGACGAACGGACGGACATACATAGCTAAATCGATTTATTTTTCGATTCTGATCCGATCCATACACTTAACGATCCATACAATATAACAAAAATATATATATTTTTTATATTATAAATATAACAAAAATTGCTGCTTATTTTAAGTACTATCATACTTATAACATTTTTTAATTAAAATTTTAAAAATATATAACATTAAAATTATATAATAATATGAATAGCCCCATGAATGTAATAATATAAACCCTTTTATATTTTTAAAAAATCTTTAAATATTTTTAATTATGTAAAAACAAATTTTAATTCTTAAAAATTTGTTATACTTTTCATTTTAAATCAAATTTTTGAATATTTTTGGGTTTAAAATGTAATAATAGTTATCAAAATTATCATAATATATAAGCTTTAATTATCTTTTAATTTATATGCAAACAAATTAGATACACTTCATACATGTAAAGGAGTTAACATATACCACTTGGTATTTTTACATATATGTAGGTATACCTTCTTAGTTCTTTGATATTTAAATATTTCTTCTTTTACAAAATCCTTTAATTTTTCTCCAACATTTTAGTAACGCTTATCAAAATATTTAAATTAGAAAATGTTATATTTTTGTATTTATTTAACAGTATAATAAAGTCCTGTTATATTGTAAAATTTGCGCCTTATAATTTAATTAAATGATACCCGAGTCATAATAACCAATATGCAATTGTCTATATTTAATGTTACTATTAATATATAAAGGGTATTCTTTTCACAACTACCAGTGCATATTACTTTAACCCTTTCATTTTCATTTAATTATTATTTAAATTTATCACAGATAATACCACCTTTTTATGGGTTATAATGGCTTCATTTTAAAACAAAAAAATGGATTTTTTTTTTTTAAATAAAATATAATTTTTTTTTATTTGGAAATTAATCTATATATATAAAAGGGAATGTTTGTGTGTATGTTTGTTTGTTTGTTTGTTTGTTTGTTTGTTTGTTTGTTTGTATGTAGCGAATAGACTCCTAAACTGCCCAGCCGATTTTCATGAAAATTTGTATATAGGGGTTTTTGGGTACGGAAAGAAATCGTGGCCCAAAAATTTTGCTCTAACGGACCGCCAAGTTGGGGCTGTGGTGCAAGTATTTAAACTTCTTTGTTCTAAAATGAAAACGGTTTGACCGATTGACTTCAAATTTTGTATACGTGATGCTCTTTGAGAATTGAGTAGACACTATTAACAGTTTTGGAATTTGTTAACCCATGTCGGGCCGACGGGTGGTCAAAAAAAATTTTGGGTCCAAACTTTGTCCGATTTTACGAAATTCTGCTTTGGTTTAAAAGAAAGCCCCAAAAAAATTTTTGTTGAGTTCCATTAACCCTTTGCGGCCCAACAGCTTTTTATAGGTTTTTTCAATACTTTACTCTAAATTCGAAACGGTTTGACCGATTGACTTCAAATTTTGTATACGTGATGCTCTTTGAGAATTGAGTAGACACTATTGACAGTTTTGGAATTTGTTAACCCATGTCGGGCCGACGGGTGGTCAAAAAAAATTTTGGGTCCAAATTTTGTCCGATTTTACGAAATTCTGCTTTGGCTTAAAAGAAAGCCCCAAAAAAAATTTTGTTGAGTTCCATTAACCCATTGCGGCCCAACAGCTTTTTATAGCTTTTTTCAATACTTTACTCTAAATTCGAAACGGTTTGACCGATTGACTTCAAATTTTGTATACGTGATTCTCCTTGAGAATTGAGTTGACACTATTAACAGTTTTGGAATTTGTTAACTCATGTCGGGCCGACGGGTCGTCAAAAAAAATTTTGGGTCCAAATTTTGTCCGATTTTACGAAATTCTGCTTTACCTTTAAAGAAATCCCCAAAAAAAATTTTGTTGAGTTCCATTAACCCATTGCGGCCCAAAAGCTTTTTATAGGTTTTTTCTATACTTTACTCTAAATTAGAAACGGTTCGACCAATTGACTTCAAAATTTGGATACGTGATGCTCCTTGAGAATTGAGTTGACACTATTAACAGTTTTGGAATTTATTAACCCATGTTGGGCCGACGGGGTGTCAAAAAAAATGTTGGGTCCGAATTTTGTCCGATTTTATGAAATTCTGCTTTGGCTAAAAAGAAAACCCAGAAAAAAATTTTATTGACTTGCATTAACCCATTGGGGCCAACAGCTTTTTATAGGTTTTTTCAATACTTAACTCTAAATTAAAAACGGTTTGACCGATTTTCTTTAAATTTTGTATACGTGCTCCCCTGTGAGAATTGAGTTGACACTATTAACAGATATGGAATTTGTTAACCCATGTCGGCCCGACGGTTGGTCAAAATAATTTTGGAAGCTAATATTGTCAAAATTTGCGAAGTACTGCTTTGGCTAAAAAGAAAGCCCCAAAAAAATTTTGTTGAGTGATTTGGAAGCAAATTACGTCCAATTTTGCGCAATACTGCTTTGCCCAAAGAGAAAGTGTAGTTCCGTTGACCCAGTGGGGCACAGTGGCTTTTAATAGATTTTTGCGTAAAAGTAGAAACGATTTGACCGGTTTACCTCAAGTTTTATATGTGTGAAGCAACTTGAAAATGGAGTTGAGTCTGTTAACAGTCGGTCTTGCGATTTTTCAAAAAAATTTTTTGGAAATAAATTACGTCAAAATTTGGAAAATAGTTCGTACTGCTTTGAATTACAGAAATTTTCAAAAATTACTAGAATAATCCTAGAAAAATCGTTTTAAAAAGATTGCTTTCACACATTTTAAAATTTACATGTGTAAACCGTGTGAAGTTTTGTGTTAACTTTTTGCAGTAACATCAAATTCAATTAAACCTCCATTGAGAGGCGCAGCAACGCGCACCGGGTATTAGCTAGTATTATAATAATGAAACAAAAGAATTATATAAAATGATGAAGAATAATTATGATTGAATCAGTGGTTCTCAAAAATTATATTAAAAAACCTAGTAATCGCTCACTAATAGGTAAATGGTTGGCTTACTTAAATGGTTATAATTTCTTTAATTTTTATAGTTAATTTATTGAATATTTCTATTAGATTAAAAGTATATATAATATTCTTTAAAAAGCTTCTATTTCCGTGTTGGCAGTTAATGGCTCTTTTTAAGACATTTTATATCACGCAATTTCGGTGTGAATATTCCGCTTTAGTTCCCGAAAGTATTGTGATTGGTTGTTGTATAAATATGTTCCTTCAATAAATACAAAAAAATCAGGGGCGGGCCACGGTTGTTCAGGTCGTAAGTATTTGGGTTATTAACCAAGAAGGTATGGATTAAATTTCCGCACCGCCTCGGATTTAAATTTAATTAAATAATTGAAAAATAATTTTTCTTTACAAATTTTGCTTGTGGTGACCAAATTTATATAGTAAAATTTTAAATATATGATATAAACAAACTAAATAATATTACTTATAAAAATTATAAACAGTATATATATTTGCCACCCCTGAAAAGGAAGGTCATGATTAACTCCCTTATTTTAATTGGTAAGAGACTGTTTATAAATAAATTAATAAATAAATCAGGCACCAACAAAACGGTACACGCGGTATGAGCTAGAACAACATTTCACGAATATTGAAAACTACCGGATGTAAAAAAATTTCCCACAGTCAGTTTCTTTCTTCTCTGTTTCATTTTGGAAAATATTGACCACACCAACAGTGCATCTGTGAGGAAGTGTAATTGCTCATGATGCACTGCTCTTGGATTTCCAGTTACCCAAATTCGTCTTTTAAATGAAAATGTGCCTCGTTACTCTGAATGAGATTGTTCAAAGAATTGGCATTTTCTGAACATAATAAAATTCAACTATACTGCACGTTCTTCAAATTTTATAGTGTTATTATTATCTGCAAAAAAAAAAAATTATGCATTTTATATAAGTAATTTCAAGTTAGTCGGTTCTGTACCTACCATCGAGCATTTATAATCATTTATCATGTTTCTTAGGACTTTCTCTTTAAAAATTTTTATTTGTTTTTATTTCGGTTGTTTTTTTAACATTGACTTTCCAGTTTAGCATGACACCCAGTGTCATTCTGAGGTACTTTTACTTAACGCAGTCTTACTACACTTGAAATTTATTTTCTGTCCATTTGTCCAATCGAATATTATGCGAGCTTTCTTGTGGCTTTGTCAAAATTTATTTTTACAGCCAATACAACAGGACTATCAACCTCATCAAACTTCGGACCTTTTCTTAAATTAAAATGTTGAGGTAATTTTTAATCAATTTCAATAACTGTTAGAATGCACAATTAAATCTATAATTCAATGAATAAGCTTTAAGAAATTAATACAATATCAAAAGTTTGAAAACCAATGTTATATCTTTACATATTTATTTTAACATTAATAAATTTGACATTTCTTTTGAACTCAACCCCCTTCTTCTTTATAAAAGACACATTAAAAAAACGAAATATTACTGAATATTTGAAATGTTTTTATATTATATATTTAAACATTATGAAAATGTAAAAAAAAAAATAGAGAATCCGAAATTTTAGATTATTTTTATTTTTTTTAACTAAATATAAAATTTTTAAAAGAAAATTTGTACGCGAATAATTTTTACACCTTGGCATGTCTTTCATTTGATTTTATTTGAATTTCGAATTAAATGTATTTTTTTTTTTAAATTACCTTTTCTCTTATCTTTATGACTTGTTCGTTATTTGTAAATTTTTTTTTTTTTATTTTTATTTTAATGGTTTTACCGTTAACAAAAGGAAAATTACGCAAAGTCCTTATAACTGTACATTATAATGTATAAGAATTTCTTGTAAATTTTGTAATTTTTGGTTTTATTGTACTCGTATAGAAAAAATTTGCCTGTACCTTTTGTATTTTATAGTTTTAATTTCTCTAAAGAAACTGAAATAAAATGGAGAGGGAGGTTAAAAAAAGAGTAACCGTTATTATTACACTGCTTACAAGTGACAATGAATATGGCACTTAATGATTGGTGTAAATGATATCAAACTTTGAATCAAAATGAAAAAATAAGTAATAAAAACTGAAAAAGGAAATGTCCTATTTCAAGGATAACTTGATTTACAAAAAAAAAAAAAAACCAAAATTTTAATCTAATTTAGGTATACATTAAATTTTTTTTTAACCGTTAAAAAGGATACACATTATAACAGTATATAATAATGATGATAATGATGTGGTTGTCAAAATCATTTATTGTCAATTGAGTTTCTGTTTCATTATTTTTGTACTCTGTCCCATTTCCATATTTGTAAGTTTTGGTAAGGGTTTTGTATGTACATTAAAAATGTGTGGATCATTAACACAAACATTTTGGGTTTAAAACCGTTATTTTTTTCAATATCTATTTTGACAAGTACGATTTTTTTTAAATTTTAAATAAAGTAAAAAATAAATATAAAAGTACTTAAATAATATGTTGTATATATTATTAAACTTGAAAAAAATGATAACAAGTTTGAAAATTATCTAATTTCCTATTGTATTTTATTTTAAATTTGAATTTTTTAAAAAAAATACATTAAAATATGCAATAAAAAAATATTAAAAAGGAGTACAGATAAAAAAAAATATTTAATGGTTTTTTGTGTATATTTTTATAAAAATCTTGGAGAAAATAATTTAGTGGTAAAATTATATGTGTTATTAATTTTAAAAGATTAAATTCTAATTTCATAACACAAGTTACGAAAAATATTGTTTCTACTCTTTATGAGTTAGTAAAATTTTAGCGATTTAGTCAATTTGGTTATTTAATCACTTTGGTTTAATTTTTTATAAAGAGTCGAAATAATCATAAAGTTCTTGACAAAATATAATTCATTTCCAATATTATAATTATTTTTTTTTTACTTTGTCAAATAAAGTACATATACATTTGTTTTAATATAAATTACCATATGGAAGAGCGACGAGCGGGTCTAAAATTATATGGCCTTTTGTTCAAAAAGGCGCTCACAGAAAAATCGCTCGCTCGCTATCTGCATATCTAAAGCCTTAAGGTGCGTTTATATTGGAGCTACGATAAGTGATAACAGCGTCGATATGATTATTGCGTAGATATTATATAGGGTCTATGACACTTTACTGAAAAAATAAATCCCGATTATATCAAAATCCCGAATGATTTAAAATTTTGAAAAAAATACCGAATTACGAAACCTTATTTAGGTTGGGTGCAATGTTCCAAAAAAAAACTTTCATACATATTTAGTAAAAGGCAAATATAAATACTCTAGAAAAAGCAGCATTTCTGATTTTGTATCCAACTCTGAAAACCTAAGAAGTTTGATTTTTTTTATAAATAATAAGTTAATAACAAAGCATTTAAAATAATGGGGGCTGCCACCCCCAAACCCGAACTGAACAAATTATTGGAACCCTGACTTTGTATTCAACTCAGAAATCCTTCCTAACTTTTTTTAATAAGTTAACAGAAAAAAATTCAATACAATGTGGGTGTATTTTTGGTTTTCAAAAAAATTTGCTCCCCCCAATTAAAAATTATTTTTGAAGTTAACACCTGGCCCCAGAACTATATCTTGTAATATAATCTTATAAGAATGTTCTATTTTAAAACTCTAGATAAGAGTGCTTTAAGCTTTAAAATTTTTAATTATTTCGATTTTAGCTTATAACTAGTCTTACTAGTCCATAAAAATTTGTAAATATAAATTATATTTATAAATTATTTTGTACATTACACTTCTATATTATAATATATATAACTATTTGAATATTTCTTGAACTTCTTTGAACCCTTTAAAATAATTAAATACTTCTTTTAAACTTATATGCAAAAACCTTTCATACAAAACTTTTATATTCTCAGGAGAAACCCAATAAACTTCTTCAAGATGAGCACCTTTTTCTTTACTTAAAGATTTAGTTGGTACATTTATTCATTACGTATGCATAAAAGATAATATTTTATAACTGTATATGTATTTACTTTATAAACTTTGTTTTTGGGAATTTTGCGCCAAATATTCCCAAGAACCAAATAAACGAAAAACTTTTTAATCCTTAGTGAAATTGCAAATGTGTGTTCATACTTAAAAAACAAATTTTTATAATTATATAACAGTATAGCAATTATTATAATAGTTTAAGAGTAAAAAAATTAAGTATAAAAATATTATAATTTTATAAATTATAAAATATGTAAATTAAGGTAAGTTAAAATTTAATACAAGACGTCATATATAATAAAGTTCAAAAAAACTTTTTAATTCCTTATTATTAAACCGTTTTAAAATCCTGCAATTTGTTTCTTAAGATTTGGAAAAAAAAGTGTTGCCGCCGTTTTAAATTTTGATTATTATTTTCAGATCTAATAACACTAGCAATAGAAGTTATTATCCGTTATACTTTTTATATATAATTAAATTTATATACCTCTTATCAATAATTTAAAACTAAGGATGCTGCTTTAGCACAACCTTCCGGCATTCACACAGAAAAAAAAAATCTGGGATATATTCCACAATCTTACAGCCAAATGGCTCCTTGGAAAACATCGGGTCAAATAATTTTTAATTGGTAGAACAGTTATTTTTGGACTATCTATCGAGACTAACTTTTGAACATTTGGATCGTGAAAGTTGTGAACAAAAAGTACAAAACTCTCTTATGAATAACTTCTTATCAAACGTCACTAATTTAAAACCTAAGGCCTTTAATAACGGTCAACTCCTGTCAAGTAGCAAAAGGCATAAAATACTAAAAAGCTGTCGGCTCAACCCTTTTTAATTGAGTACAACAAAATCGAAAAAAAAATTGTACGACATTAAGGCAATGGGTCCAACAACTTCACCATTGATTCTTTTAATATCAAATGATCGAATAGATGGTAGCCCTAACTCTCTTTAATATTGTTGGAAGAATGCTTCAAAAGATGTCTTATAAAGTTGGTATAAATATTGGTATAAAGGTATTTCAACACAATCAATTGGGTTGGTTCTCAGAAGTTATTGAAGAAAAACATTTTAAACATCCCATCCGCATCCGCCGTAATCCAGAAATCCGAAATAACTTCCACCATAATCTCAAATTCTTCCATATCCCTATCCCTGTAGCCAAACTGTACATTTGAATAACAGGTTATCCCTAAACATTTGGCTCAAAAAGGGTGGGATTTTGGTGTGTCAAAATTGAAACACCGCACAGTTTCAATGAATAACTTCTGAGCTTTCCATTGCCATTGTTCAAAAGAATCTGCACCAAATTTCCTGCACCTTCAAGATAATTTACCTGACTTATAACATATAAAAAACAGTACTTTAACTGTTAATAGCGATTGATGGCAATTCAGTTTTTTTTAAGTATATGCTTCATTATAATAATAATGTAATTCTAGTGAACTTATATTATAATTTTTGAATATATTTCATATCATACATACACACATATTTCTAATATTTTTTTTCTAAGTTGTTTATAATAAAATAATCACCCACTCTTTTGACAGAAAGCAGAATAAGGTAAAGTCGGATTAGTGTAGTCTATAATTAAAGACAAACATGAGGACAATTTTATAAATTTGTCCTCATAATTTTTTCAAAGAAGATTTTAAAGATATGATAATCGCCTAAAAACTTTTTTCTAAATGCCCCAAATGTTTGTGACATCTAATGGTAAAATAACGGTAAGTTTATGTTATTCTAGAGAAAATTTTCTTTTTAAAGAAAACTTATCCATGCTTTTGTATATATATATATATATATATATTCGTTAAAAATCTTTTAAATGTTTTTTTGGTATGAGTTTATTAAAATAAAGTGATTTTGTAACCCCTTTCTTTTTAATATAATTTAGAGAAAAAGTTAAAGGATTAAATACATTTAGAATATGATGATACACACATGTCACAAAATTTTTTTGTCTTTGTATTGAATTTATACCAGTGACATAAAAAGTGTAGTCCTTCGAAATACAAAACAAAAAATTAAAATAAAACTCTTTTTAAAAATCTTTTTACTTTTTTAAAAGATTTTTTCATATACACAAATTATGTATGCATATGATAAATAACGGTAAAGGATTACTAATGTATTATATATAGTATGAGAAGAGAATAAATTAATATAATTAAAGAAATTTTCTACCTAAATCACTTCAATTTAATATGAAGAGGACGCATGAAATGGAGTACAAAGACATAGAAAAAAAAATTAATGGAGTTAATGTCTTCATAATATATTTTTTTTTTTCCTTTTTTTTTTATATATGAAAATTTAAGTGAAGGATTAAATTAAATTTATGACGGAAAACTGAAAAATTGAAGTTAAAAGGATTTCTTTGGAAAATTAGATTAGAGAAATTAATTGTTTTGAAAATATTTTTCTAAATTAATAGTAAAATAATCTATATTATTTTCTTTTAAAATTAATTATTATAATTTTTCATTTCATTTCATTTCATTTCTTTTATGAACCAACAATAAATATTTACAATATATATACTGACAGCAATATTGTGACATATATCAAGCTACAACGCCTTAGGTAAGCCAGTCAATGTATACCAGATTTCCGAATTCCAAAGAAAGTATTAAATTGGAAAATAGATAGAAAATACCAGTAAGGAGGCTGAATCCCATGGATTGATGCCTTCGAGTTAGACGCTGTTTCAATTCTCCAACAACAAAACTGGATAACTGCTGCTCAAGATCGAGCACGCTGGAAGAGAATGATTAAGGAGCCCAAGGTTTGACAACAGACTTCTATGGCGAAGTAGAAGAATTTTTCATTTAAATGAATCTTGTTAGTATTCAAAATAAAATTCTTTTTTAATTTTTCGTTGTTAAAATACGTTGATACACATTTAAGTTATGAAACAACAAAAAAGCGATATAACCAAATTATTAAGTCATGCATCTATGACCAAGATTATATAACGCTTTTTTGTTACTCGAACTGTTCTCCAGTCAAACTTATTTTTCAGGAACCTAAGAGATATGGACAAGGGAGAATACAGGTGTACCAAATTTTAAATTGTTACCATTATTAGGTTAAGAGAAATGCTTTTTGGAATTGGGGAACTAATGATAGTTAGCCGAATATTGACAACCTTCAGGGTGTGAGTCAATTTTCAAAAAGTTTAGTCAATTTTAAAAAAACTTACTAGAAATACAGATTAGAGATGAAAACACCTGTAACTAAATTTATTCTAATTAGTCAGGACAAGGTGATCAAGAACTTCCTTTTCGAGGAATCAACTAAAAAAGCTTTTTCCATACCGCTTATAGTACAAAATTTAAAATACAGAATTTTGAGACTTTTTGAGAAGACTAACCTTGTTATTGATACAGTTTGCATTTATCTAATTCGTAATAAAAAGCGAAAAAGTTAAAAGTTAAACAAATTTTTTAATGACTGCATAATGGCGGCTACATGGTTGCGTCATGGTAGATAATATAAATTTCAATCAAAAAATCATATTAAGTTCTTATCTCACCCTAAAATTTTTACTTTTTTGCAATTAATAAGATTACTATTAAAGTAAAGCCATAGATGCGTATATACGATTATAAAACAATTTAAGTATTTTACTTAAAAAACCTATTATTTTATTTTCAGCAGCGTTTTATTTATTGTTTCTTTTGAAATGTACACAACCTATGGGATTTCTCTAAAGAATTCAATATTTTGTTCTAAAACTTCAGATCTTTTTCTTATACGCAAGCCTTCTTGTAGTAAACTCTGTGTCGAGAATGTGACGCGCTACAACATTTATGTGCTTTTCTAGACGCACGTTTTCTATAACTTTAGGAATATTTAAATCATAGATACGAGGATGCATTACTATATTTCGTAAAATTTTATTTTGAATGACTTGTATTTTGCTTACATACCTTTGTTTGACACAACTCCAAAGTTGAATTCTATACAAAGCATATAGGTTTTATGATTTGATTGTAAACTAAAAATTTAATTTTAATTAACAACTTAGATTAATCACCTAGGACCCAATATTTTTTTTTATATTTATTATCTAGCTCCAATTTTTCTTTTAATATGTTCTTTCAATCTAAGTTTGATATCAACAGTGTCATTCCTAGATATTTAGCTGAGCATATACGATCGACACGTCTACATTATTTAAATTGATTTTTAGTGGACTACGATTCTTCTTAGTAGTTATGCTAACTTGTGTAAACTTAGTTTCATTTTCATATGCATTTTGTAACTTTCTTCTGGACTAATCCATATTTCAAAGCATTGCTAATATGGCAGTATCATCACCGAATGTTGCCATAGTTACATATTTTACAATTGGAATATGACTATATCCTCGATGGTTAATTTTATAGTATTTTACTCTATATGTAATTCATTTATTAAACATCTATTCAACAATAATAATAATAATAATAATTTCAATAAATATTAATAAAAATATAACTTTCAAATACAAAAAAAAAAACAAAAATTTAATGCTTTATTACATTTCAAATCTTTACATAAACAAAAATATTTAACAATAGATGGCACGTAAATAGCATAAAAATAAAATATAACGTTCTTTACAACCCATTAAAATTATTTATGATCATAATATTATTCATTTAACCAGATGCAAGTAATGTTCTATTTATTAACTTCCTGATTTTTGCAACAACCATTTTTCTAACTTTTTTATTTATACATATATTTTTTTATAAAGATTTATAACAGTAAATATCGCCAAAAAAAATTTTATTTAACTGTATTTTAGTACTCGTATATGTATTAGAGCAACACTTTATGCAATTTATCTCTTTAAGTTTTAATAACTTACTTAATGTTAAATGTAATAACTGTAATCAAAATAAAAAAAAAACTGTGTATTAACAAGTAAATATAAAAAAAGATAACAGTAAAATATGATTACATTATATAAAATATGGGTTATAATGGTTAGGAAGGTGATGTTATATTTCTTTTTTTTTCACTTTTTGTTAATCTATAGTGAAAATAAAAATTGATTTGTTACAACAAAGGTATATAACAGTAAAAATATCAAAAAAAAAAAAAAATGGAGAAAGTAACAGGAACCAGAGAACATTAAAAAGGAAATTAAAATTGATAAAGTTGAAATTTAACGGAACATTTATAATCATTTAAAATAAATATGTACGTATACTTGTATTATGTGGAGATGGGTGTTCTTATGTAACCAAAATTTTTAATGTAATCAAAAAATTGTAACTGTAAATTTGATAATCGATTACTTTTATTTTTGCATAGTATTTTAAAGTATAGAAAAGGATTCAGAAAGTGGATAAGTAATTCTGATAAGTAAATTGGATGAAGCTACTCATATACTTTCAAAAGTTTGATATTTCAGTTTTTCGTCTCTGAAAACACACTATTATACAGGAACTCTTCTAATTTTGTAAGTTTCAGTCTGAAGAAGTTTAATGGCATTTCCGATAATTCAGGTGGAGCTATTTTTCGTTTTTTTATTATTCAATATGTTCTTTTTCACAGTAAGCCATTTTTAGTCGCCTATTATTATTGCTAATTAACACAGTTCTAGTGGAGGCTTTAAGTCAATGGGTTTATTTTTTGACTGTAAGTCCTAATTAGTATTTTAGCATTACTATTAGAGTTAGATTCATCTTCCAGGTAAATCAAACATAAAGGTAGTCGATGAATAACATCGTAGTCCATGAATTACTTTGGGACACATTGTAGACACATAGTGTACAGTCAGAAATTGCTAATATACAATCGGTAAAAAAAACCCTCAGTTAGCAAAAGTAATTACTACAAAAATTTGAAATTTAAAAAAAAACTGAAACCGAAAAACTAAGTTGTACTTCTTCGAATTGTTATTATTTTTAAAAATTTATTATCTAACACTTCACTAATTCCGTATCAAGTTTTTTAATGTTTCACTGTGTTCAATAACAGTATATTTTCAAGTGTCATTTCGAATTTTCGATCCACAATTTAGTTATTAACCATTAGTCTACTTTATTCAGATTAAATTTCAATTTCATCATTTTCCAATTTGGAAAATTGAAAAACAATTTTTTCTTTATTAATATTGAAAAAAATTTGGATTATTCTCACTTAGGGTTGCTAAATGCTACGTGACATTATAATTTTAATTTTCAAACGGTAAAATGGCAAAAAAATTTTTAAAGTGAGAAATCAAAAAAAACAGATGGCATTAAAAATATTGAACGTACTTTATTAAATTAACAATGAAAAAAAAAATTTGAAATCGAATTTTGCATCACGTACTAAAAGAATATTTTGGAGTACCAACAATTGCAATTTTCGAACAACGGTTAATTTGTAGTTATAGCTAAGTAGGCAAGAGTTACATTATAACATACACAAAAGAGAAATTTGCCTGCTTGACAGTAAGTAAAGTAAAAAATAAAATATGTGATATCCTTATATATCACATATTATACATGCATAAATGAAAATTTTCAATTTAATTTAATTAAATTTAATTAAATTATATGTACCTATATATATATTGAAAATATTAAAATAATATTAAAATTAAATAAAAGAATGAAATCGTGTGTGAAACAGATAAACTCAACACTAGAAATTTTATTCTATATAAAAATTTTTATAATTTTGTTTTCTATTTTTTTTTTAAAAGAAATTTTTGGAAAAATTTGTTTAAAATTCTAATTATTTATTAAATGCAAAATTTTATAACTGATATTTTAAAGTTTAGTTATAAACTTTGTATAAGTTTCAAAATGTTAAAACAGTTTTAAAATGTATATTAGAAAAACTATAGCTAGGATATGTAGATTATTATTATTCAAAGGTAACACTACATTTGAAAACTTTTTGTTAAAAAAATAAACTATTAATTTAGATAATTGCAATATGGAAAAGATTCAATTAAAGCATCATTGTCTTTTACATATTAACTTTTTATTCAAATAAAAAATATAGTTATATATAAATATATACTTATAGTATATATAGTACATATATTTATATATATATACTTTGGCTGTTGACATAGTCTACTCTACTACACTCTTCCTCGTTTTTATATCCGTATGACAATTAGTCAAAAGGGTATTTTTACGTCCTTATTATTCATGTCCAATTATAGTTTGGACTGAAGAATTTTGACAATTCATAAAAAATTTTAAGTCAATAAATGAATAATGACATTTATCTTTTTAGTTCTATACTATAGTATAAAATTAGAGTGCGTTCACACGGGATATTTCTTGTGGCATTTAATATGACATTAATAGTATGTTTTAAATGTTTTTAATAATAATTTATTTTTTTTAAATTATTATAAAATTTAAATGTACGATAAAATATTAAATTTAAGAAATGTCATTATGATTTTTTAAAGCTATTAACCGTTTATCAACTTCTTTCATTTCTTATTTTCTAGCTTTTGGTAGCTTCGTACTGAAAGACTCGAAAATTATTTATAAGTTTCAATTTCCCTTCTCACTCACCTAGCACTTCTAATTCAAAAACTGTAAGTTTATGTTGAAAGCTTTAATTTAACTTGCTTTAGGCATAATTTACATAGATGTCAAATTTTTAATTAGAACTGAAAATCTTACACACTTAATTCATATCCTTTTTTTGATGTTTCACAATTTTTTCGGAAAAAATAGTAACATAACATTTTATAAATTAAATTAAATTCATTGCATTAAAAATTAATTCATATAATATATTTTAATATTATTGTTGAATATAAAATGTCAATTAAGAAAATAAATTTATATCTAACGAGGAAGAGTGTAGTAGAGTAGACTGTGTCAACTCTGGGATACCCGTATGACCGTAACATATACATTATATCATCCGGTTAATTACTTTTGGCAAAATTTCAAACATACAGCTTTATTAGGTGTAGTGTAATGGTCATATAAAAGAAGGGGTTGTATGGCAGCTACTCGAACCAGTAGACCAACAAATTTTGCAGAAACTTTGGACATTACACTAAACTATTATTAGCAAAATTTCAGACACGCAGCTGTAATAGGTACAGAGTAATCCTCATATAAAAAAAGAAGTTGTATGGCAGCTACCCGAACCCATGGACCAAAATGGCTGGATTTAAATAGCGTACATCGCTAAATCGATTTATTTTTCGATTCTGATCCGATCCATACACTTGAGTCTATATCCCCCCCCCCCTTCTTCTCTGCGGCACAAACGTAAGGGCAAATTTATTACACCCTTTGACTATATAGTCATACGGGTATAAAAATTTATTGTAATGATGAATTCTTTAAACTTTTAATAAGATAAATTTTAACAAATAAAATATTTGAGGTAATGAGCACATTGAACCGTGATTTTCCCTTGTATTGGAGAAAATCTTTTAAATTTTCTTTTAAAACAATAAAAAGAAAAAGCAATAATTACAATAATAATATTAGAACATTTTATTTATTCGTTCTTTTTCAGAACACATTTATTCCATTATCATTAATCGAATTTTTCCCAATTAAACATGGAATAAAATAAACTTTTTTCTAAAGCAATTAAAATAAGTTTTCTTTATTTTCATTATCATTTTATGTAATTTATTTTTATACTGTCTAGCATTTTGTGTCGAGGCTTGTTTAAAAACAGTATAATTGGATTTGCGTAAAAAGAATACACAATTTATTTAAAGTTTCAATTGAAGCATCAAGGTCCTAGGAATTCCTAGGAAGAGTTAGTTTGGATATTGAACAAATTAAAATGGGTCTTCGATAGTTAAACTAAGATCAAGTAGATTAGATCTAATTTTTAAAATAATGGTTTTTAAGTGATAAGAAGACTTAGGTAATAAAGTTTTTAAATAATTAGAGACACCCTTACGACTCTGAAAAGTTTCTCAAAATATAAATCTAAGAATAACAGAATCTTTAGTTTATTTTAGAATATACTTATAACCATGGTAACGGCATTTGTTTTAACTGTTCTACTAAGAACAAAGCATTTCTTTAATGAGTTAATTTTTATTTTAGAAAAAAAGTACCCCTTTTATTACCTAGATTTGTAATTTTTTTTCAAATCTTAATTTTACAAAAGGGAAATATACTCATTTTACAATGATTTGAAATTATTGCGTACCGGTATCTCGTCATATAAAAGAGTAACTTTTTTTTCGAGACGATTTGTTTTTTACTTTTTTTCGTTTGTTAAAAAACCGATTAAAACAACCGAATTATCTGCGCTTTTATTGGATTTCTTTTATAAGTAATTTAATTTCTTTTTATTTGAATGTTTGAATGTTTGTTCTTTTGTTTTTTTTTTCTATATTTCTATGACCCCACTTTTTTTTGCGGATAAAAAGCCCAAAAAAACAATCATTATTTTATTGTTCTAAATTAATGTTTTGTTTTATTTTACCCCTTTCTCTTCCAATTTAATGCAAGAAAATTTTCAATTCTACCCTTTTATAAATACTTTTCTTCTTATTAACTTTCATTATAGTGATGTTCTACAATTGCTTCAGTATTATTCGAAAAATTGTGTTTATTTGTTTTGCGCCACTTAATTGTCTGTCCTAACGAAAGGATAGCTGTTAGGATGCAAACTTTCTAATCAAACGGTCATGAGTTAAAAACACAGGTCCCATTCAATAACAATTTATATTCAGGGAGCTAGATATCAATATTCCAATGGCGGAAACAACACATATAAAATAAGTTTCAAATTATCTTATACAATAACTCAAGATCACTCAATACATTTGAGGCTCAGAGAAATTATGATTATTTCAACTATGAATATTCTGGTGAAACTTTGTGTATGCCCTGATCTTTTAAGGAAAGTGAAAAAAAGGTAGAAATAATCTGGTCTGTCCTATATTATATTAGAAATTATATAGCTACTAACCAATAATTGATAAACGATTGCTACATCTTTTTTTTCAACTTCGAAAGTTGATTCAAAGCACCGAAAGCCACACTGAATTACTATACGGGGTTAATCTGGGTAGTGTTACAATTTAATCAACTAAACCATTTTCTTTTTAAAATCAAACTTGGATTTGACCCTCAATACATATATGTCGTTTGGTTTTAGGATCTGGATTGGGAAAGGAATTTGGGGATGGGATTTTGTGAATTTTGAATTAAGTTTGAATTTATTAACATAGTTCAGAATCAATCTTGCAAATCTTAAAATTCATTTATTCTTTTTTGACAGCTTTAATACAATTTTTGACATTTATTAACTGACACTGTTATTTAGTCAACTATTATTATTATAATGCCAACATTTAATATTTGACAATTGGTTCGATTTATTTTATTTTAACCCATTATGAGATATTGTATTATTCCATGGTTATTTGTTTTTTATTTTTATAAGAAAAAATTAAGAAATTAAAGTAAATTAAAAAAAAAACATCAATTTGATTTTTTTTTTCAAGTCTTTAAATTTTTAAAACGAAGGGAACATTAAACTGGTAAAATAATTGAAAGGATGTGTAAAGGGTTAAAAACTATATTTTTCTTGTAATTAGTTTTAAAATTTTAAGACTTTTGTTCAATCGGATTAAAACAAAAACATTTTTTTAGTTTTAAAATGTACAATTAAATAAATTAAAAATAAAAGAGAAAAAATATTTCAAATTTGAAAAAGTAATAATATTAAATTTGTTAACATTAAATGAAAATTTTGTGATAATGTTCATTCAATCTCAAGTGTTTCAATCAAAAACATCTCCTCATCTTGTTAAAATTGTCAATTTATATTTTATCATGATTTTTTATTAAAAAATTAGATATTATATGATTATTAGTTAATAATTTAATCAAATTATAATTTAATAAAAAACACATTTTCAAACCTGTACACAATGTTCCATTCTAAATATTTGACAAAATCGAAAATTGGAAAATTGAATTCATAAGAACAGAAATTATGTATTTCATCATATTAATTATGAATAACAATGTTAAAATATCAGCAATTAAGAAGACTGTTAACCTTGTTGGAGCTTTAGTGTCAACGTTTAACTTTCGAAAAATATTGATAGATGTACAAGTTGTTAAAAATTTTTTTAAATTTCTAGTTTTTTAGTTCTAATAGCCCTAAAATAGGACCTATGAGCTTCAAATAACGGTAAATTAATGTAACGTATGGCAACCCCATATTTTTTTTTACATATATTTATAAAGTTTATGAAAGTAGATAACGTTTGACGTTTACAGATTGTGAAATATACCTTACGAAACTTTTGTTATAAAAATGTAAATATAAGACTTATCCAGAATTTGAGAAACTGCAACTCCGCCGTAATGTGTGGAGCCAAAGGAAAAAGTATTGCCATAAAATTCAAAATAAATTCGATGTCTATTTGTGCAGTTAAAAATTCCATTTCTTATTTTAAACTGTCAAAAAGTTTTGTAACTTCCTGACGGACTTACAGACGGACAGAGTACAACTATATAAAAATATTTTTTCAAAAATTAATTCCGCAAAGCCCAACGGTTCGAAATTTTTTTTTCATTGAAAATTATCTTTAAGAAACCACTTTACCATCAAGATTAGTCCTTGGGTCATTGTAGTAGGTTCACAGGTTGTACAACATGGTAATTACTGTCTATCAACACGTGATAAAATTAAAAAATTATTCAAGTTAAAAACTAATTTAGGGGATTCTGCGTTTATTGTTCCCGCATTGAATCAAATTACTATGTCTTAAAGATAGATGATATTGCCAGATTTGCAAAATATATATATATATATATATATATATAACGAACGATGTATATATTAAAGTATATTAATGGTGATTAGTAGAATTGAATCTAACAGATCGACAGATATAACGGTTTGTATACAAAAATACCAAAACAACAACAATATTTTTCTGTTCTTTGTCCTTTTCGCTCCAAAAGGAGAATATGTAACATTAAGGATATATGTTAGCTGGAAGCCGACAAAACCAACTAACTTTGAGACTTATTCATTTGGTCCCACGCAGATACAGCAAACGCTTCAGAAGAGCCCTTACTATTTTCATCTCCATCATTATTTAAAGTTTAGATTTTATAACAACTTGGATTTATTAATCCTTTGAAAGTTTTTAAGGTAATTAACTTAACATTTAACTTTATTTCTCTAAAACTTTTGCCTAATTCCTCTTTAAAGAAGCCAAATTCTAAACAATTTTAAAATATAAACACATGTACCTACACAGAAGATATAAATTTCTACTAAATGTCTAAAATTATTTTAAAATCGCCTTAAGTGTTACAAATTATAATCATTTTTAATAAAGTTTTGTAAGCAGTTTTCCTCTTTCTAATACTTCCTGATATTTAACAATACCGCATTCTCTGTTTTGTGTCTATATATGGAATAAAAGTTAAATATTTCTTAAACAATAAAATGATAATATGTATACATTAACTATTTTATATCTTAAGATATCATTTGATTCAAAAGTTAAAATCTTACAAAGAAAATTTTCTTTCAAAAGTCTTCCATAACTTTTGAAATAATTTCAATGTTATGAGTTATCAGTATAAGTAAAGTTCTATTCAAACCATTCAGTCCCAAAATTTAGATATTCTAATGCTGATATTGAACTTTTAGAATTTAACTTTTTCTTCTTGAGATCTTAAGATCACATTATTCTATTGTCTTATGTGTTAAATACAGAATTTATGGAATGAACATACAGATGTATACATACGTATTCGGAAATTGTGGGTAATATTTTGATTTACACGGAAAATTGAATTGTGTGATTGTTGGAGAAGTGTTCCAAGGAAATAGGGGAAATATTTTTGCGGTTTAATTTTGCCATACCACTTGAATTTCTAGAATATTCTTCAAAACTTATAATAAAACATGTAATTTATCAAGATTGAATATAAGGAAAAAGCCATACATCATCAATTTCTAAACCTAATGTATATTTGTATGTACTTATATGTGTATGAAGTGAAATATTGTATATAAATAATTTATATAAAGATTATTATTAGATAAAAGTCATAAATAGATATTGGTAACATTATTTTTGTTAAATATTTTTCTTTTTTATAAAATTTATTAAATACATTTTTTTTAATCAATTTATATATACAAAATCGCTTAGCCGGAATCAAGATTATTATTAAAAGATATTTATTACAGAGTTGAATTTGGTGGGAAATCTTTAGTATAAAATGTGAATGGTTTAATTATAATCCATACACATACATACATGTTTAAGTACCATCATATATTAATTTACCATTGGTATGTAGAAACTTTGACTTTGACTGAACGCTTTTATATTGTTTTCTAAAGTATTTGTGACGTATCGATTAATTGGCGCAGTATTTTCTTCTTTTCACAAACATCAATCATGTGTAACTTGAATGCCAACATATTACTTTGTTTTGCAGCAACAAATGACCGATCGCCGCAACTTGATACTATTTCCCCGTATCGACTAATTGGTGCACTATCGTCATCCTCTTCCTTAAGAGGGTCTGCAATTGGTTCTTCAAGTTGGCTTATAGTTTTGTTGGGAGGTATCATTTATTTTAGTTGCTTTGACTTGAATATATTAGAAAGTGAAAAACCTTGGAAATTTCGCTAGGAGTGAGAAAGAATATTTTAAAGTAGAGTTGAAGGATATGTTGAAAAAAAAACCTTCGGGGATATTTCCTGTCGGTGGAGAAAACATTTAATAAAAGCCTAATGCGCATATTATTGGCAGTCACATGAAAAAGTTTTCATTTAATTTTAAAACTCCTATAATAATTTATATTTAAATTTAAACATCCACTGTAAAGAAATCGACACCTGAAGTTTGACTAGTTTTGAGTTGAAATCATTTGAAGAGGGGAACTAACGGTTTCAATTTAATAGAACAAGTATCACTATTCACAACAAAATTTATAACAGAGTAACAATATTCCAACATTACAAATACTGGTTGAAATGAGTGAAGGTTAAGGCGCGATTGTTTAGATTTCGTCGAAGAAACGCAATGGGGTTTGAGTTGCGCCAGTTAAAATAGTACACAATTTTATATATAATTCTTTGGGAAAAGAACCTATAGGGAATTTGCTATATTATAAGATTTACCATAGACATCTAATAGAAACTCCTAACTTAATAAAACGCCAAGAAGAATTCTATCATTCTCTATATATTAACTTTTCTTAATACTATCCTGATTTATTTTAAATAACTTAATAAGTTGAATTGTTGCATATTACTTTAAATATTATTTGAACTCCTTTACGTCTCCCAAAATCAAATCCCCCACTATAGTATCCAAATCATAAACTATTTTTATCTGAAAAACTATAAAGAAATACAATTTCCGATAATAATCAAAAACAAAATAATAACTTTAATATGTTTTCTTATTCTTATTTCTTTCCACTTTCAGTTGTAAACACAAAGCAGAAATGATTTAAACCAGTGAAAAACTAATTTTCCGTTCATACATTACAGACATACATACTATGTATTCTTATAAAGTATAAGAACGCCAAAAAATTTCTTAGTGTTATTTCCTCTTTTATCACTTATTATTTTTTTTCTACTTTTTTTCCACCACAAAAATATCGTGGTAAATATTATGATTAGGGTTCCCATTTCCGTAAAACCGAAACCAGGATTGTAAGGTTCAAAATGCAGGACAAAACCAGGACATAATATAAATTATGTCAAATAATTTTACGTTTTCAATGTTATGAAAAAAACACCAAAAGTAGTTAATAATAAACTCTAATTTTTATTTTACTTTCTTTCAAAGTATTGATTTTATGCATATTTTATATATTATACACAACATGTAGATTAAAAATTATATTTTTCTGTTTTTCCTATTTTCTGTAAAATAGCTTTTTCTTTAATTATAAATTCGTAAAAATTAATACAGTTTAAATGTTTTAAATTAAATTTTACAGATATGATATTTTTAATTGATTCAATTGACAATCGGTTCCGCTCCTTCGTTCATTGTCCATTTATTTGCGAAAATATTCTTTCTACATTCGCATTGTGTGCTGTAATAGAATAGAAAAGTAAAATTCAGCTATATGAAGTAATTCCGTACATTTTCCCTGAACTGCATTAACATAAGTGACCCATTTGTTATGAGCAGCCATATTTTTAAACTCCGCGTTGCTTTCTTGTTGTGCTAAGTATGATTTCATATTTGTAAACTCGTCAAATAGCTTAACATAGTCTATTGTAATATTTTTAGTCTTAAGATATTCAATAGTACTTTCTATTGCTGTCCATTCTGGGGAAGATGATAATTCATCCAGTCAAATGAACTAAATTCTTTTAGTGGTTCAAACCATTTTTTTAAATAATCAATACAACAAACATAAACATAATAAATTTCTTCAACAAAAATATCACATTTCAAATCGAATCCATCATTTCTTAATTTTCGAATAATATCTTGAACTTTAAGAGGAATAAATTTGTTTCCAATACATCTTGAATTATAACTTTAACTTCGTTAATTGAATTGTCCTCCTTTTCAATTGTTAATATTTTTGTTTGAAATATTGACATCAACGAATGAGTAAACCAAAAATATGCCTCACCCAAGTTGTTTTCAAAAAATTTCAATAATGAAGTCGGTGACTGATTTATTGAAAGGAAATATGACTGTAAGCCTGGATATATTTGTAAGATACGTTCAACAGCCGGAAAATGTGAAAGCCAACGAGTTTTGGAATGATTCAAAAGAGATTTATAATTTATGTCAACAAAATCGCAAAATTCGCGAGGTTTCTCTGTTCTTACTGTGTAAATCGAAAAAAAATTAAATATTTTAAGGACAGTACTTTCTATATCTATTGACAAGGTATCAATTCCATGTTGAGCACAGTTGTAAGCAATATGAGCAGGGCATCCAACACCAATCATATTTTTTTTTAAATTAGACTTCAAATAAAAAAAAATGTTTTTCTCACCTGTTCTGTTAATCCCACCAAAATTCGTGTTGTAGTTTTCGCTTCCAAAGGTAATAGATTTTTCCTGGACATTATTTGCACGAAGAGTATCTAATATCAAATTCGAAATGGTTTCAGAAGTTTCATTTGTAACGTTCCTAAGTTCAATTAATTTTACTAGTAATCCGCCTTCACTACAGCTAATGATTGGAACCATGTGTAGATACTCCAAAATATTTTGTGTTATGTAAAGATGATGTAACGGTCTGAAACGTATATGGTCCAATAACTCCATTAATAATGGCTTCACATTTTGTACGTGCACATGAAATATTCTTGGCTACCTCGGAGTCAGGAAATAAATGTGAATTAAGTCTTGAAGTACAGTCCATTGATTTATAACTAAAATGGTGAGCAACGGTATGATAAGCTAAGGCGGCTTCACAAGCTCGTAATTTATGATCAAGTACTGTATCCTTATTAACAATAAATTGTGACATATTTGAAGTACTACTGGTATTTTTTTTGTGTTTTTCAGTAGCAATATGTTTTTCCAAATCCAATGAACCGCGACTAGCTACTGAAATATACGTACCAGCTTTGCAAATAAGACATTCAGCTACTTCTTCTATCCTATCTTTCTTAAAACATTTAAAATTTTTTTATCATATCTGTTGTAAATTTACACTTTCTTTTTGTTGATGAATTTGAATCATTCATTTTATTAATAGTAACAAAATGTAAATTTTAAAATAGCTTCAAAACTCAATTAAATTATTAAATACAGTTTAGATTTTTTTTTGTTATAAAAAACAAAAAAACTACCAGGCTTTTAGTCGATTATCTTTGACGTTTTAAAAAATTACCGTTATAGTTACCCAACAAACGTAAAAGCGATATCATTTCTACTTACCCACTAAATATAAAAACGAAATCATACTTATAGTTACCCACCAAACTTAAAAGCGAAATCGATTTAATTTAATCGAAAATGATTTTTGAATTACGTAAAAGCAGTTTTTTGTAGAAAATTTCTTAAATTTATTATTTATTTCTTAAATACGGACAATTTCAATATTTTCTAAAACTAATAAGGACGGCAGGACAAGAGTCGTAAAACAGGACATGTCCTGCCGAATACGGACGTTTGGGAACCCTAATTATGATATAACAGTTATTTATTATATATATGTAATGTATTAATATGGTGTTTTGTATTTCCGCTCGACACAAATACTCCACCTAAATAAGAGCCAATTTCATTCCCCTCTTAAATCTCTAAAATATAATATTTAATATATATTTTATGGTGCAGGGTCATAACTCCCAGAGTAATAAGTCCTTTAAGCCTTTGACTCGCTTGAAAACAATTACGTGGGACATAAGTTCTCTGACAAGTGGGTCATAAGTTCTGTTTAGAAGTTATGACCCATTACGTGAGCTATAATATATATTTATGAATTCATGTATGCGAGACTTTGGTTAGAATCTAGATTGCCCTTTTTTCATATATTCCCTTTGAAAATGTAGTTTATATGTAAAATGATTTCTTTTTTCCTAATTTTGGAAAAGGGAATATCCCTAATTTCGGACCCAACTCTAAAACTTGTGCTAATTGCTTTTGATATTATAGTTCAAGAAAGTCTGTATATATTCGTAACTGTCACTGATGTTATATAATGACAATATATATTTGTTTTAATATTACTAAAATTTTTCAGCTGAGAATTGTATTAGGGAGTTATGACCCACCACCCTAAGTCAAAACTCCAATGGTCATAAGTACCCTAGGAAATTATGGCTCATTGCTATGAGTCTTTAGTCCATTACGACTTGCGTTTCATTAAATGAGTCATAAGTTCCTTAGGGAATTATGACCCTGGGAGTTATGACCCTGCACCATATTTTATATATAACTATCCATTCACTTGAATTGAAATATTTAAAGTTTTTTTGAGTTTCATTGAAAATAGCACCATTCTCATAATCATCATCAGCATCATCATACTATATTAAGAGAATGGGTGCTTATAAATGATAGTTATGATGATGATAATGATAAAAATTTTCAATATAATCAAACTGGAAAAATATAAAAGTTTTTCATTTTACTAAATTAAACAATGAAAATGTAAAAAAAAAAACAACAAAAACCAAATAATAAATTTTATTTTTTTTTTAAATTTTTCTTGCTTTCTTTATCTCTAAATATAAGTTTTTATTACAATCATTAAAATGTGGTATAGAATCCATTACAAAAACAACAACTGATAAGATTTCTACTTAATATATGTATATATTATATACATGTATATACATACAAATATATGAATGCGTACAGACTTATTAAATGATAAATGTGGTAAATAAAGCGTACAAAACAAGGATATCATTTAAGGATATTTTCTGTTTTTGAAGTTATACATATGTAATTATGGTACTCATTTTTGTATTTAATTTTTCTATTCTTTTTAATTTTTTTGTTTTTTTTTTTGTTTTTTGTTTGCCACAATAATTTATTTCATATTTTGGGTTTGCCACTGATATCCTATCTTGTTGTTGTTGTTTTGATTTTTGAATAGGAAAATTCTAAAAAACAAAATTTTAAATTTCATATAAATTATAAAATTGAAGCTGAAAATTTTCAAAAAATAAAATTTTTTATTAAATTATAGTGAATAGATGTAATGTTAGTTTAGACATAGATAAAATATGAGAGTGTGGGGAATATGAGAGAGGAGAGGAACGAAATTAATTAAAAAGATTTTTTAAAAGAATTTTAAAATGTTATGCAACACAATAATATGTCATCGTGGCTTATATTTAGGAACTGCTTCAGTTCTAATTTAATGCAAGAAGCGTTAGATAGTGGCTGAAGAATCATGAAAATTTTTTTCTAGTATTTATATTTTAATTTTCAACTATTTCAAATATTGAATATAGGGTTTGGAATAACGCATGGGTCACAAGACTTTAGGTGTGGTAGTAAATGTAAACTTTTTGACGTAAAATATGCCATTTGACATTTATTATGATTTTAAGACCAAACAATTTGCAATCAGTAGACATTCAATTTACAAATAAATTTTTGTGGTCGTAAAAGTAAATTTTTTAGTTTTGCAATGGATATAAAATCAACAGATTGTTTTTGTTTTCCACTTTTGAAATGAGTTTCCATCGCTAATCTTGTACAAATTAGTAGTTTTAAGATGGATGTGTCCCACAACAAACTTTGTGATTCACTTTCAGTTTCCCTCCTGTTAATTTAAATTTAAATTAATTTACAAAAAAAAACATAATATTTTCTTACTTACATTATTAATCATAAAAATAAAACAAGGCTGAACGCTCAAAAAAGTGTACCTTACTACTTGGTAAACTGATTGTAAATAAAAAATTTAGTTTGCATAGTTGACGTTTTCTTTACACATATTTCACATTTACGACCAGGTTCAGTTAGCAATGATTTTTTACATATTGATATTACAAAATATGCATATTGACAGCAAATTTACATTTACGACCATAAGATTTGATTGGAAAAAAATGTCTGTGCATAAATACAAATTCCGTTAGTTATTAAATAAACAATATAAATATAAAATATACAATAATATAATAGCGGTGTTTTATTCATTTAATTCAAGATTTACATAAAACCAACAACAAAAAAACCTACACAATTATGTGAGTCAGAGTCTGTGATCTGTTAAAATTTTTTTACATATAATTGCAAAAGATGGCGCAGCTGAAAAAAACACAGCTAATTCATGTGTGCCTTTTAGCAAAATGGGTAGATAAAGAGTAGATAGAAGTAGTTTGTAAATGGAACGCTCATTTTGTCACATAATATTTGAAATTTTAAAGTAGTGTATCATTTGAGAAGTTTATTATTTTTAATTAAGAATAAAATGAACAAAATAAAGATTTATTGCTGATAAAAAGATTTAATATTTTTGAACATGGAAGAAGAAAGTGCTTATTGGTTTATTAGATAACAAAATATGATTTAACATAATCTATTCAAATGAAAGTCTATCTATTGTGAAAAATTTAAAATAAAGCCATCTGCCGGAATTTTTTTTTATTTTCTATCCCTCTCATCTACTCTTTTACAACATCTGGTGTAGCTGGGAGTAGTTAAGAGTAGAAAAGAGTAGTTTACTCTTTATAAACAACGCAAGCAATATAATATTCTCTTATAAATTAATCAATAGTGTATACTTAACCTATTATGCCAAAAAAGGAAAGGCCTATTTGACTTCATGATCACATTTTATTTACCAATCAAAAGAGATTTGTATTTAAATGTTTGAAGTTTCGTTCACAACATCCAAAAGTAAATGAAAGATTGAAAAACTGTTTTTTAAAAGATTTTTAATTTATTATATAGTATGTCTAGAGCTAGGATATGTATTTTGAAAATTTACTTACGTGCTTTTGTATCTGAAAATTTTGTCTTTACTTTACCTGCAAAAAAAAAATCAAGTAAGCATGTGTTCACTATCGGGTTTTTCGATAATATGTATTACTATTGCAGCAAAAGAATTCCTAAATGTTCCTAAAATTAATGTATAGATTTAATTAGATGTATAATATAAAAAGTTAGGTTCACATTTTTAAAAATTTTAAACACATTTTTGCGAGCAATAATAAATTCAAAAATTAAATTACCCTCTCATCGAATAATGATTGGTGGAATAGTTATGTAGATGGGCTATCAACCGAGAGAGTGCTGATACAAGAATTATTTTGACCCCCTACTTTTGGAAATGCACATTTCACAACAAGGATTCCTGGTAGCCGGTTTCCTAAGTAAAATTAATTTTTTTAAAAATTTGTATACATAATATCTTTCAGTTTGAGGCCAACAATTCTTTTTGGGATTGATAACCGGGATATCGTATTTCCATTTCTGGTAAACTAATACATACATATTAAAGCCAAATTCATCTTTATTGTTTGTAAAAAATAGGGCAAACGAACTTTAAATTATGGCGTTAGTGTTTCACTAATAAAAAAAAAACACTTCAGTTCCAATTTCTCAATTATTTCTCTATTCAAATGTAAACTAAGAAAAAAAACTCTGAAATTCTGTAATAAATCATTTTAAAATAAAACTATCTTAAATTTATTTATTTAAATTTTTTTTTTAATATTTATTTAATTCATGATTTCTTTTTTTTTTTTTCTTTATTTATTTTTTACCTTTGGTTTCAATATTCTAATTTTTTTTTTTTTTTTTATTTTTATTTTATAATTTATTTTAATTATTCAGTTTTAATTTTCGTTTAAATTTTTTTTGAAGTTTTTAAAGCAAAAAAAAAAAAAATTTAAAATAAAATTAATTTAAAATTAATTAATATGATTCTAACAAAACAGACAAAAACTAAAAATAATTATTCACCATTTTTTTTTTTTAAACATATACCGTTATAATACACATTAATTATATAAATTTTTTTGACATTTATTTTCAATTTTTAATTTATCATTTAATTTTTATTTATTCTATATATTAATTTATATAATTATTTATTCTAAATAATAAAATTAAATAATATATTACACCTATATAATATTATATAATTAATTTGATAATCGCTTAAAATAATTAAAATTAAAAAAAAAAAATATTAAATATAAAAATTTTGAATTTAATATATAAATATAGAAATTTTATATATTAATTTATTTAATTTTTTAATTATTTATTATTTTTTATTTTCTTTTAATTTAAAACAATTTATTAAATTAACACTAATTAATTTTTAATATTTTTTTTTTTTATACTAATTTAAATTTTATGATTATTTAATATTTACTGTGATAATTTTTAAAATAAACACAAATAATTTAAAAAAAAAACAATAATATTCCTAAATTCCTCATCCGTATACAACCAATATTATTTGAGTTTATTTTTAAAGTTGTTTTTTTTTGCATTTTTTTTGGATAATTTTTTTTTTATTTTTTATTAATTAAAATATTTTTTTTAAAATTACAATTACAATAATAATATTTTACAATATTTTAGGTAAAAGTAAAAACAAATTTATACATATATTTGAAGATATTTTTTTTAATAATTAATTCTTTTTAATTAGGTAGATATTTAAAGTTTTTAGTTTTTGTAATTTATTCAAATAATTTATAAAAATAATTAACAATTTATTTACACAGAAATTAAATTAATATTTTTATATTATTTTTTTTTAATTTGAAAAAAAAAATTGAACCGTATTTCAATAAATAAAATTTAAAATGAAATTGACACAACCCTGCAAAAAATCGGATTAAACATAAATTTGAAATTGACAGTTAACAAAATGACATAAGAATATTTAAGCGAACTTTAATTTTAAATAAATTTAAGCTGAACTTTGTTCGAAAATTGAAATTAAAGTTTTGACAGTATTTTGACATAATTCAATTTAATCGTATTAGTAAGTATAATCAGTCCATACTATAGTTTATATATATATATACGCATTAGAACTTGTCCTTAATATTTACGAACGTCGTATATGATAATATTTTTTGGGATTCAAAATTAAATTAAAAGTAATCTATATAAAATGGTCCTTTTCTAAAACGTCAACATTTTGACAATCATAACAGTTTTCGAATTTTTAATTGACAGGTGAAAAAAGTTAATAAATTTTTCACTTTGATCACCGTTATGATTTTGACATTTAGGAAAATATCAATGTGTACAATGATAAATGAAATTATAATATGAAACTATAAAGAAAATTTATGTGTTTATTTTTAACTAGGAACTCGGTGGGGACTTAAATAAGAATATACGAGAAATGGATACTGATAATGAAATGAAATTGTATTTTAATAAATAAATATTAAAAAATTAAATATTTTCTTTTGTTTTTTTTTTAAATACATATAAATTATAAATAAATATTTATTTGTTTACGATTTTGGCACAATTTTCTAAAAAAAAAAAAAAAAAAAATGGCAGAACTTTTGTAACAAATTTAATTAGATTTTTTATATTTAATATTATAATTTTATAATATTTCATAAGATATAAAGATGATAATAATTTAAACATTGAAAATTTTTTTAAAGAAATTAAAATATCAATTAAATGAATAGAAGAATATTAATCCTTTTTTATTTTAAAAAGTTCTGCCTTTTTCCAAATGTATCCTAACTAATTTAAAAAAAAAATAGTCAATTAAAGGAATTGCACAAAATCCTAAAAGATTTAACAGTATAATATTTACAACAACTTTACTAAATTATAAACAAAAATTTAAAATAAAATAAAAGAATTTGCATTACACTATAGATCTTAATTAAAAAACTTTAGTACTTTTTTATTTAATTTTAGTACTATTTGTTTTGTTATTTTGACATTGACATTTGACGTTTATTAATCAGTTATTTATTTTTTTTTTATACTTTTTTTATAAGTATATTACAAGACCTCTTTCCTTTTTATTTATTATTTTTTTTATAAAACATATATTTAAAATTAAAATTATACTGAAGGATGGGTTTATTTTATTTTTAATCAGAAATAATCAAAAACTAATTGATAATGGCAGCCCTGTTTTTAATTAAATGTTTCTTTTGACAGCAATGTCAATGTCAACAAAGTTTGTTCCTAATTTGAATTTTTTTTTTTAGATTTTTCATTTTTATATTATCTTTTCTTATGTATTTAACTCAAATTTATTTATTTAATTTAACTTTTTTGTATTTTTATTTAAATATTATTTTTAATTTTCATAATTTAATTTTTTTTTTATATCTTTGGTTAAAATACACAAATACGCACATGCAAATTGTTAAACTTTTTTTTTTTTTTGAATGACATTTTTTTTTACTACTTATATTATTTGATTTTATTGCGATTTTAATATTTTAAAACATTTTTTTCGTTTAATCTGTATCTTTGATATTTAACTTAGATTATAATTTATGTATTCTTAAAATTTATTTATTTTTGTTTACATTTTTTTTTTGTAATTTTTTTTTTTTTCAATTACTTATTCACCTAAAAAATTTAACTTGATGCTCCTAATGAACTTTTCATGTGTGTTGGTGTACCATTTGGTCCGTTACCATATGTTGGTGTTTGGGGTCCATTATTATTATTATGATCACCTGGTGTACGTTGACCACTCTGTAATTGTTGTTGTGGTCCATTTAACATATTACCAGTATTGTGATTGTGATTATGATTGTGAACACCACCACCACCACCATATCCTTGATCTTGATGATTTAATTGTGTTTGGCCACCCATTAGACCACCATTGGGTGGTGGTGGTGTTGGTGAATTTTGTACCAATGAATTTGCTTGACGTTTTAACATTGGATGATTGGCAAGTGATGCAAATACTAAACGTTCTTCATAATCATAACCACATAAAATTTTATTCTCCCACAAGTAATATTTATCACCTACACAAAATCTGAAAAATAAATATAAAATTATAATTATTATTTTTTTGTGAATTGTTAAAATTTTAATCAAATTGATTATATTTATAATTTTAATTTTAGAGCAAAGGAAGTTGGGAAAGTGTTTTACAAGTACTGAAGAACTGAATATTAGATTTCAGCATGAAAAGGAGACATGTGTCATATTATTTCAGTAACATTGCCCCAAGTAAAAGTTTTAAAGGATTTGCATGAGAGGAACACAATCTAAAACAAGGATGCCAATTTTAGTTGAAGGTAATTTCCCAATCGGACCAAGGTATCGGGAGGCTCACATACCAAAACACAAGACTTTTCAAAAAATCTCGAGTTCTAAACATCAGAATGAGTTCAAATTTTGTATATGGACTACATGGTGGGTACACATGAAGAGTAGCTTTCATAAATTAATTCTAGTATCATGGGATCTGGAGATTCCAGGAGTTTTGGCAATTTCAAATTCTGGAATTTCATCAAAATCTGAAAAGGTTATAAGTTCCTCGGTGAAAAGTCGGACAAAGGAATTAGCGAACTCCCATATAAAATAACCAGACTTTATATGAAATATTACAGACTTTAGAGGCTTTACAATACCAACCACACTTCGTAGAAAGAAAAACTTATAAAAATTAACTTTGAATTTATTTCTACGTTTTTAATTTAATCTTAATTCTAATTCTCAATTTTACCTAATTCTAACCTTAAATTAAATCTTGCAAAAAATAGTCTTTAATACAAATTAAATTTTTTTATCAAATCACATAATAATACAAAACTTTCCTTAACTATCTTAAGCTCATGATACATGAGATGACAGAAAATTTTAAAAAACAAAACAATAATTTCAATCAAAAAACAAAAACCTCTCAAGTTATTGTCATTTGTTTGAAATTTAATATAAGTACTCATTCATCCCAGAATTTTTTTCCAAACTCTACACCATTTACATTACAACATCATTTTGAAAAACTCACTAACATTTAGCAACAGATTATTCTTACCCTGCAGAAAAACAAAATTATATCTTTTGTAAAAGGACATTCTCATATATTATCTTTCTCTTTCTTATATGTATCTCGTGTTTTTTTTTTATTTCAATCCTTATTTTTTCGAAAGAGACCATACCATTCCTAAAAACCAAAACTTATCGCTGATTTCCAAGTTTTTTATAGTGTATGAATACTTTAGTAACATTTAATTTTCGTATCAATGTGTGATGCAACCGAGAGGAAAATTTGCTTTCGTCGGCGGTAGTTTTTTTTTTTTCTTTTTTTTTTTATTCTTTTGTTTTCCTTTCTATCCGCTAACTATTTTAATTTAATCTCGTCGGTTTTTTTTTCGTTATTTTGTTTTTATGTTTCTCAAAAGACAATTCGGAAATTAGTTTTTGGTTAAATATTCATAAATACATTTCATGTATGCTTTTTTTTGTGAGTATATAAAGCAAGCAGCAAAAAAGTGTAGACTTTAATTTTTTTTGCAGTAATCACAGTTTGAGTAAAAATTTAAATTTCACTTTCTTTTTATTCTATTAAATCTTTTGGAATGTTGTAAAGCAGTCATTGAGTAATGTGGTAACAGGCGGTGGTAACTTTTGCTGGAGATAGATATAACGGAACATCCCCTCTTCTAGCCATTTTCAAAACAAAAGGATCCGAAGCATATGAAGCATTTAGAAACAAGTTAATCTCTTATTGCTCAAGAGATTTAATAAAAAATCTTAAATGCGATTTTCTCATTTAATTAAAATGAAAAACATTGTAGTGTAGACTGTATCCCGAACTCTAGGATATCCGCTTGAACTTAATGTAAACGTTATATAATTTGGCTTACTACTTTTTGCAAAATTTCTAATACACAATTTAATAAACTATGATGAGCTATGAATAAAACAAAATATAAGTTATTTGGCAGATATTTGAACCTCTTACTATATTGGACCAACTATATTTTGTGCGGACGTTGGTCATTTAACTTAACTAATTTTGACAAAATTTTTTTTGGGAAGCTTAATTAAATGCTTTTGTAACATAATTCCAACCAGTAACTCAGAAAAATTAATAAGTTTTCATATGTTCAAATTTAATTGACAATCACTGTATGTAAAAAAAGTTCAATTCACTTAACTTTTAACATTTTGAGTTAGCATAACATTTTGACAATAAAGACTTTGAAGAGTTTTATATGGAAAGTTTTGTTCACCGATTACATTTATGTATATACGCTTACATATTACATATTAAATATATACATATGAATTTCCACTTCAGGAAATTCTTTTCATTCTAAATATTAAAGATTATAAAAAATTAAAAAAAGTTTTTTTTGTACACTTTCAGAAAAACTAAAACTATAAAAAACTAAACCTTGAAATGAGAAAAATTTTCTAGACAATTGTTTTAACATTTTAAAAAAGTCATCATCAAAATTGTTACTTTGTATAAGTACTAACTATTATTTGCCTGTACATATGTGATAAAATAAAATTTGGTATGTGGTAAAAATTGGGGTAGGAACTCCAATAGAACCTTCACATTAATAAGAAAATTATATATATGTGAACAGAAAAATTTGGATGACAAGTTGAAGGATTAAGAAGAAACAAATTAAAAAATGACATTATTACTTAATCATATAGTTGATTGTAAGTTGCCTGTAATTTTAAATTACTACTGAACTGTTTGAATAATAAGTCTGTCTATGCAAAAGATACAAGTTGGAACAGGGGGGTTATATTATATTCTTATTATTAGAATTGATCTTAATGAATTTCACATATAATTAAAATATCAAATAGAACCATGCCTTTCAATACATTCTCAATAGACGCAATTCATTTTGTTTATATTGTAATAATTTTGTATTTGAGTTGTATTTGGTATTCTGTATCTGTGAGTTATATTATTCAATTAAATTATTTCTAAATATTTTTATATTAAATTTTTTTTTATGAAAGATAGATATTTAATTATTGATTAATCCATTAAATTAAAACCAATGCCAAATGGTAGCTGATTCAAGTCGAAACTCTTGCTCGGTTTGCCTCTGACCCTGGGTATGGGTTAAAAATGATTCTGTAAGATCTCAGAATAAGTAAAAAATCCAAGAATTAAATGTAAATTCTCAATTTAAACCAAAATATATTTCATTTCCGTTTTGGAATTTAATGTTTTAATCTTTCTGTTTTCTCTCATAAAATTTTTTTTAATAATTTTTAGTCAATCACAACGCGATGTTGGGGACATATAACTCATGAGAATTAAATCGAATAACAAGAAAAAATCACAATAAACCCACCAAAATAAAAAAAAAATTTTTGGTATTTCATCATCATAGTCAAAACAATATCAAATTTCAATTAAACCACCCACTAAATATGAAATTAATAACGATCCAAAATGAATTCTGTTTTTTTTTGGATTATTTTATTCCCATTAATGGATCCAAAATAAAAAATTTTCAAAATAAAAAGTATGGAAAGAAAAAAACAGCGGAAGAGACATGTTATATAGGACTGTGCATTTTTAATTCATTTTTTTTTAATTATTTTTACACTGTAACCAACTGATTGAATGTCTGGCTTATTATTTTCTACTTAAAATTTCATGAAGATTTTAGTTTACCCTTTCTTTTTTAAAATTTATTTAATTTTTTTTTATTGTTAAAAAACAGAATCCAATGATTAAATATAATTTAAAAAAATTATTTATAAAGTGTATGTGTATTTTAGAAGAGTATTTTATAAAAAAATAAACACTAAAATACGAGTAAATATGGAATGGATTGGGTTCGTAAGTGTTGCATTATTTTTCAATTAATATGGACAAATCTTCAAAGAAATTTCTTTTGACAAACCACTATGAAATCAAATTAGAACAAATTTTTAAAATCTTGTTCACTTTCAGAAAAAGGATTCCTTACTTTCTAAATTTAAGGTTTATCGGCAACCAAGATCTATGACACTTTCCGAACAAAGAGCCCCTTGTTAAGCAAATAACCAAAAGAATGTGAAAGTGAATTGGGCGCACATTGAGAAAAGACGAAAGTTGAGTAACTTGAATTTTACTGTATTGGAACCCACTAAGAGGTTCTAGAGCAACAAGTAGATTCAAAATGACACGGAAGCACACTGTCCTAGAAAAATAAGTTAATGCATTCTGTCCTGGAAAATAACCCAAGAAAAAGCGTCAAACAGAGAACATTAGAGACTTCAAGTGGAAACTTATGCTCCTTATAGGTAGCAGAAAAAAAAAAGTTTTAGACTTATGTTTTCATCTGTGAGTTATAAATATGAATTGTTTTGTTATTAGTATGTATATACTAAATTGAAGAAGTCAATTTTACTGTTGTGATTCGAAATTTGAGTCTTTTAAATGAGAAATTAGCATTATATTCACGACGATCCAATAGTTAAGTATGAAATAACAACTCCCTTTTTTAATGTCCCTCAGCAAACTAAAAAGCGTCCCGACTAAAGAATTTAAATAGTTCGTGTTTAGTAACAGTATTGATCTACAACAAGTCTCTGAATTATTAAATCAACTTCCTGCTGTCTAGTATTTTTAAAAATAAGTAATTAAAGGTTAATCAAACTCCGCCGTAGCTAATCCCAAGCCCGGTTGAGGATGGATCTGGTTAACATTCATATCCAGCTAAAAACATTGTTATGAAACCTAAGGAGACTAAGGTACAACACTGTGCCATAGAAGAAGAAGAAGAGGCACAGATTTATAATGGTTTAAACACAGATTTTTAAAATATCTTACCGATTACACACACACATTTAATAAATGTTAAAAAGAGACCACATGCTTTGTATTATAGAAAAAAATATGGTTATTTGAAATCGTTATTAACTTTTTTTTAATAATTCAGATTTAAGAAAGTTTTTTTGGATTTCTTAATATTAATTGAGGAAATTGAAAAAATTTAATAAATAGGTTTTAATAAAATTTTTTTAAATATTTTAAGTTTCAACTCTTTTTTTAAAGCTGAAAGAATGTTTTGTTGTTTCTTTTTAAGAAGTAAAAAGATTTTTTTTATTAATTTTTAAATTAACTTTTTTTTTCCCCCACAGAACTCTTTTAAATTTCCCAAAATGTCAGGAAAGGATTACAAAAAAAAACCTTGTTTTTTCTTTTTAAATTAATTTTTACATTTTATTTTCTTAAAAATGCACGTAAAATCGGATTTTAAATACCATTAAATAGCCATTTATTAAACAGCTTTTCCATAAAATAAAAAAAGCAGCATTGTCCTTATTACTTATACACTTTTCCCCGTTGTAACATTTTAAGTCTTGTTTTCCGGTTGGACTCATAATATTTAAAGAGAATTGTTACCGCATCATCATAAAAGCTTCTGCAGTTTAAGCCTATCAAAAAAAACCCAATTCTGAGTATAATACAGCCCATTTATACTCAAACCATAATTTTACACTAACAATGTAGTATGATTATAAGTTAAAATGTTAACCATCATTATTTACGAATATTGAAGTCATATACTGTAGATGAATGATCCTTGAATATTCAATTGGATTCAGTCTTGCAGAAGAAATCAATTCTGCTGAGCCAAAAAAAACGGGAAAACAAGGATTTTCCAAAAAAAATAAAAATATAATAAAAACAAAGAAGTTTTCAACCGGAAATTGGTTACAATTACAAAAGTCGGATTTGTTCTTTTTCGTTTTTTTTTTATTTGGAAAATTCAAGTGGGAGACCAGTATTCGTAACCCTTCCCTTAAATCTGTTTTTTTGTCAAAAAATTTAAATAGTAATTTTCAACATTTTTTTCTCGAAATTTTTTTTTTTTTTAAATAAAAATTCAACATGTGGCAGGACAATGACTATTTCGTATTTTTACTCCATTTCTTCATTACAATTATTTATACCCGTGTGACTATAAGTCAAAAGGGCATACTAAATTTGCCATTACGTTTATGACGAGAACCCCCTCCAGATATAAACTCAAAGGTAAGAATCTGATAAGAATCGAAAAGAAAATCAATCTAGCTACGTATAACCCCACGTCCCCAAGATAACTCAAAAAATAAAGGAGGTAGGCTTTTGAAATTTTTACAAATTCGTTTTTATGCAATAGTCGTCATCGCTATTGAAATCCATCCAGTTTGCTCCACGGGTTTGAGTATCTGCCATTCAACTTATTTTTTTATATGAGCATATTACTCTATTTGCCAATACTATAGTTTACTTTAATGGCCAACGTCTGGATAAATAGAGTTTGTGTAGTGTAAGAGGTTCCAAAAGCTGCCTTTCAACTTACATTTTCTTTTGTACACAACTGAAAGTCTAATAAGTTATGCGTTTAAAATTTTGGCAAAAGTAATTAACAGGATGATATAATGTCGATTTTACGGTCATACGGGTATCCCAGAGTTGACACCATCTACTCTACTACAATCTTCCTCGTTTTTTGATGAATTCTGAATTCAATTTAAAATTCCATGTCATTATTCCCACTTTTTTTGAAAAGTTGAAATTGTGTGGTGGGAATGTGGTGGTGAGATTTTTTTTGAATTTTGTTTATTGAATATTGGCAATTTCATTATTTAATAAACTTAACTGTCAAATAATTGTTAGTGATGATGGTGAGTTTCTGAGTATAACAATGGTTTTTTTTTCGGAAATTTTTCGAATCGAATTTATATTTTACGAATTGATTTTAAACATTTACGAATTGTTGAATGTCAACAATAAAAAAAAAAATGAAAAAAAAAAATATTTTTGGGAAAGTTGGAAAAGAAAATAAAAAATTATCGTGTTTTCTCTTTCTATTATTCTGATTTTTTTTTAATTTGTTGTTTTCTTAAATTGTTTGGTGATCCATGTAAAAGTCAAAGTATATTTAACTTAAACGTAGTATAATGTGTGACATGAGCTCAGTCGATATTTACATAAGTTTTAAAATAAAAAATTTTAAGTGAAAATTTTTAAAAACCAACTATAGGTAAAAGGAAAATTAATGAAAATAAGATCATTTTTTATTTAAAAAAAAATGTAATGCTTGTATTGGAATTGAATAAAATCCGCTTCAATGATTAAAAAACTGATTTTATTTGCCTACTTTGCGAATAAATATTTAGTTTTTGTTAAAATTAACTTTTAAACTTATGAAATTTAAAAAATTTACCAAAAACCCTTTGATTTTGTAACTATTTATATAATGAAGGCAAATCCAGAGGTAAGAACTTATTGAAGACTATCAAAATTTTACTAAAAGGTTCCTTTTTACAGGACGCACTCTTGGAAATGATTACTTCAAATCGTCTCTAACATCACTTTGACGAATCCAATATTTTAACTTGAATTCATCTTGCCCAAATATAAGAATTATTAAAATATTAAGGTTCGAGATGGTTTTACTATTGGTTCATGACCTTTATTTTGTACTAACTATTTTGCCCATCCGGAACCCGAATTTGGGTTCTGGTGCAAGTACTGAAACTTTTTTGTTCTAAAATAAAACTTATTTAACGTTTGACAATGGAGTTGACTCTATTAGCAGACTTGGAATTTCTTAAGGAATATAGCACAACGATTTAATCTAAAAACTCCAGTTATGTCAAACTTTCGAAGTACTTTAATTGCCCAATAGAATTTCTCAAAAAATTTTCGAAATTTGGTAAAAAACTGCACTTTTTACCATGTGTAATTTTTATGTTAATTTTTTTCAATAACATCAACTTCAATTAAAACCCTATTGTGACGCGCAGCAACGCGCACCGTGTCTTAGCTAGTATACACCTAAAAGCGAATGTTTGTTTGTTTGTATATAGCTTATAGATTCCTGAACTGCTCTGACGATTATCATAAAAATTTGTATATAAAAATTTTTAGGTACGGAAAGCCTTTCTTGACTGGCTACTTTGCTTTAACAGATCGTCAAGTTGGAGCTGTGTTATCAAGTATTCAAACATTTTTGTTCTAAAATAAAACTATTTGACCAATTGACTTCAAATTTTTTAAACGTGTTCCACTTTGACAATGAAGTTTACTCTATTAACAGACTTTATATTTTTTCCTAAAGTTCTCTGAATTTAATAGAAAATGTTACATACAAGTAGAAAAAATGAAACAACCCAGATTCTTCCAATTCAAATCACCAATGAAACTCTCCTTCGTTTTCCGTTAAAAAATTTAAAATTAACACTTTAATTTCCATAAAAATTGTGAAAAAAAGAAAAATCATATAAATGAAAAACCCGATTTATAATTGATTTTATTGAATATGAAATTGTAACTAAAAATAAAAGTACACATTTTTATTTTACTTGAAGCCAGAAATAAAAAAAAACGTAAAGTAGGTACATGAATTCTCAATGTGAATTGACTGACCAAAATTTTTATTTGTTTTAAAAAAAATATTCCATCAAGCATACTTGATTAACTTACAAATAAAAATCGAATAAAACCAAATTCATAAAAAACAAGTAAAGCAACAGTCAGTCGGTGCAACCGACTTAGAAATACCCTACACCTATTTGGTTCAAATTTAAGGACATATCCATAAGTCATTTTAACACCATAAAAGCTGTTATTAATTTGATCGTAAGTCATAGCTAACCAAATTAACTTTATAATACTAGAAACATTTTCTAATTACACTATCTATTAAAAAATATTACAAATTCTTATTAATTTTTCTATTTAAAAATATTAAAAAACAAACAAACTTGAAATAAATGAAAATATATTTGGAATAAATTCAATTACAAAATAAAAAAATTCTAATTATTAAATTTTGTGATAAAAAGATAATCAAAGTATAATATATTTAATAATCCAAATTTTTCAAAATTGCAATTATTTTAAATGGTTAGTTTATATACCTAATAGAAAAGCTTATAAACGCAAAATATGCAATAAATGTATTTCTAAAATACAATTACAAATTTAGACCTTTTCATATAATTCATTTAAATATAAAAATAAATTTTACATAATTGCAGCAAGTACCTTTGAACATAGCTGAACCACTACAATTAAGTCTAGATTTCGGAGACACATAGGACATAGGAAATATATTCTTTGGCTTCGAAATTAAACTCGACCACAACCAATTCCCATGGTACTTTCATTACTAGTAACCTAGTGTTAAATTTCATCAAAATACCGGCATTATTTTTTGAGTTATGGTGTTTTTAAGATATATGTCTGTTAGTTCTTGAACTTTTCAAGGGTTTCAGAGCCCGAAATTATGGTATGATTTCGTCCATATGCAGTCCCGTCATACTTTCAATACTAATTAACCCTTGTACACAATTGGAACGTTCTATCTTAATTTTAAGTTACTAGTTTTATTAATTTCGATGATAAGCTTTTACACATTGGGGGGTCTAAGAGAGGTTCTGAACCACCACTCCAATTGATCAATTTGGGGCGCACGCAAGAAAAAGTAAAGAAGACCCTGGGCCAAATTTGAAGCTTCTACATTTGTTTCAAGTTACTATCTTTATTAATTTCGAAAATATGCTTTAAGGTCCTCGGAACTGAGTGGCTGGTCCCCGACCCACTACTCCAATGGGGCCCAAATTTCAAAGACACTTACGAAATAGGAAGGGACACCCTGATACCAAATTTGGAGGTTCTATCTTCATTGGTTTCGGAATTATGCTCGTTTGGCCTAAATTCGATCAAAAAGTTCTAAGTTCCGAACCCATTGTCCAATCCTCACCGTACGTAATCACCGCCGTAATTTCGCTGCCAATAACCTACAGCACAAATTTCATGAATAAAGCCTCATTAGTTGTTGAGTTATCGTGATTTTTTATATATGTTCCTTAGCCCTGACATCGATTAAAATGACCGGAATCCGAACCGTTGGGCTGATTTCGCCCTTATATAGTCCGCGCTGTACTTATAGTACTAGTTAACCCTTGTACACAATTTGAACGGTCTATCCTAATTTTAAGTAACTATTTTTAGTAATTTCGATTATAAGCCTTTAAAACTTGGGAGGTCTGAGAGGGGTACAGAACCACCACTCCAAATGATCCCAAATGAAGGGAACACGCAAGAGATAGTAAAGAACACCCTTGTGGCAAATTGGAAGCTTCTAGATTTTTTCAAGTTGTTATCTTTATTAATTTTAAAGATATGCTTTAAGGTCTTCGGAAATGTGTGGCTGGTCCCCGACCCACTACTCCAATGGGACCCAAATTCACAAGACACTTAGGAAATAGGAAGGGACACCCTGATACTAAATTTGGAGGTTCTATCTTCATTGGTTTCGGAATTATGCTCGTTTGGCCTAAATTCGATCAAAAAGTTCTAGGTTCCGAACCCATGGTCCAATCCCAACCTTACGCAATTCCCGAAGTAGTTTCATTACTAGTAACCTACAGCACAAATTTGATGAAGATAGCGTCATTAGTTGTTGAGTTATCGTGATTTTTTATATTTGTTCGTTAGCCCTGAAACCGATTAAAAGGTCCAGAGTCCGAACCCATGGGCCGATTTCGCCCATATGCAATCCCCGCCGTACTTTCAGTCCTAGTAACCTACAGTTAAAATTTCATCAAGATAGCTCCATTATTTTTTGAGTTATCGTGCCTACGGACGGACGGACGGACGGACGGACGGACGGACGGACATGGCTATATCGACTAAGGCGGTCACGCTGATCACAAATATATATACTTTTCCATATCTAGCTCGCTTCCTTTAGGTGGTTACAAACACCATACCAAAGTTAATATACCTCTTTACCTATTCTATAGGTGTAGGGTATAATAAATAGAAGAAAACCAAAAAAACAACAAAATTGAATTGGAAATTTTTATTTTGAAAGAATTTGTTATCCTAAAATAGAATGGATGTCAGAATTCAGAATACATAATATCAAAATATTTTGAACAAACTAAATATTAATTTGAATTTCAAATTTAAAATTCAATTACTAGAGTGGCTATCTTGCAGTTTTTATTTTAATAGGTTGGGTTTGGTTCTTTATTTGTGCCCTGAGAGATGATATTGTAATTCCTTTTTTAATTAATCCCTTGTACCCATTTCTTAGAATTCAAAAAATTCAAATGATCAATTTTGTTTGATGGAATATTTCAAATATAAATTTAATTCTCTTCAATTTTATTTAAAGTCTGGAGTAATAGAAAAGCTTTCGTGGTTTAATAAATTTAAATCCGCACTCTTAATTGAAAGTTAACGGTAGATCCTAATACCATTTTTTGAATCTATGTCTGGTATTAGTTACAAAAAAAAAACCTGTATTTTAATTCGAAGCAGTTTTGAAATCAAGTTTATTCCTAAATTTCTAGTCTTGTCATATTCAATGTAGTAAAATTACTACATTTTTCGAAAACCTCGATTTTTATTCTCATCCCTACCAATATTCAATTTAATAATTTTCGAATTTGCTTTCGATTTTTATTTTATTTCTAAATTAAAATAGTATAACCGTTATAATTCAATTTCTCCCGTTATATACAACAGTATTTACTCCATTTTATTAATATTTTAACAGTTATATTATTAAATTAGTATTGCCATCTTAAATAAATAGAATATAAATAAAAAAGAATTTTTTCAATAATCTCTTGAGTAACATTTTAAAAGCAAATTTAACAACTTTAAATTGGTTAACCGTAATAAATTCAACAACGATTTCTATCATATTTCTTTTCCAAAATAAAAATAACGGTTCTTTTAAAGTCCTTTTTTTTATTTTAATACCGTTGTATTTGTATAAAAATACAATTGAAATTTGTTTTTATGTGAAAATAACATATGCAGAGTGGTCTTTAGGGATAACTAAAGAATAATAAAAAAAAAAAAATAAAATTTAAATTTTATTTTAAATATGCCATTTCGAAATCGTTCAAAGGACCTTTTCTTGGAAGACCTTTTGAAAGAAGAAGAAAATTTGTAAAGGTGATTTAAAGGATTTAAATTGAAGTCAATCTTCACATTTCTTGTACTTTATTTATTGTTAACTCTTTTTTCATATTTTTTTTTTTTTATTATTTAATATTGATTTTGTAGAAGAAGAAAGGCCAGGACATTCTAAAGAAGTAGAAGAAATTTTATTTCACTTGTATTCAAGGGTTAAATATTAAATTGTATACCAGATATAATATTAGTTTCAAGAAATGGCTATTTTGGGAGTAATTTTATTAGGTCAATTTAAATAAAATGTGATTTTATGCATGTTATCAATATGTGAAGGTATCAGTATCCTTTAAAGGATCAGAATAATATTTTATTGAAATTGATTATTGTATTTTGTATATTTGTTTTGGATCATAAAAATGTCAACAGGATATTTTAATATCAATAAAAAATGTTGAAAGAATTTTGAAAAAAAAAATTATAATAATAATTTGAAGGATTTTAATGGACAGATAAACATATTGAGACTAAATAAGTGGCTAAATTGAATAAGGGACATGAAACCTAATTTATCTATTAACATATATTTGAAAATTATGTTAACAGAATATTGGAATGTGAGTTGTGGGATTTGAATAAACTAATTCAATATTAATATTTATTGAAATATTGAATAATGATGGATTTGAAAAATAAAATTAAAAGAAATTTATTAATCAATATGGATCAATTTATGAATTATTATGTATTATATTAATGTTTTATAGTGGAATAATATTAATAATCTTAATATTTATTTGAGGATTAAGAACACATTGAAATTGTAACATTAAAATTTTATATTATGTGTTTAAATTGGCAAAATGCTTTAGAAGTCCTATATTAAATTTAATAGTTCCCGGATGTTATTCATCAGTAATTTGTTAATCTTTTGTCTCTTAAATGAAGTATTGATTGATTATAATTACTACAACACATTTTTTAAAACAAATTAATCTTTTGATATATGTGAAGTAATACTAAGAAAATATGTTATTTTATGGTTCAAAAAGTAAGTATATTGTAGTTTGATCATCAAATAAGAGGTGCAGTTTCCAAACTGAATCACACTCATGGTAAGTACTTATTCTTTATGCAGCTCCTAAATTTTTAAACTCTTTGCTATTCTTTTTTTTTAAAATCAAGGATAGACCAAGTGCTAATAAAAGCAAAGTTATTAATGTACACCTTGCAAATGACAATCTAATCAAATTAAACGATTGAACCATTGGATGTAAAAATAGTTTCTGCAGTCTAGGTAGTATCATTTCTCCTACAAGTGGCACCAATGAATATGTACAAAACAGAATCGATAAAGCTAGAACAGCCTTCGGTAAAATTCGCCCAATATGGGACAGCTCGCAAATATCAAGACAAACCAAACTAACAATGTTCCATTCGTACGCAAAATTTACATTAACGTATGACTGCGAATTATAGATACTCACTGATTCCCATTAAGAATATATAGCATGTTTTCATAAACAAACATCTCAAAATAAAATACCAAATATTCTGGCCAAATAAAATAAGAAATGCAGACTTGTGGCCACTAACAAACGAAGAACTAATAGAAAAGCAAATTACCAGAAGTAAATGAAGGTGGATTGACCATACACTAAAGAATGCATAACAAGAATTTCTCTAAGCTGGGATCTTCTAAGATCCAGGTGAAGAGGTAAATCTAGAACAACATGAAAAAGTACCGTACCGGATGAATTAATTAGAAGCGAAATATCCTGGATTGAAATAGTAGAAAAATCTATGAATAGAAAAGAATAGAGATTTTAAATTGAAGCCCTATCTCTAAGCTCCGAAGTAGAGTAACATAAAAACAAACCAAGTAACTCCGTATTTAATGATTTTGATTTATGAATGCCTTAGAAGCAAGTTTAATAACACCCCAAAATCAATAATTTTGGAAACTAAATCCAAAATTCTGCATTCGTTCATTAAATAAATACAAAAATTTTAAATTCGGACATTAAATAAACATAAATTTAGTTTTTAATTGAAATTTTTTTAAAAACTTACCTATGACTGCATACTTGACACGCAAAACATTCCAAATGATAAACATTTTGCTTTGAACGCATAACCATTTCAAATGCTGGAATTACTTTATTACAAGCAGCACAGTTCCCTGTGTTACCAAACAGCCTACAAAAAAAATAATACATATATATTAATATTTTATTATATTTCAATATAATATACAATTGAATAATATTCTCACCTTAAATAATCTCTCCTACAAAGCATTAAATTTCCTTTGGTATATAATGTTGAACCAACTTCACCTAATCTACAATCACAACAGCCACATTTTAAACAATCTTCATGCCATAATAAATCCAATGCTCTTAATAAATATCTATCAGCTATATGTTTACCACAACCAGCACATAATTGCTGTTGTTGATGCTGTTGCTGATTTTGATTTGAATTTGGAACCACACCCGGTTCCGTTTTTGTGACGTCCATCGTCATCATCTGTAAAATAGAACAAAAATTATATAAAACAAGTTAGTACATTCAATTGAACTAATATATAAAAGGTATAAAAGAAATCTTAAGTGGGATAACTTGGATTATATTTAAAAAACAAAAATTTTTAAATTGTTGCAATATTCAAGTGCGTCCTCACAAATTGCAACATTTCTTTGAGAATCCTTATTTTGGGAATTTAAAATGTTGGAATACTAAATTTTTAATTTTCTTTTAAAAATTTTCCAAAAATTAGCTGCTCTTCTATAGGATAAGTGTTATTTCTTAAAATTGTTTACCAAAATGATTATACACAGTTATTGTAATCATTTAGGGCTCCAATCCAACAAAATGAATTCTTAAAATTATAATTATTAGATTTTTTTAAGTGTATATTCAGTAAATGGGCATTTGTTTTCTTTTCACGGAATTTTAAGTGCCTCCGCGGAATTCACAAAAAAACAAGGAAAAAATTTTAAATAAATTATGATTATTTACTTAACAGACCATAATTTGCCTCTTAAAATAACGGTTAATGTGCTACCGTTTTTTTTCTTATTTTCTTTAAGGAGGCTTACAATATAATGGAAGATGCAAAAAAACTGTAATAGGAAATTATAAAAGGATGCCGGGATAATATAATTAAAAATAATATAATTAATTTACAGCTAATTTACTGTTATATTGCACGTATAATAAACATAAATCGGTTGAATTCAAATTGGAAAAAGGATTCCTCCTTCAAGGCAAAGGGCTATTCACATTAAAAAAGAGAAAAAGAAAATAGGAGAGCTCTTAAGATTTTAAAAATAAAGAGCCCAAGATAAGAATGATTAAGTGGATGGATGGAAAAAATTGTATAAAGATTATAAGAGTCTTTGTATTTAAAAGAGCATTTTTTAAGAGGAATTTAAAAATTTTTAATTTTGAATTAAAAGAACCTCTGTTTCAAAAATAATTAAATAGATAGTGTTAAAGAGTTTCAAAATTTTTAAAAATGATTCTGAATTACAGAATTATTTTAATTTTGTTGAAGTGATATTTAAACATACAATTGGATTTTGTTTCAATCTCTATCTTCTTTAAAGTGATTATGCTGATTCTTCCAGAGAAGATGTATATACTAAGCCTATATATTTTGCAAAGAAGATGTGTATAATGAGGCTTTAGTTCAATATTTAAGAATTAAAGGGATAAATGATTAAAGAATTTTTTAGGGGCAGTATATAAGGGTAGGGTGTTATAAGCTGCTTTGACACAATTACTGATAAAAAAGACTTTAAGCTCCAGGCTCTCAGATCAACGACACCTATTGAATTCAGATCCCATTAAATACTACAAGTTCTCTTAAGGCAAAAGTTGGATTTAATGTATTAATGTAATTATTCATATTATTCATATTTTTAAATTTAATTTACTTTTTAAAATAAATTTAACTTTTAAACCTATATTTAAATAAAAAAAATGTAATAATTTAACTTAATAAGTATTTAAACTTCTCAATTTATTGTCTTTTCCCTTACCATTCTCATACCTTCCCTCAACTTGGTTTTAACTTTAAATTTATTAAATTTTGTTTCACATACTTTAAAATATAAATCAAAGTTTATATAAAATAAACCCACAAGTGGAATTTTTTTTTAAAACAAATCTATCAAAAAACCTGAAACAAAGATCAAACAAACACAAAACATGAATCAGAAAAGTCATTTAATACTAAAAATAAAGTTTGTTTTAAAAAAAATATTCTTCTATTACCCTTTTTCCATGACCAAAATTGCGGGGGCGAATTCAAAATCAAAACATTGAAAAAAATACGAAAAGCCAGTAGAATTCTAACAATTTTTTTTATCATCATCATCATCATCTAACAAAAGAAATAAACAACCGAACCCATTCATCAGCAGAGAACATGTAACTCTCCTATATCAAAAGTTAAATAAGATCTTGTTTCCAAACAAATAAAAAAACAAACATCCAACATTCCAACAAACCTAAAGCAAAGCACAAAGAAATGAATAAAATATCTAACATTCGGAAATAGCTAACAGAATAATAAAAAAAAAAAAAAAACAAACAGATTTTTTTTTTTTAACAAGTATCCATAAAAAAAACAGTAAACACGTCCTTCAATTTTACCGTTAAAAGGATATAACATGAATTCTAATACAAAAAAAAAATTGGAAAAAAAAAGGGAAAAACTAATTGTCTAAATGCGGGCGTTAAATTTTACCGTTATAAAACTTTTTTTATTTTTTAAACTTTAACTGTCCCTTTCTCTCTTACTAATTCCTATGGTCAATACTCAATGCAGAGCCCCACGGTCTTCAACAGCATTATAGTAAAACTCTTGGAAATTTAACTCTTAAAAACGCTTTACAACTCATTCATTTCAAGTTTTCTTCATTTTTTTTCAAAAGTTCTCTATATCTCCCTCCTTCTAGCAATTTACAGTATAATATAACGGTTTCTATTATTGTTTTAACGGTACATTTGAAAAATAAAAACAAAATAAATCTTTAAAAACTTAATGTACACATTTATCGAAGAAGGGTGCACATTTTTTAAAATAGAATATATAGGAAATGGACATTTCAAATATTATGGGGTCCAGTAAAAAAAAAAATTTACGAAACTAAAATAAAAGGGTTTCAAATAAAAAGTCGGACCAAATGTTTTTTTAATTTTCAAAACAAGAGAAGAAAAATTAAAAGAATTTGAAAAAATAACCAAAAAAAAATAAATTATTACGTGAAACTGTGGAAAAAAGTTTTCCTTCAACTCATTTAAAGGCTGAGTGGCATAAGGAGAGCGGGACATTGAATGGGTAACATGAAGAAGGTTTTCTGTTTTTTTAAAGTTTGAAGATTTATTAGAGTTTTTGTTTTTTGAAATTTTTTATATTTATTTTTTTTTTATTTCTTTTACAACTTTATTTTGAGAAAAGAATTTAATGTAAAATATAATCATTTGAATCAGTTAAAAAAATTTTAAAATGGTCATATAATAAATTAAAAGTCTATTATTAAAATGTTGAAAAAAAATCGAAAAAAAAGTGTTATAAAGCAGTTAAGTAATTGTATTTAGTTAAAGAGTACTTATTTATATACTGAAACTGATTTCTTTATTATTATTTTAAGTAAATAAAAATCAAAGGCAAAGGGACAAAGAGGTCCTAACTCCCAGTGCTATAAAATACAATTCGAAATTATATTTTAATATCACCGTCACTTAAAAATATTTACCGCTTAAATTAAATTTATAAATCGATTTCAATCAAATGCCTTTTATTTAAAAAGAAGCATGTATATAATTCTAAATTTTAATTACAGTAATATCACGATAATCCGAATAATTTATAGCAGAGGTACCCCTATTCGGATTAACGTGATATTCAAATTGGTGGATACCAGTCTAGCATTTATAGCGTATAGAGCATGTATAGAGCGGTCCAAAAAATTCTAAAATCAAAAATAGTAAGTCATAAAGAGTTAAAGTTCAATAAAATTTATAGTTTTTACTTTTGTGCATTCTGATACTTACAATATTTTAAATAAACTGACAATAATAAATTTAAATTAAAACTTCAAGACTTCATAAAAACAAAAACGAAAAAAGCAAAAACCTAACTGTTAATAATTGTTTTTTAAAAATATTGAAAACATAAAATCAATAAATTGCAATTTTGAGTATAATTCGGATTCAAGCTGCAATCAATTCGAATTGTAGAATAGTTCGTGCTTTGTAAACTGTCATTCGGATTAAAGGGGTTTCGGATTATCGAAATATTACTGTATCTAAATTATGTATTTGTATTAAAACAATTTTCAATCAATAATTAGAAAACAGTTTTGTTGCTATTAAAAAACCGTAAAACATTCAAATTGATTTAAATCAAAAAATTAATATTAAATTAAATTTGTTAAATGATTTTTTTGCATATATCCAGGCTTGACAACTGATCTCTAACAAAAGCAAATATTTCAAGCATCATTTTTCTAAGCAACATTTAATAATTTTCAACATTAATGTTCAATATTTAGTAAAACTTCTCGCAATATAATCGCAATACACCATGAAAAAAGGGGAAAAATTGTTCTTTATTTAACATTTAACAGGTAATACTACGGTAACACAACAGTCAACGAGTCAACAACACAGCATTCTGTTGGTTTAGTATTTCATTTCTTTTACTTTATAATTTTAAATTTGTATGTAAACTGTAGTTGTGTAGTAACGCAACAAAATAAATTTGGTATTCATAATCATAACAGAAATTTAATTTGTATTTTTAGAACGCGACAGTTGAAACATCAAAACTCAGCAACAAATATGTTTTGTACTTCTGTCAGTGACATATAAAAAACTTCTTCGAAAATGAATAAAATTTTAAAATGTATTGCTGCTGTATCGATATTATGAATAAAAGTCACTTCATCATTACACATACATACATATAATATTCTTTTTATAATTTAAAAAACACGTGGTAACTGACTGTCTTTCAGTATAAAATTATAAATACACATTACACATTGATTTAACTGCTAAACAGTTATATTTTTTTCACACACTAACACAATATTGAGAATGAATACACATATTATAATTTAATTTGAAAATTGTATCTCTCTTTCTGTCAACATATTTTACATATATGGATTTCTTTTTCTCAAAAGCAACAATAAATAAATGTGTACCGACATTTGCAAATCAACATATTTTGTATACATTTTTTTTGTTGCTAGAAAATTATTCATCAACAATGTTGATTTAAAATAAAATTGTATCTAAAAAGTTAAATACTTAAAAAAATGTATCTAAAGGTTTAAATATTATAAAAAAAATGTTGCAAATGAAATTTACTGGAACATTTTTTGTCATTTTATTTAAATAATAATTTTTTTTTGCACAATTTATTTATATATTTGCATTAAATAATATTTATTTAACAAATTTTTTTTTTAATTATTTAAAAGATTTACTAAAAAAAAAATATATCAACAACTTGGGCTCGTCCGGGAATTGAACCCGGGACCTCTCGCACCCGAAGCGAGAATCATACCCCTAGACCAACGAGCCGTTGTGTATATGCTTGTCTAATAATAGTTTTAATAATAGGCATTCATCAGGTGGTTTTTTTCATTTGTTTATTTATAAATTTTATTAATTTTCTCTTAATAAATACATTTTTTTTTTATATTTTTATTTGATGAGTAAATTTTTTTAATTTTAAAAATTATATATAGATGTATACAAGAAAATTAAAAAAAACAAACAAAATGTGTATTAATTTTTAAACATAACAGTTGAATAATAATATAAGGGAACAATTTTTGATAAATTTTCTTAGAATTAAAATTACTTTGAAAATTTAAATCTAATTTGAACTAATCAAATATATGTGTGTAATGTGTTTGAAATATTTGAACTGTAAATATTCAATTTGATACTATAAATTATTTTACAGATAATAAATTGTATATATGAAAGATTAGATTACATGAGTTACTGTAGAGATGAGATTTAAAATAGTTGAATTCAATAAATATATGTGTGTTTGAATTTAAGAAACAGTTTTATTAATTCACAGAATGACGGGGTTAATTATAGTTGATGTTAATTTTATTTACACATTTTATTTTGCAATATTTTTTGCCTTTTAAAAATTAGAAAAGGGGAAAAAATATGAAATATCAAAGTTTTGTGGAAAATTTCAAAATTATTCAAAAATTTTTTCTACACAGTCAAAAGATACTTTTTTATAAATTGCCTTTATTTTTAAACCATATTTATAACAATTTTATTATTAAGAGTTAAAAAAAAATTTCTAATATTCAATGTTTTTGTTTCAAAATTTTCTATTATAATACTTTTTAAAATATGAAAACATTTGTATGCTTTCGCACTTAATTCATCTTTTTGTTGATAAAATGTACCTCTTTTTTAGCTTATGGAGGCTGTATACTGTAATTGTTAAAAACAACTAGGGAAAATTGAACGGTTGTCGGTTGAAAAAGGGAAAAAATTGTTATAAAAGAGATTTTTTTTGGCTAAAATTATCCCCACAACTCTGCAATTACATTGCTGCATTGAAATTAGAAATTACTTTGCTTGATTTATCTGCTTTTTTAAAGTAAAGTAAGCAAAGCAAAGCAACAAAGAATACATATTGCCTGATTAAATTTTCATAGTTAATACAGATTTTCAGTATTTTTAATGAAAGCAATGAAGACTTACTACAGAAATGTTTCTGTGAAACATAGTAATAATTTTTAATATCAAATTATTTTTATATTTATATAAAATTTTAATAGAATATTCTGTGAGTTTTAAAAGCTGAATGAAATAATTCATACACATTTAAATTAATTTATTTGAAACTTTTTTTTATTTTTGTAAAATAAATAAATAAAATATTTTTTGGCCTGCATATGATAATTTATGATATTTTATTTTCTAAAATAAAACACATCCAACAAAACATTATTAATTTATTTTTTTATAATCGAACACATCCAACAAAACACATTTAATTGAATGCGATTCTTACTTATAATATTTTCTGGATAAATAAATTTAACTTAATATTGAGTTAATAATTTGATATTTTAAAATTTTTTAAATCTTCTACTTTCAATGACATTTTAAAAAAACCTAGTTACTCTTCAATTTATTGGATTTTTTAGTTATAGTTAACAAAACAGAATAAAGATATTTGAATGTAATTAAAGTAAGGTAAACTTGAATTTAAGAAACAGTTTTATTAACTCAATTCCAATATTGAGTTTTATAATTTAATATTTTTAGCTTTTGAGTTGTTGTTTAATTTATCTACTTAAAGACCTATTTTACAGTTCAGTTTTGAATTTATTCTATATTCTATAATTTAGAACTTGTATGATTTCAAATATAATTTCGCTATCTTATTATTTTTAATTTAATTCATTCTATTGCTGCAAATAATTCTATTCTAATTTTAAATTAAATAAATCATAATTCATATTAAAATATATAATCATTTAATATATAAATTACCCTTTTCAAAATATCTTCCCAAAATCAACTAAAACTATAGATACAAATTTTTTTTAAATTAAATAATAATATAATGAAACACATTTTCATTCATAATAATTGTTCTAATTAATTTTATATTAAATTTATAAAACAATTAAAAAAAAACAAAATTCAAAAAATTTTACATCAGTATAAACACAACATATATAGAACAATAACAAAACACAGTCATTATATAATACAGCCAGGACTATCTACAAATTTTATATTTATTCATAATATATGTACAACAAAAGGCAATTAAAATAATTTATTTATTAAAATACCCATTAAAAATGGTTACACTTATTTGTATGACAGTTTACAAAAAAGAGTTACTACTCTTACCTCTTTAAAATTCCTATTTAAATAATTTTAGTGCAGGGGCGAATGTCCTACAGACTCTTACTACATATGCATGTGTATAATAAATATTTTTCATTATATTTATTATTCATGAAATTTTTCATATTTTGTATTTATTTATTTATTTATCACCTTAATTAAATCTCTCTTTTTTTATTAAAAATTATTATTTATTTTTTTTTTTTTTGTTTATCAAATATTGTATAACGGTATTTAATGTATCTATAATTTATTTTTAACATATAACTAGATATGTATATGTAAAAATTTATAAATATCTGTATTATACATATATTTTAAATAAAATAAATTTATAAAGGGATTCACAAAAAATTCTTTTCAATTATTTTATTATATGAAAAAAAAAACAAACTGAACAGCACCTGCATTGCATCAGCACCTGCATTGCATTGTTTTATATTCAAAGTCTAATATATCTATCTATCTGTTTCGGTATTTTATTTTTTAATATTTTTTTTTTGCGAAACTAAACTAGGTCTAGAGTTATTTCACATATTTATCTTTATAAATTGATCTTTACACATTGCACTTTTTATTTAAAATAATAACACTTTTTTTTTAATTTAAAATAAAAAGGAATCTCAAATATATAATAAAAAGTTTTAGAGATATGAAATATAATATACAAACTTACTAACTGTAAATATATATGGGACCGTTTATAACTTTTCCCAACAAAATGAAATTGGAAAATTTTATTTTTAACTTCAACTTTAGAAGTAAAAAACAATTGAGAAACATGAAATATTAAATGAAAAATTTTAATATTTTTACACTTTCAGTAATTTCAGGTTTTTTTTTATTACGAGTATGTGGTAAGGCTGAATTGAAATATGAGATGGGACGGCATGGGAATGGGATGAATTGGGATGGGACGAATAGGGATGGGACAAAATGGTACTATTTATTTATTAGATATTTAAAGTTAAAAAATTGATATAAATAATAATAATATTCTTTAATAATATTTATATAATACCTTAAAGCAATTAAAATTAAGCCAATGGTGCACTTATGATAAATCGTATAAAATCAAATAATATTTAAGAGTCAACCCAATTTTGGGAAGTATGAAAGGGGGAATGGTCTTTGTTTTAAATTGCTTTAATTGTATATACTATATGGAAAATATAAATGAATGTTATGCTTATTAATAAAATGAGTTGATATTTATGTATAATACTTCTTTTATTATTAATTATGGTTTTTTTGCAAAAAAAAATAAAATATAAAATAAATTAATAATAAAAAGATGATTTTATTTTGTAATTTATGATTATTTATGTGGCAGAAGTTGTGCAGGAAGTGTAGGATGTATAAAATGTGAACGCAACACGTTTTTTATTTATTACATATAGTATTTTATTAATTTAAAAATAATTATTATTTATCAATGGGTTTAATATTGCAAAAATATATTTTTTGTTAATATTTTTGGAGAATTGAAAAATTTATGAGAAGTATTGGTGCAATTAATTTAATAAAGTTTGAAATTTAATGAGTTTTGTTATATTTTATTTGTCGCTGATCTTGGTACCATTTTTAATACGATTTGTAAATTCAAAGGGTTCCGTTTCATCGAAAACAGACTTCTAATAAATTTGGAGTTCTCAAGTTCAGCTCAAGTTTACTGGATAATTTTAACAAACCGACTTTAGATTATGATTCGAAATTTTAATTATACTGCATATATGTATGTACCTTTACTTATGGATACCTTATGGTTTTATCTGATAATATGTCCAATTCCGTACCACATAATGTTTGTCCTGAAAAAATGAGTTCTCATGCTTTTTTGAAATTTGAATTCTCAAAAAAGTTCAGGGTTGAATATATTGAAGAGCCAATTACACAATCTAATATCAAAAAAAATTATCCTGATTACAACTCTGTTTAATATTAATAATTATTAATCAATTAATATTATATTGATTCAATCTGATTTAACTATATATTAAAATATGTTTTTAATTAATTTTAATTAATTAAAATTTATTTATTTAATTTGTTTAATTTCTAATAAATTTTTACATATATATATTAAAGTTTATACATATAGGTACTTGTTAGAATTAGATTTCTTGATAAAAGCACATGTTTTTTATTAAGATAAGACTGAATATCAATCTAATTAATTAGAATAAATATTAAATAAACAGTGATTAATAGATAGAATTAGAATAAATATATATATATATATAGATGATAGACAGAAGTGTGAAACGCCAGAATTACAAATATTTATTTAAACATTTTTAAAGAGTATTTAGAATTAATTTCAAATCATGTCATTAGAATATTTCCAATACTAGCTCATAAAATTAATCAAAAGATATAATATGTTATTATAATTTTAATTTCAAGTATAATGAAATGACCAAGAAATGGTCCTACATTTTTATAAGCTTTTAACTTATTCGATAGAAATGATAATTAATCCGGTAAGGGATTTAATTCAATTCAATTCTAAAACCAAAAGAAGATCTTTACGACGATTAAAAGACCCTTGTAAGATAAAATTAAAAGGTTGAATAAATTATAATTTTTTTAAACCAAAGTAGAACTTTTTTCGTCCTTTGTTCAGTCTGTAGGAGTTTTACTTGAAACTAGACTCAACATATACCCCAGGAACTTTTAAAAATTCTTTAAACTTATTAAATCCTTCACATAAAAAATTACAGAAATGGTCTTTTTTACAAGTGCTCTTTCAACTCACATACCATTTCTGTAATTTTTTAATTTTGAAACCTTGTCTGGTCCTACTGAAAAGTTTTGAACTGGTGCTATGGATTGAACAGAGGGTGAAACAACTTCTACTTTGATTTAAAAAATTAATAAATTAAAATAAGTTTAAATATTTTTAATATCCAAATTCCAAAATATAAATTAACTTAATTCCATATTAAACAACTTTAATAAAAAATTATTTAAAATAAAATATTAACTAGATGTATAACAAAATTTAATAAAAGACCAACTTTTACATTTTTTAATTCAAAATTTCGATTCCAAAAAAAAAAACACCTATTCAGTCAAATCCATAGTTAGTCTTGTTATTTTTCACATCACATTACATTCCAATTGTTATCACAATAGAATTACAACAAAAAAATGGAATTCTACAATGGATTATATAAGTTATAACAAAGTTTTAAAAAAAAAAATATGTAATTTTTAAACTAAATATAAAAAAAAACTATAACCAGAACTTACAAACTTGTAATTTAAAAGATTATTATCATTTAAAATTCCTTGTTAATCACACACATAACTTTCATATATGCCATTTATATGCCAATATGTTCCAATGTAATAGCCTCCAAATACCACAATGAAAGTACCACCACCCTCTTCAAATAAATAAATGAACAAATAAAATGAATGAATGCATCCATGCAGTCCATCCATAGTCGCATATTAAATGCAATTTTCCCTTTATATTTTATAAAACTTACATACAATATTCGACATTGAACATTCATTCATACATCCGTTATATTAGTAAATAATACCGTTATTAAAAAAAAATTTTAAATACATATTTACTTAAAAAAAAAAATAGCCACAGTTTATGCAATTTTTTTTCGAAGACTTGTTTCCTTTTTTTAAATTTTATTGTCCATCCATCTCTTTCACTCCCAAAAAACATGTGCAATATTAACAAGTAACAAATCATGAATATACCATTGCCTTGCATTGCCTTGCATTGCCTTGTTTTTTTTATTCCTTCAAAACTTTATTAACAGTTTCATTAAATAATATACAAAACAGTTGCATTTATCAGGAAGTTTAAAAACCGAAAAAAAATAAAAGAAATAACGGAATATGCAACCACATCATAACCTAAAGAGTTACTTTACAGTTATTTATATTTTGGGGAAAAAAAAAACCAACAAATTATTGCCTAAAGGCACACATTTATATATGGAAAGTTTATTTATGAGAATTGAGAACACAATATATATATATATATATATATATATGAAAAAATAGGATTAAAATCACAGACCTGGAACAGAACAGAACCTATATAACTGTAAAAAAACACAAAAACTACAAACTTTTTTTTTGAAAACTCATATGAAAAGAACAAAAAAAAAATATTATCAGAAATATTAAACCAACCCTCTCATAACACTTTTATTTATGATCTGAAATTGTGCAATTGCATTAAAAAAACAACAAAAAAAAAAAGTATATATATATATATACACATAAAGTTTTACGGTATAAAATACAAAAGTTTATAATTTTCGCCTCATAACCGTTACCGTTACTTTATTCTTTTAATTTTCCTATTTTCCCTATTTTCCAATTTTTTTTTATGCTTTTTTGATTTTTTTTTATATATATATATATATGTATATATGTAGTGTATACTGTTTAAAATTTGTGTAAAATGCAATTTTGCACGCAAAAAATTATGCAAAAAAATAAAAAACTAACTGTAAAATAAAAAAATAATAACGGAACAAATTATATTTTATATTCTCAACTCTTAAAAAACAGTCTTTGTAAAATGCAAAATTTGTTTGAGAACTTTACAAAAAAATTAAATTCTTTTGAATTTCCTTCCAAACTGCATAATAGGGCCACTTAAAATCAACATGAAAAGAAAATTAGCCAGTTAACTGTAATTATATAAGCTTCAAATCAAAAAATTGAAACGGTAGTGAAACTGAGAACAATTTTTTAAAGTATACAACGCCTATAAATATGCAATAGAAAATGATATTTGAAATTTTTTAAATAAAATTGCATTGGAAAACTTAAATTTAACTCATATTAACTGAAATATATTTATTTATATAAATATAATATGTATGTGATGTATATATATAATATAATATTTATGTAATATATATGTATATATATAAAATGCATATGTATGTATATTTAAATACTTGTTCCTTGCAGTTATCCTTGTTAGTAAAATGCAGTCTTTCAAACTGTATTATGTGCATGTTAATTTTATAAATTGATAAACTGTTGTACAAAATTTTGAAATCACACATGAATGAATTTATAATTTTTTTGTAATACCAAATGTTTATGGTTTTTATGCAAAGTACAACAAAATCAACAGAAAAAATTTAAATACAAGGTTGCGTTTTCTGATTTCCGATATTTCTTTTGAAAAAGCATAAATGCAACATTAAAAGGATCAACATATTATTATGATATTATGTTTTTATGTAGGTAATATTATTCATGAATCACATGGTGTACATGGTGATTAAAAAGGAAAAATTAAGAAACAAAGAAAACAAGGATTTAGAAATTTTGTAATATTTTTTTCTAGAAATATAATGAATTTTCATATAAGATTAGGCTGTAAAAGTTAAATTTTAAAAACATAAACTGAAAAGTTAAAATTAAAAAAATTTTAAATTCATATTAAGTGTAATTTTATAGGTACTTTGAATTGCTTGTAGTTTTTCATTTAATTGTTTCCGGCGTTATATACTTGCAATTTAATTTTTACATTTAATCTAGGGTAATTCATTTATTTATTCATTTTTTTATCAAATTTATAATTTTATAATTATAGATTATAAAAATATGGAAAATTTGTTTAACAGTAAATTAAAAATTTTAATCACCTTCGTTCATGGAATCCAATTAAATTTAAATATTATTATTATTAAAAAATATTTTTTTTTTAAATTTTATTTTGTGTTAACAAGTTAATATAAATTATTAATTTTATCTGAAATTAAATTCTCTTAAAAATTTTGCGAAAAAAATCTAATAATTTTAATATAAATTTAATATAATTTCTATTGAAAAATTTAATTGGAAGATATTAAGTGGTAAATAGGTATGTAATAAAAAAGTATATTTAATATTGCAATAATTAATTTACTAATTAAAAATAATTTAAATAGATATTAAGTTCTTCAGAACAAGTTGGTGCTCAATACACGGAATCTGAGATATTTTTTTATGTGCAGGGTGTTTTCTAATTAAGTGCAATACCACTGCATAGGTACGTATGAGTAGGCACATTTTTTGTATATGGACATCATCTAGTTTCCAAGATATGGGGGGCTTAAATGAAATTTCAATATCTTTTTTCATAATTTTACTCTTAACTCTGTTTCTAGACTTCTTATGAAAATTGTGTAAAATGTATTTGAAAGCTTAACAAATCCTCTTTTAAACAAGCTATTAAACAATTCTATCTTTTAAAGTTTCAAAACTGCGAGCTCCTACATTTAAAAAATGTTGAAGTTTTAATAAAATTTTTTTTTGAAAAATCCACATATACGTTATGATGTTACATGAGAACGTTTCTAAATTTTATAACACAAAATATATTTACTCCATAAGTACCTATGCAGTGGTATATAGCAGTGCACTTAATTAGGAAATTTTTGATTAGGGCTCTAAGCAACGTTATAACGGTGCGTTTATATATTGAAGCATTAGTATAAGAGAGTTGATTTTTAATAATCTTTATAAGCTAAAATTGAAATAATTAAAACTTTTAAAAAAGTTTCTTATTAAATTTCTAGAATTGGTTACTAATTTTCTAATATTTGTCACTAATTTTCCAATCAGACTTTGTTTTACTTTGATAGTCATCTCTTTTCATATTTGTAATTTTTAAATACATTATATTGGGTTGCTTATAATTTTAAAAAGAGCCAAAGATTTAACCAACAAACAAATTATTCAAAAAAAATTTCTTTTATAATCTTTAATAGCTTGGAAAATTGAAAGATGCTTGCTTGAGGCTCTTATCATTTGCTGTTGATTAAAGCGATAGTTCAATATTAATACTGCAATTAAAAATATGTATATGTATATAAATAATTTTCTCCGCTAAATTAATATTAACTAGTAGATCTTCTAGTACAAACTCGTTCTAAAAAAATTGTAATTTCTTAATTTCCCTCACATAAATATTAATTACATTACAGTTTCCAACTTAATATTATTGCAATATCAAATTACTTGAACTGAGGACTACAGTGAAGCACTACCACCTTACAATAACTATAAGTAACTTAGAACTGTATGAACGTTTAATTTATATTTATGAAGCTTCTATATTCATTAAATTAGAAAAAATTCTAAAATAAAATTAAAAAGTAATAAACAATTTTAATAAGTTTAATCACTTAATACTTCAAGTTCTTATTAACCCAAAGTTTTACGATGTAATAAATTAAAATTAAAGAATAAAAAGTTAAAAATTTTCAAAAAAATAAAAACTACTTAATATAATGCAGTTGATTAAAATAAATAAAATAATAAATCATAAAAATTCTAATTCAATTTAGTTCAAAATTAAAATTCATTATCTTGTCCCTTATTAAAAAAAACAGCAGTACTACATTTTACAATTTTCTCAAATATTTTGCTAAAATTATAATATTTTTTCTCAAAAATAAATAAAACAAATTTTTAGCGCCGCTCTCAAAAAAAAAAGAAAATTCCTAAAAAAAAATAAAACTGTAGGCGGTTTTAAATTCACACAACAAACATTTAAATTAAAAAAAAAAAAAAAATACTTTTCATTTTATCTAACATGACAATCTGATATGTAAAAAAAAAATAAAACAAGTTATAAATCATTCCCTAAACTAAAACTAAAAGTTGATATCTGACTCATAAATTCATTCTTTCTTTCTTTATCTTTTACTAGAAAATTCTTTGTTGTTGTTGTTTTCATTTTGTTCTTGTTTTTTTTTGCACCATTTGTGGATACTATAAAATTGCAAACAAATTCAATTTAATTTTATATTTTCTATATAAAGAAATTTTTTATATTTTATTTTTCAATTTTTTATTTAAATTTTCTTTTTAATAAAAAAATTATTACAATATTGCCTCCTGTGAGGTTTGAACTCACGACCCCTGGTTTACGAGACCAGTGCTCTACCACTGAGCTAAGAAGGCCATATTGAGCACTTTGCCAAAGTAACTACAAAACTTTATCCACATTAACTATATACAAAATATAAAACTCATATAAACATTTTGTATTTTTTCTTTATTATTATTTTTGATGCTATACATTTCTCTTAAAAATTTAAAATGTTTCCAAATGTCATTATTTAATGTTTATATTCATTATAAATTCTTTCAAAGTAAATTTATTTTCTCATTTCATTCACCTTATCTACTGTTGTAATAATAAATTAGAATGTAGCTAATAGCTACAAATACATTTGTATATTTTTACATTTTTCACTTTATAAACAAAATAATACAATATACATTCATAAATGTATATAGAATAAAATGTTTATAAATACAATGCCGGTATTGGATTTTCACAACATTTTTTAATTTTTGTTATTTTTCTTATTTGTCAACTTAAAATAAAATAAAATTCCTAATAAGCTGTAAGCAGTCAAAGTACTTCATTTGTTTGTGTAAAGGTTTTGTCGCTGTGATGTGATGCCGTCGAACTATGTTGCTGAGTAAGAAAAATTTAATTTGCTAGTAGCGTTAAGAGTAGCGATACAAAAACAAAAACACTAAGTAAAATTTTTGAGAGAAAATTTTGTTATTGTAAAATGTTGAGAGAAACTAATATGTTGAATGTTGATATGAAATTTTTAAATTTTTCTGAAAAAATTATGATACATACATTTTTTTGATGTTGCTAACTAAAATAAGTTGCAAAAAAATTTCAAATGTTGATAAATAAATTTGTATACAGAATTACTGTATTTTGTTAAGTATTGAAAAAAAAAATACTGCAACATTTTTTAAAGCCTTATTGTATTTTAAATGTGTTGTAGATACATGGAATCAAAATGCATATAAAATGCATATAAACAAATCTTTTTTTAGTATTTGAAAAATTAAAGCTTTCAATTGGAAATTAATTTTATAGGTATTTATGTAATGATTTATGAATAAATTATTGCAATAATTTTATTAGATTTTATTCTATATTTTTAAAAATTTTAAAATAATAAACTATGCAAAAGGTAATATGTATCATAATGTAAACATCGAAAGGTAAATAAAGATAAATAATTTATATAAATATGAAAATTTTTATTTATTATTTTCAGGAAAAAATGTTTCAGCAACAGGAAACAATTAGAAAAATTAATCAATCTAATGGAAGCAACCACAAAAAACTCATTGCAAAAATTATTAGTAGTAAATTTAATGCAGCACAAAATAAACCGTCTAAAAACTAAAAAAAATTTTTCGTTTAAATTATTTTTATAATACCGACATTTCTGTTGTCAAAAAATCAAAATTAAAACAACTTGATTCAATTAATTGAAACTAATTCAATTGACTTAGCCGACACCGGGAAATTTTTGAGTGAAATTGAAAAATGTCAAAATCAACCAAGTTGAATTGATTCTCCCGACACCACCTTTAGTGAAATTAAAAGGAAACTAATCGTTTCTTATTTCTTTCATTATATTTTACTCAAACGCTCAATAGTATTTATATTAGATATAAAAAATATTGAATGTTTATGAATAATTGTGATATTTGACTGTAAAAAAGTATAAATAAATTCTTTTTAGGAAAATTTTAAATTTTAAGAGTGCTTTTAAATATAGATTTAAGTTTAATATTTCTTTTTTTAGGCATTATTAGACAACTTGTTTTTTTCCATGTTTTACATACCTTCATCTTCAGATAATTTAACTACCTAGGTATGTGAAATATTAATTTGTATATTCACAAGCAAATGAAGATAACAATTTAAATTTGTGCATTACCTTTTTACGACAATGTCAACTTAGTTAAATAATAATCGTAGAGGAATCACGAGCCATACATGACTATCTACCTATACATGACTACAACCCAGCGTTATATTCACACTTTTCTTTCCTGTCAATTCAATCATCTCAGAATTTCTATTATGTATTTAATTGTTTAGTTAAATATACATAAATAACAAACAAATAAAGATGCCTATGTTATTTTCAGTGAAGAAGCCTATCAACAGTATAAATATATCTGTCAGATACATTTACAAGACTATTGTAATCATATACAACATTATGTATTTAACTATGTATGTACATATAATAAAAACATTAAAAATAGTATCTAAAAGATATTAGGTACGTACTTCTTGTACCTCATTCATCAAATTTAAAAACTGTAAATTTAACACAATGCCTCTATAAAAACTACAATACAGCAGATCCATGAGTTTTTTTTCCACTTGAAGGTGGAAATTAAGATGAAATTTGTTTCCACATCACATATGAGTATTTATAAACAAATATAATATGTACCTAACACATTGTTTACCAATTTTTTTTTTTTTTTTTTAATACCTTTTGTTTATGTTTTTATTTAATAACTTTGGGTTGATGTCTTCTTCTTTTTGTATTCTTGTATTCAATTCTGTTCTGTTATTGTTTAAACTTCTAAAAACACAATCTTTAAACACTAAACAAAAATGCTGTAATGTTTATTTTACTGTTTTTATTTTTATTTTTATAGTTTTTAAAGTTGAACGTGTGTTTTATAATTTTTTTTTATATAAGCATCAAGTTTGATTATATATTTAAGTATATATCTGCTGTGTACATATGTACATATATATTAAAATAAACAATTACATTACATACTTGGTACGTACATATCTATAAGTATATTATTATGTTAGATACATTTGAACAGATATAAATAATTTGTTTTTTATAAAAACTTTAAAACTATTTTCTATCATAAATTAAAAAATATGAAAAAAAAAAGAAAATAAACATAAAATATAGACATGGAATAAAGTTATTATAATAACAACCCTTCAAAGTATTTAAAAAAACTAAATTAAAAAAATTTCCTTGATTTGCCAGACATTCATTCTACTTTGCATCATGAACTGATGATCTAAAGGTAAATACAGGTAATTGAGAAAATTTAGTTAAAGGCAAAAATAATTAGCATTGAATTATAAAAAAAAAATTGATAGGTATTCTAAACAGTTAAAAGGTATTTGAACTTTTATTAAAATTAAAATATGAGATTGTTTTAAAAAATAACTAGCTATACTGATTCTATCATGGAATGAATTTGATCATGAGATGATCATTTGGTGAATAATTCAAGTAATATCAATGATTTGTGTTTTAGGACTAGAATTTCAATCTTTTTCAATTCAGGGAATAAATTTACTTCGGGCTTTTTTTTACTGGGACCTTTACGTGCTAACTGTTCCTGTTCACTATTTTGGCAACAGCCTTACTCCGATGCATGCCCATGTGCATTTCGGAACAGGGGAAAATTAAATATATTTTTTCTTATTAAAACTGATCAAATAAAGTGCATATACAATTTACATAATATGTTGTAATAATTTTGTATTTGAGTTATATGGTATATTTCTATGTCTGTGAGTTATATTATTCAATTAAATTATTTGTTTATATCGCTATATTATTTTTTTTTATTAAAGATATATAATTATTGATTAAGTCATTTATTTAAACCCAATGGCGAATGAGAGCCGAGTCGAGTCGAAAATCTTAAAAAATATTTATTCCCACATTCTCTGAGATTCGAAACCGTGAGCCTTCCGCATAAAAGGTCGGCACTCTGACCACTGCGCCACTCAAACCATTTATAAATTACATGTAGAGTGTATTTCTAAGTGCTATAAATATTTCACATTTACCAAATTAAAATATTGATATAGAAATTATCTCATATGCATAGACTATTGTATTTGAGGTTCACCAATCGAGGTAATATTTTACACTCAGTTCAGTAATAGTTTTTAAATTAAATAAAGATGTTTTTTTTTAATTCAGTGGTTTATTTCTTTATTTAAAATTATAATCTAGGAATAGGTAATATGTTCTTTTTTACGAAACGTAATTGTGAATATTATAGAGGATGGGGGTGAATGAAAATGGGACAAAACAAAGACTCATCTTCCAAAATTGCCAACTTATGCAGTTACAAAATGATTAGATTATAATAAAACCCACACTTTTGCAATTTAAAAAATTATAGAAATCTTATTAATGCAGAAGTTGAATGTAGTAAGAAAAGTATGTTAAGGTCCATCGATTAAGATGTTGGTGTGCCTACATTGGAATTCATTAGGAAGGATTCATTATTAGGAATTTTATACCTTTTTGATTCAAATAATAATTTGTTATCTACGAGTATATAAAAAATTAAAAATAGTTCAAATATTACAATAGACATTTCTTAGGACCCAATTTACTTTTCTAATTTTAATTAAATTTTTAAAGTATTTTTACATCTTTGGTCTTATGTTCAATCTGTAATCTCTTAGAAATTTTTTTAATAACTAAAACTTTTGTTTATAAAAAGATTGATTTTTTCTTCAGTTAAAAATTTGATTACTGTGTAATATGTATGTATAAATTTTCATTTTCATCTAATTTATTTAAAATATTCCTCAATGAAGTTTCAATTTCTCTATTAATTTTAAAAATTAGTTCTATTTATCCCCGCTCCCCTTTATTTTACACCATCTATAAAATTTTCTTGAAGTTACAAAAAAAATTACAATCCCCATAAAATCACTTCATAATTTACATACAAACATACAACATACCTACCTACCTATATAATTTGCAAAACAATCTAACAAAATTTTAGCATCTCTCGAAGTCTCAACTCAATGTAAATTATATAAATAAAAATAAATAAGATAGATATATAAAATATACATAGCACATACATATATAACTTTCTACCCAGCTCAATTGATTTGTAAAAGAATAAAAGAAACTATAATATCGTATGTAATCTGTAATGTTTGGTTAACATTTTAATGTCTTAACATTTTTTTATTTTATATTATTATTATGTTCCTTTCTCTCCTTTTCTTTTTGTTGTTTGTTTTTAGTTCTTTTAGTTTTTTTTGTTGTTGTTGTTTTTTATTTGTTGCCTGCTATCTGTTTACTTTAGAGTACCTGTTAAACATAAATGAAAACACTTTTCTGACACCTTTTTTTGTGATTATTATTATTGTTGTTGTTGTTTTTGTTATTATTATTATTATTGAAGTACACTTGCAGCATATAAACGGTAAAAATGTATATATAAAAAAAAAACCGTTTCAATGTTGCTTTAAAGAGCAGCCAGAGTATGTAAACATCTTTGGTGGCATATGAGAAATCATTATTATTATGTATGTAAACAGTGATGGGAAAAGAGTAAAAGGAGAGTGGGTGTTGTTTTTGTTTTTTTTTTTTGGATTTTGATACTTGATATTATTTTTGTTTATCTATTTTTGTTATTTATACTGTATAATGTATATATATATATATATATATATATAAACTAATAATGATTATGATAATAATGACGATTTTCAATGATGTTTATGAGTTTATATTATAAATATATGTTACTATTGTATATATATATATTTCGTAATAATATGTTTTAAACAAAAACTTATGATTATGAATTTAGTTTGTTTGTATATATATATATATATATATATATATACTAATATCATTTTTTTATACATACTTATCCTCATGATAATAATATGATGACTTTAAATGAAATAAAGAATACATGGTATTTAATTTTTATTTTCTTGACAAAATTCTTGAAATTTTTTTTTATTATTACTGTCATAATGTTGATATTCTAGGCATATATGATAAATTTATTTGCATACATATGTATGTATAAATGTAATAATTAAGTATGTTATTTTATTTTCTTTTTTTTTAGTTATAATATTTTAAATATTATTTACATAATAATGGCACAGGTTCACCCTTAATTTAACCAGATATTTACTTGAAATTATTTTATTATTTTTTTTTTATTTATAAGTTCTTTACTAGTTATAAGTTGGTTTGTTTTCATTTTTCTTTAATCTTATTTATATTTCATTTATAATTCATTGTTTATTTATTTATCTTATTTATTAAAAAAATAAAACAAGAAAGATAACATTTAATTTTATTCTAGTTTATGATCTTAATAAGTTATTTTTTTTCTAGATTTGTTATAAGGTATCATATGTGCCATGTGATAATGTGATAGGTGAAATGGATTAACAATTAACATCATATCATATACACAGAGAAAAAAAAATATTTAAAAATAATAAACATAATATAAAACTTACATAATATATGTAAAATTAAAATATATGTAGGTAATGTGTTGGAGTTTGGTTTTGGAAATCTTAACCATTATAATGACGGAGTTCTTATTTATGAATTTAACTTAATTTTATGGGAGATTAATTACCTTTTTATATTTATCTTAATATTTATTTATTTATTGAATTGTAGTACAAGACAATAGTAAATATTGCCTGATAATATTAATGCTTTGCCGATTTGACATTTGGACTTATTATTAAATTATTGTAATATACGAGTACACTATACTTTTTTATTAGATATTATCCGACCAGGGTTTGAACCCGAGACTTTTCGATTGAAGTTTAATATTTTAAATATAGTTAGATATGCTGAGGCAATATTATAAGCTAGAAAATAAATGAGCCAATACAGTATACAAACCTAACCTACCTAATTATAATAAAAGTGTAAATTATTTGAAAATTAATTTGGACTAATAATCATTTCAATTAATCTCATGTGTATTCCTATATAAGAGGAATTTGAAAAATTAGGATCGGCAGCTTAAATACTTATTCAAGTAATTTAGTTTACCTTATTCAAGTTTAGTTTGCTTGTAAGCTTTAAGCCAACAGAATGGTATTCGCTTTATTTAAATGAAAAAAATGTCTCAAAAAAACCTTTTCGAAATCATTTTCATAAATTTCCAAGATTAAAGCTTTCATTTACTTAAAAATAAGGTATCTTATATATATTGCCCTAAATTTAAATTAGTAAAAGTACTTTCAGTTCTATAACACGAAGTCTTTAATAGGTATTTGACTTTATAACAAATTGTTATTGTATAATTGTATATTTAAAATAGTTCATAAGTTATATTAACCCTTTTGCAGTAAATAATGGGTTTTAGAACCTCCTTATTGTATTTCATACCTATTTAATGTAAAGTTTATAATTTGATTTTGGTGCATACATTCATTTTTAATTAGGTGTTGAATGAGGCATTAACTGTTAAACCTCAATTTTAAGCCTTAGTTGGTGACAAGTCTTTACATTTATTCAATTAAGTTAATAATATTTCTATTAAAGAAACATACTGGATAATTCAATTTATCCTAGTTCGCGCATAATAGTTTTAATACTATAAGTTTCTAATTAAATTAAACCAGTTTAACCAATATGTGGTAACCAATAATTAACTTTTTAAGTAGAATTTTGTTTGTTGAAATGTTTTTTTATACTCTGCAGTCTTTCATTAAACTCTAATCCTAAGTAAAAAATAACGAGGATCGAACTCAGGTCTGTTTACACCCCAAGCAACTTCTCTATTATAATTCTTATGAATTTATGGTCAGATTTCTAATATTAATGTACCACTAACTTACAGAATGAAAAATAAACCCATAGACACAGGCAAGTTCATATAAAAGTACATATATAAATAGTATGCAATTCCTTTTTATCAAAATTTTTCAGAGTGTGCATACGTGCTTGTCAAAAAGCAACAAAAAACAAATTGTGATTATTTATACAAGACTATAGTGTGTAATTTTAACCACTTCTGGAAAAATTATTTTATTTTACTTCAAATTAAATAAAAAAACAAAACAATAAATGAATAGAAAAATAAAAATTAGAATAATTATACTAATAAAACTAGAAATTTAAAACTTTTATATAATACTTTATTCTATCCATATACAGCTCATATGCATTATTTTATTTAATTTTTTATTTTCCTTATTATAATAGACTTATATTTTATATATATATATTTATAAATATGTACCTATAAATATATTTAATATGGCACCTTAAGTACATTACCTCAATCTTTATTATAATAATAAATATTTGAATTAAAAACAACGACCTCAAAATGACAACAGCTTTTTTAAATTGAATTATATTTTAAATATATAATTTTTATACATATTATACATATTTATTTTAGTTTAATTTTCTATCTCTTTCTATGTTTAGTTTAGACACTATATAATATAATATGTTAATTTCTTCTTCTTTTTTGTAGTCAATTTTCATATTCATATCATAATATGGTAACGTCCATAGATTTTATAATAAGAATTTATTATAATGAGTTGTTGTTTGTGTTTTTGTTTTTAGCACATTTTTAAAATTTTTTGTAAAAATGTGCCTATATAGCTTCACTCTGTCCATCCGTCTGTCCGTCCGTCCGTCCGTCCGTATATGTTTACAAAAACTTTTACACCGTTTGTAATAGAGTAAAGAAATTTTAACCATGGGTAGTTGTTGCAAAAAAAATAGTTTCGTAGAAGAATTTTTTTCTATAGCCCCATCTGTTACGGGACTACAGCCCCCCAAAGTTGACAAAAGCCCTATACTTAAATTGTTTTAACAAAAGTTCTGTTAAATATATTTTCAATCTGGAAACGGCAAACGATAGCTAGTTTCATAAAATTTTTAAATTTCTAAAGGCAAATGTTAAGGGTTGCCATACGGTACTAAAATTGAACATTACACCAAAACTCAATTTTTGCAAAATTATTGCTCACACATATTTTCTGAACGGTTCAAGCTAGAGTCTTGGGTGTTAGATACTCATAAATTAGTAGGAGTCGGTCAACAAAATTTTTTTGTCAACCCCCCTATTTAGGAGCTATAAGGGCTCGAAAATTGAAATTTTGCTATTTTTAAACACCTGTAACTTGAATACCTGTCCAATTTTTTTTATATTAATATGCAAAATTTAAAGGTCCAACATTATATTTTAACATGTGTTAAACGTTTTTCTTAAATTTAAAAGCGGTTCCTTAAATTGAAGAAAGTGTCTCTCAGTTTTACCCCTTTTTGCTTAGATAGTATAATTCTAAGTAAAATTCCAAATTTTTGTGGCTAGAACATAAAAAAATGGAGAGGGGGGAAGGGGAGTTAGATGAAGTTAAATCCTTGAGAAATTTGGCCCATAGAAGGGCTATAACAACTTTAAAATAAAAAATTAATATTTCCAAAGTTAAACTCAGTATGTAATATAATATAATTTTGAAAATGTGCTTTTTTAAAAACCCTTGGTTTTTTTTCATTACTTGTTTTTGTTGTCTAATTGATATGTGCAACACGATATGTTAATATTTATGCAGTTCGTTTTTTTTTTAATTTTTTTTCTTATTCTATGTAAACTAAACATACATATATAAAATATTGGAACGCGCTCTTCTAACTATATATATGTACGATATAATTTTTTAAGTAATTTTTATGTTTAAAAAAATAAAAAAAAAGCACAATTTTCAATATAAAAGCAAACAAACAGCAAAGTTATGTTTATCATTATGAAGTTAAGGTATTCATTACATGATATGAGTATTTAAAAATTAAAGAAAATATGTATGTAGGTACAAACGATTTCTCGTCTTATGAAAATTAAATAAATTATGAATTTAAACAAAAAATAATCTTAAGTGTTATTTTGTAATGTTATTAAATTCACTTGTGAATTCAATTCATAATTCGTTTTTATCATAAGGTGAACTCGAATCGTTTCTAAATGTAGGAATTATACTAGACGCGGATGTTATTATATAAAACGCGGATGCAATGATTTATGTACATAAAATGTCCCTACTTTCATACGTTACAGTCGCCCTTAGAATAGTCGCGTATTGATAAAATTATTGTTTAATAGAAGCCGCGCGTTGGAATTATACTGAATGTTCCTCCGACCCTCTGAAATGTAAAAAAACGCGGATGAAAGGATTTAAATATATAAAATGGTCCTACTTTTTCTACGCTACAGTCGCGTTTAGAATAATGCATTATATTGAAAGAATTATTATTTAATTGAGATTTTGAAGCTTCGCATTAGAATTATAATCGACGATGATGATGTTTTTTCCCAATCTATGAAATATAAAAAACACTGAAACATCGCTTTAAATATATAAAGTGTGTTCTTTCGTTCCCACGTCACAGTCGCGTTTAAAATAATCGTATATTTATTATTATAATTATTAAAAAGAAAAAAATAATTTATAATATAATTATTAATATAATTATTATTTTCTTTTTAAATTTCGAAACCTCGTAGGAACTTCTTTAACGTTTAGTATAATTCCATCGTAATAAAAATTGACATTTAAAATAGTAAGTGATTTTTGACATAATAAAAATATAAAGAAAATCCATTATTTCATTATACACAAATATATAAAGGAATAATAATATTAAAATAAATATTTGCTTTATAATAAGAATTTCTAAATACATAGTATAATTTAATAACTTTATTATCTGTATATAGTGTCAAATAGTGTGTCATAATAATATAAGTATGCCAATCATAATACATAATATGAATTATATTATTAAAATTATTATAGATAATATTCTTCAAATTATAATAAATTGAATTAACTATTACCCTATTACTTCGATATTCTTAAGATAATTATGATTTAAATTTATTTGTATTTAAAATTACAGGCCTGTTAAATGCACAAAGCAAAGTATGCAATTTTTATGTAGAAATTTCACATTGTTAAAACCTATTAAAATGCTAAAGAGCTGATAATATTTTGACTCATCTTGATATATATATCTTGACCCTTAATCAGTTTCTTACGTTGAATTAAATATAGGAATTTTAATATATGTGTTATCTTAATTGATTGAATTGAAAAGCAGGGCGTGATAAAAATTTAAATATGATGTTATGTGGATATATGTTTTTGCCAGGCCTATGTTTTGCAAGGACTATGGTAGTTGATATTGAAAATTTATTTGCAATAATTTATAAATATGTAGGTACATTATAATATGATGTAGGTGATTATCCTGGAGCTATGACTACATACTATACCTTAAATAACTTGTAGTTTAAATATAAATAACAAAATACCCAAGAAGCAAAAAAACCTGTATAAAATTTGAATTTGACAGATCCTTATTAAATTTTTATTAAATAATAAAACCTTACTTAATATAGGGAAAATCTTTAGTCATGTATTAATGAAAAACAACCGTAGGTATGTCAAATTATATGAACAACGTTACATAACAACTTTCTAACACCTTCCTAACCTTCTAACTCAATTGTGCTAATGCGCTTAAAAAAATCTTAAAAATTTGAATTAAAAGCACGTGTTTTTATAATTATTTAAAGTGTGATATTTGCACTAGAAATCATTTCCAATATCCTTCAGGAATTTGCAAACTACAAAGTAAGTTCTCATTAATTGCATTTTTAATTTTAATTTTTTTTTTTTTTTATTACATAAAAAAACAAGGAAGAGTGTAGTAGAGTAGACTGTGTCAACTCTGGGATACCCGTATGACCATAACATATACATTATATCATCCGGTTAATTACTTTTGGCAAAATTTCAAACATTTAGCTTTATTAGGTGTAGAGTAATGCTCATATAAAAGAAGGAGTTGTATGGCAGCTACTCGAACCCGTGGACCAAAATGGCTGGATTTAAATAGCGATTCCAGTTTTTGCATAAAAACGAATCTGTGAAAATTTCATAATTCTAGCTCCTTTACTTTTTGAGTTATCGTGATGACGGACGGATAGACGGACGGAGGGACGGACATACATAGCTAAATCGATTTATTTTTCGATTTTGATCCGATCCATACACTTGAGTCTATATCTAGCCCCCTCCTTCTTTGCGTTACAAACGTAATGGCAAATTTATTATACCCTTGGACTATATAGTCATACGGGTATAAAAAGATTCCTTACAACTGAGTTAATTACTTCATAATTATTATTTCGTTTGAAAAATTAATTTTAAAATACAAGGAAACAATGTGAGTGAACAACTCATACAAAATTTTTATTATGACTCATATACAATTGTGTCATAATGTATTAACATGTATTTAAGTATTGTTTTAAATCTTATAATTCAATTTTTTTTCCTTTTAAAAAGTAAATATTTAACATTAAAAATAAAAACAAAAAAAAAATTAAAAACAATTTTAATAAAATTAACTGATGTATAAAATTGAGTCTTTTAAATTTAATAGCACATATAACTCTTTTGGTATATTTTGTTGTTGTTGTTGTTCTTTTCTGTTCATTTTACGTCAATTCTATTTAATTTGATGTTTATGAATGCAATTTACTATGAAAATAAAAAAAACAAAATAAAAAAAAAATAAAAATGAAATTATATTTTAAAAAGAAATTTATTTTATGTAATTTTTTTGACTCTTTGTGTTCGCGCACAAAAATATATAAGTACATTTTACATAAATATTTATATTGAGGTGTGCTAAAATAGACACAAATAATTTTATTTATTTTTTAAGTAAAATGTAACGTAAAAGTCAAATGAAAAATATGAAAAAAATAAAAAGAATATCCATAAAATTTTAAGAGTTTGTTCTGTCTTCTCCTCTAATTTTAAATTACATATTTAAATAGTAATTTTCATTTTTATTATTACATATTAGTTTTCAGTTTTTTTATATTTTTTTATGTAGTTTAAAAGCGTTGCTATATTGCATTGCAATGCGTTTGTTTTAATTTCATTTTAGGTTATGTTTTGTTTTTGTTTTTTTGCTATTATTCCGAATATATTTAAGTTTGTTGTTTGTTCAACAAGTTTGTAATAAAATAAAAATTAAATAAATTTTTTTTTTTTTCCCCGTAAAGAATATAATAATTTTTTTTTTTTTTTAGTATGTACGGTAATATGTTTTGATCTAAGGCGGGTTGTACATTGATATTCAATGACTTTGGAAATGTAAAATGCTAAAATGATTAGATCATCTGAGAGGATTCCGAAAGACTTTTGATTTCTGAAGGTTATATTGTTGAAAAGGTTGTTATATGAGTTAAATTTTAATCTAAATTTGATAGTTAAAGGTTAAAGCCGTTTTACATTTCAGCGATTGAAAACGGTTAATAAATTTTGATATTTAAAAGTTTAAAATCTTCACTTTCATAAGATAATGAGTTTAGGGATTTGGTATCAATGCTATCAGTTGACATTTGAAAAATTTAATCTTTTTACTCGTGTGGACAATATTGACAGGTATATTAAAATTGCTCCTCCATTTATTTGTTCATACTCATCAAATTACAAATGATAAATATAAACTCAAGTATTAGAATTGGAATGAAATTGAACTAAAAATCGATTTAGCAATGTGCGTCAACATGGTAACTACAAAAATCAAAGACAGGCAGAATCCAGGAAACTCACAAAAAGTTAATTAATTGAAATATTTTTTAGATTCCATATTGTTTACCCTTTTTCTAGGTCCTCTTCGGATAGCTACAGTAAAAGTGAACTGAAGTGAATTTCTATAAAACTAATAACACAAGGTCTTTTTTAAAAAATTTAATTCATTTTGCAGGGGATTCTTTCAAAACTCAACTTTTACAAATAAACGTCGTGATTCTAGTTTTGTAGTCTTTACCTAGTCTTTCTAGGTAACATCAGTTAAATTATTTATATGTATTTTTAAAGCTTATATTCATATAACATCAATGCATCTATAAACATTAATGCAGCCCATCACCAATTGCATTAATAGCTGTGTAAAAAATGGCTTAGTGAAAATAATGATAAATGAAACTGAAGCTGACAATTTTATAGATATATCAGTGCAGCACCCGCTTAATAATTTTTTGCAATATTTGAACGCAATGTATAATTTATGTATGAAATAAGTAATAATTAACTCTTTACATAGTTATAAAACAATTTCAAATATAAGGTACTAATGTACATACATATGTATAAAATGTGGGCATAATTGTAGAACAAAAAAAAATAATAAAAAAAAAATAAAAAACATTGTGTTTAAATCAAAATAAACGCATAGAAAAACCAATTTAATTTTTTTTTTAAACGCATGTAAATTTGTTGAAAATTTAAAAATTATAAAGTTATGTTGGGGTTATGTTTGCTGTCGAAACCAATTTTTTTTTTTTTTTTTTTTAAATTCAGTACGAATATTCTAATCGTTCTAAAGGTTTCTTCATTTTATTTCGATTTTTTTTTTTTTTAAATTATTTTTTCCATTAGATTTATGACTTTTTATGATGAAAAAAAAAAAAGAATACAAAAACGTCATGTAAACAAATAAAAAAAAAAAAATTAACGATTTCTGTTTGAAATTCAATAACCGTAAAATTAATTTTTATGATTTTCATATTTTACTTTTAATTTTTTTTTTTTTCGTTTTTATTCTTCTTGTTTTTCTTTTGTAAATAGTGTTTAACATATTTTAAAAAAAAAAAATTTTCATTAATAAATTGCTTAACAATAATTTGTTGCTTTTATTACTTTTGCCTGGTAAAAAAGACAGAGAAACGCAATTATTTTTGAAAAAATACACAAAAATTTATTTAAAAAAAAAACGCGTTTTGTGTATATAATTAAATATGTAATTAAAAAAACAAAACAAGTGATGAAAATTACCAAGGTTTTTTGAAATAGCACTTTTAAAACTTCATAATGCTTCATACTGAGTTTTGGGTAAAAAATATATGTATATAAAAAAAGAATTGATAATATTATAATACTAATTTCATTAATTATTAAATAAAACCTTTTAAAATGTGTCAAAATAAAATAATAGAGCCCTTGAATAATAGCTGAGAAAGTTTCGTTTTTTAAATGACTCATACTAAATTCTAAGAGTCTACCTTCTCCCAAAATTTCAACTTTCTAGCTGAAGCTGTTCACAAAATATAAGAGGTTAAAAACTTTGTAAAAATTGAGTTTTCCATAACGGTAAATTAAAGTACTGTGTGGCAACCCTATAATATATTTGCGTTACATTTATTCATAAAGCTTATAAAAGTAGTTATCTAGCTAAAGCTGTTCATAAAATATGAGCGGTTAAACATTTTGCAAAAATTAAGTTTTGCATAACGGTAAATCAAAATATCGATTGGCAACTCTTTATATTTGCGTTATATATATTCATAAAGCTTATAAAAGCAGTTATCAAGCTGAAGCCGTCACAGTTATGAGAGGTTAAAAATTTTGCAAAATTTAAGCTTTGCATAACGTAAACTAAAGTATCGATTGGCAACCCTAAATATTTGCATTATATATATTTTTAAAGCTTATAAAAGCAGTTATCTAGCTGAACCCGTTCAGAAGATATGAGAGGTTAACAATTTTGTAAAAATTGAGTTTTCCATAACGGTAAACTAAGTATCGATTGGCAACCCCAAATATTTTCATTATACGTATTTTAAAGCTTATAAGAGCAGATATCTTCGTTTCTAGATTGAATATACAACTCCTTATAGCATACAGCTCCATAGCGAGTGGAGATACAAAAAAAAGTTCCTCCATGAAATTTTTTTTAGCATAGCTATTCGGAGTGTTAATTTCGTTTATTTAATTTAACCAGTGTAGAAGTTTTGTAAATATACGGACGGACGGACGAACAGAATGATTAGGCATATTTTTTAAAAATTTAATGATGTGCCAAAAACTATTTTTTTTTTTTAACTAAAAATTATGCGATAAATAATGAAATTATTAAAAAAAAAAACAAATATGTTCAAATATTTAGAATTCCATATTTAATTATTAACCATTTAGAATTTTTATTTTAAATAATATATATGGTATAATTAAATATGATTTTTGTAAAATATGTGGCAATTTATAATGTGTATTAATTAACACCTGATAGGGCAATGGGTTAAGATTAATTTCTTTAATAATTAAGGTTAGATGCGCTAGAGATTATGGAATTTATATTATATAGGAAATCTAATTTCACGCGGTGAACTTTGATATTACACTTTGATGGGTCTTAGGTTTACCAAGGCAAATCATCGTTGTAAAAATTCTATGCTCACCAATGTGTGCAAACAAAATAAACAAAATTTAAGCGCTAAGCGCTGAACAATTGACGCGTTAAAGCTTGATTTTTAAAATATACAGTCAGAAAATCTGAGTCGAAAATTCCGAATTAATTTTTAGAATCAATTAGTCCAGGCGTCACAAATTATACTAGTTATTAATTTTATAAGTAATATTATTTATTTTGATTATATCATATATTTTATATTTCTATATGTATTTGGTTACCATGGGGATTTGTTAAGAAAAGTTGTTTAAGTTGATATTTCGAAAAATAAGAATATTTTAGTAAATAATATTCAAATGCAATTTTGTATTTGTAAATTTTCTAAATATAATTTAAGTTAATTGTAATCCATTAGGCTTGTTAATTTCGAAAATCTAAAAGATACTTCATTTGACTTTAACCCTTTATTTTAAACATCATTTATTAATCCAATTTCAAATAAATTAATTTAATTATATTTAGTTATTATATACATTTATTTCTATACATCTTGCAATAAATTCAAAATAATTTTGTAAAATTTAAATTTAATTACCTTTATAATGTATAATTGGTACTTACAATTTTATATTCGTTCACTTAAATGCAAAAATCTAATTAAAATAAATATTGAACAATTACATAGTGATTTCACAACGAGTTATTTTCATTTTAATTTCATTTTATTTATTCATTTAGTTTTTCCTTTATTTTCAAATTTAAATCGATTAAATAAAATAATATTTAATTTTTCACTTACAAAAAAAAATGTTGGAATTTCCTTGTTTTTCCGTTTCATATAATTTTAATATTTTATAATATGATGTTTAGGGGAAATTGTTTTATGTTGACGGTCATTGTTAGTAATTATTGGTGTTATTTTCAATGTATATAAAGTGTACATATATAGTAATTTCAGAATAGTTTTATAATTAGATATTTGGATCAAATTATGATCTTTTATGGTATTTGAAAACTTAAATTGGAGTAAGACAGAGGGGGAGCGCATGATAAGTAAATCAGAAGACTGTAGAAGTTTTTCTTTGAATTTGAAATTTTAACGAGCTTTCCTTTAAAAAATTTTCTATGTTATTTTTCTTGGAATACATGAGTTAGGCCCTTTTAAGTGATGTTTCACCACTAGTTCACCAGTGCCTCCTTTCATATAGGTAATGGCAATCTGACTATTTATATAGATAAAAATTACAATTTAGTTAAAGTTACAAGAACCTAGTCTAATTGGCACCTATTAATTACCTATAAAAAAGTGAAAAGATTTAAATTTAAGTTTGAAATATTGTGCGCCAGTTATAAGATTCGAAGGTTTTTGTAATCTAATATAATTGTTTTCAGCTATAACTTAGTCAACTGGGATTAACTGCTTTAAGCTTGAATACTTTAAGCCTTTATATTGCATATAACAGTCCAATCAAATTAGATGATCAATGATTCAATGATTCAAGTATACAACTAGGTCTATCTAATCTAGGGAGTATCATCCTCCCTACAAAAGGCACCAACAAAGATATACAAAACTGAATCGATAAAAATTTAACAGCCTTCAGTAGACAGCGCCCCATTTAGAACAGTAGCACAAATGTTAAGACGAGCCTACCTAACAATGTTCGATTCGTGTGTAAAATCTTCCTTAAGATATAGTTACGAATCTTGCTTGCTCACTAGTTCTATTCACAATTAATTACAAGTCTTCATAAATGTTTGCGGGTGCCAAAATAGTGAAGTAAATTACCAGAAGGAATTGGAGATGGATTGATAATATACGAAAAAAAAAATGAGGATTGCCTTATAAGAATGGTGCTTAAGTGGATCCCTCTAGGTGGTTTAAGGTAAAGAGTTAAGCCCAGAACAACATAGAGAAGAAGGATGCAGGGTGAATTAAGTAGACGCGAATGAAGTAGTAGATGTAGTGGATGCTTCAAGTTGATGCTCCATGCTAACAAGTGGAGTAAGAGGAAGAAAAACAAAATTTATACAGCTTTTAAGCTAAGGCGGGAAAACTAGTCAGCTCTAATCAATTTTGAAAAATCATTATTTTGAAAAAGGTTACGGAGGTTTGATTAAATTTTAGACAACTAGTATATATAGTCATTAAAACCGATTTTATCTTGATTAATTAACTTTTAGTTAACTCTATAACATAAAAATTCCATCACCTTTATGAACAAGTATGCGATTAAAAAGTTTTTTTTTTAAATTGTCCAACATTGTTAGTTATTAAACAACATTGTAAAACGTTATTATTTTATTTTTCAATTTTTAACTTTTTTATTCATTTTATATTTTCATATTTGATCATTACTTTATTGTTTTAACTGATTATTTTATCCTGTTATTATTGATTGTAACTATATATGTAATTAAATGTTACTGAATATACAGTTGAATGAATATCTGGTATTTACTAGAATTACTATACTATTATTTACATGAAACTGTTATCTTGTTAAGTTAAAATTAAAATTACAAAAAAAAAATTCCCAACTATTTAATAAAATTATGAATTAAAATTATTTTTCTCTTTTTTTTTATTTGAATTCAATTATTTTACACAGGAAATCATACAATTAGGGTGGGCAAGTAAATGTATATTTTAATTTAATAAATTACAACTTTAAAATTAATTTATTTACTAAATTAACTTATCCATATTTATTTACTCAATTAAATGATAATAAAATTGTTCAGATATTTAATTTTACATATCTGTTAAATTAAAATTTTTTGATCCACCCTAAAATCATAATTATTAAAAAACAAAAAAAAAAACTCAAAACACAGAAAATTATAGAGAAAGTAAATATTCATTGTTTTTATTTGATAATCAAATCACATATAATTGTAATTTAATTTAATTTTTTTCAATATTTTTTTATTATTTTCAAATTAATGATTTCACTTAATGCATTGAATATGAAAGGTATAAAAAAACAGAGTTTTTTTTTATGTACGCAATGTAACTTTTAAACATATTACCATTTAAAGAGTAAAGGTGTGTGTAATGAATGCACAAAAAAAAGGATGAGTAATAAAAATTTTCAATAAAATATTATTAAAAACAAAAAAAATTACCATAAGGTAACGTACTTTTATATAATAATATTATTATGTATATTGCACCCACCAAATTATACTAAAAATTAAATTTATTCAATCAATTTTGTAATTATGATTTATTAAATGCACATTTCATTATTTTCGTTTTATTTTTTGTTTTTTTTTTTCAATAAAGTGATATTTGGTTGAAAATTAAAGTTATTTAATTAAAATGTACTAACAGTACTATTAAAAGATTTACATTGATCCAAAAAATTCATAATTTGATTAAGTAAAACAATGTTTTTTAAAAGAATTTATTAAAATTGCATAACATTAGGCGTATTCAGTTTTATAAGTCGAATATTTCTTAGAAAAAGTTTTATGAAACTACTATAAAATCTAGAAAGGTAAGTTAAGCACCGAATAAGGTTAAATTTAAATATAAATTAATATTAAAAATAACATTAGATTTTGAAGTATGCAATTTTCGATTCTGTTATTATTTATTAATTAATTACTAATAGTATTTATTTGGAAAATATCATAATGAACAATTTTTAGAAGTCAGTGTCTTACCACTTACTAAGCCGCCAAGGTCCAATTCATAAAAATATAAATGAAAAAATATTAAATGGTTATTTATTAAAAAAAAATTGCATACATTTAGGCGAATTTAGTATAATATGAATATCTGTGTCTATAATAACTTCTTTTAAGTATTCAGAGCTGAATACTAAGAATAAGATTAAAAAAACTACTAATTTGATTAAAAAACATATTTAAAATTGTCTAGCACTACAATATTGTCTTAAACTAAAAAAAACAAACCAAGGTATTTATAAAATCATTAAAACAGACAATTTAGTGGAGAGACAATCAACCAGAAATAAATTGTCATTTACATATATATTATAGACTTATAAAGTTATTTAAATATTATAATTCATATACAAATATCATCGAATCCACATTGTCAATTCAATAATTCATATAAAACGATGCGTGTTGTAGGCATTTTATTTTTTTTTTTTACCTTTTTTATTTTGAAATTTATTTAAAAACGGTTATTTATTCTGTTATCAATTTACTTGTATGTACACCATGTATGTATTAAGGTATGCAAATATGCTTAAAAAAAAAAATCTTATATTTATATGTAAAACATCTATACATATATATTTTACAGATATAATTGAATATATGCATTTAATGACTGGCGATAATTGGTAATTAATTTATTTTAATGTTCAGATAACGGATGAGCATTAAGTATCAGTTGTGGTATTTTCAGAATAAAATAAAAAAAAACCAATAAATAAATGTTTAAAGGAAGTTGGTAAATAAAACAAGTGGGAAATATATGTATACATACTTATGTATTTACAAAAATGTAGTATGTACATATTTATACATTAAAACAAAGTAACAGTTATGAATAAACAAATAATATTGTTAATAAAAGTATAAAAAAAAATTAAATATCAGTGTACGTACGGATATGATTATGAAGTATCTACATAACTGTAAAGCATATATATATATATATATATACATACAGTAAAATGAATATAATAGCAAATCATAATTAAAATTAAAAAAAAAAATTGTTAAATGTATTTAAATATAATTTGGTAACTCTTTTTATACTCTTTACAGTGCTGAGAGGGCAAAAATATTACATTCAAAATAGACCTCAAAAACAAATGGCATATAGGTAGTAGGTCCAATTGTATCTTTAATTCTTTACATAAATGACTGCAATATAATTTTTTAATATAAAATGACAACAAATGTTAAAATAAATGTGAAAATTATTCGAATTTTATAGTTAATGTGTTCTTTTATTAATTTTTATTTTTAATATGAGTACCGTTAGTTTATTGCTGATATTGAAAAAAATAATGAATGTGTATATTTTTTTTGGATATAAAAGATAATAAATTTTGACATTTGAGAGAAATTTTTGAGATAAATCCTATCTACTACATACAATACATATATATGATTTTTATCACTTTTTGGCAATAAAAATGTTTTTAAATATATAAAGAATATTTAATTGTTGATTTTGGTGAAATTTCTACTAAGCAGTTAATCAAAGAAATTTAAAAAGTTATTGAGAGATAAGTTTAATGGTTGAATCGAAGCAGATAAGTATGCTAAAGATTCGCAAGACTCAGAATATTTGTTAATTTGATCAAATCTAATGCGATAATACAAAGCCGATTTTCCAGATTTTATAGTTCATAATTGCATTATATTAGAATTCTAACTTGTATTTCAAATAATTCAATTTAAATAGACTGCGTTTTTTAAGATCCACTGAATTTAATCTAATTATTTTTCATCATTATCAGCTGACTGTATTTGCGAAACGTCATTTACTTCTAACAGTAAAAAAAACCTGTTAGAAATATTTAAAACTAAATAATTAGATATGATATTTTCTTAAAAATCATTTTAAATTTAATATAACGGTATATATAATAAAATTGATCGCTTACGTTCGATTCCAGAGTTTCGAATTTAAAATCTTTCTTTCAAAGAATTTATATTTCAAAACCGTTGTGTCAAAATTCTATATATTTATGTCAAAATCAAATTATTGTAAACTTCAAAAGATAATAAAAAATTCGAGGAATATAAAATATAAAAATAATGAAACAATCCTATGTAGAGAATGAACTTACATACTATGTATAATATGGCGCATTTAATAAATAAGTAAATATATTAAAATAACTCTTACACTTGCCAATAGATGATGCATAAATAGCAATTTATAAATTAATTTTTTGAGTGGGTGCCATGCTTGGTACATGAATGGACCAGGTAGCTATAACCCTTACTTCTAATTTGCAATGTGGTTGGATGCTATATAAATTATTAATTTTATTTTTTTATTATGATAGATATTTTCTGACCAGGGTTTGAACCCGAGACCAGTCTTTTAAAAATCCGGCGTTATTACCATTTTACGTCATCGGTCAGATCATAAGTTGCTTAAAAATAGAAATACAATATATAAAACCAGTAATAAATTAGTATTACAGTTACATTAAAAGTGCAAAATTGAATTTGCCTAGTTTGAATTTTCTGTATGTTGCATGTAACCTTTAATTTCTACAGAATCTGTAAGAATGACATAATAAAAATGGTTTGCATATATTACATAATACAATACAATAAAATGGATATAGATAATACATTTCGATTCTCAAAATCATTTAGAATCGAATAAAACATTTTCGAATACTTAGATTACTTTTAGTAATATTATAATGTTAAAAAAAAAAATTCCATTCTATATTTAATTGTTATTAATACAAATATCTTTTAAATGGATTGCTCAATCTGACCGATACCTTAAGGGTAAAGTGGCGGCTTTTCAATCGAAAAGTCTCGGGTTCAAATCTTAGTCAGTTCATATCTAATAAAAAAAATCTAATGTATATTACAATAATTTAATAATAAGTTCAAATGTCAAATTGGCAAAGGATTAATATTATCAGGCAATATTTACTATTGTCTGGTACTACAAATAAATAAATGGATTGCCCATAATTATTATATTTCTATACATAGCATTTTTTTTGTTCATCTACTGTTTTTTTTTTTATTTTAATTTGTTTTTTTCTGATTTCTGGAAAGGTGTACGATATTACTGACAAGTATTAAATATAGCATAAAACAAAAAAAAAACTCTGAAAAAAAAAGTGTTTAATTACGAATTGGAAAAGATGACAGTTTTTTTTATTTTTTTTTATTTTATATTTTATTATAATATTAAATAATTTTTAACTGATTAATGAAACGTTAACAAAATTTATTTACTTTTCATGGCTTTTAAATGACCATTAAAAAAATATGGTTTATAATTTTATTTGAGATTATATTCAGAATTTTAATTTATACATACAACATGTATATTATATGTTTATACGAATATATTTTTGCATCTTTAATTTTTGAATTTTTTTTTTTGATTTTTTTTTATTATTTTTTTTGAATAATTTCTGGAAATCAATGAATAAAATTGAAACTTAATACTTAATCTGCTGAAAGTTCAGACTTCAAAATGACAACAGAAACACAAAAAAAAAAAAATAAAAAATTTGTTAAATAACGATAAAAGTTGACAATACGGGGGTATAAGTTTATACCTACTGTCTATACCCTATAGTCTTTACAATAAAAAAAAAATAAAATTGACATGTATAAGTTTTATTTAAAATTAATAATTTTCTCACTTATTTTTATATGGAGAATTATTAAAATTTTTATCATATAAATTTTGTATTTATTTAATGATTTTATTTTTAATATTATTTAAAAATCTGATAAATATGTAATTTTAATTAATTGGGTGACTATGCATGCATTTTTTGAATATATAATAATATGTATAAAAGAAAATGACAAATAAATTGGAATGAAATCAAGATGAACCTGATAAATTATGAAATGATAATAATTATGGGATAAATAAAATGCTTGATTCAAAATTTTAAGTTTTAAGTTTTAGCTATAAGAATTTTTTGTAAAAACCTTGTTTTGGTTCAAATAAATAAATAAAATTTATACATTCACATTAAGTATAGTTCAAGAGATAAATATGATGATATTTGTAAGATTGAAGCCTATACTTTTTCAGTACTTGTGTGTTCATATCGGTCGATCATCTACTGATATATTGAATTAGAAATCAATCACATGGCTTGCATATTAAATTAATTACCCGTGGCAAATTCATTGGTAATATCATGGATAGCTAAACGATACGTAATATACGTACCGTTTAGCTATCCATGATCTACAGATTTTTATAAAATTTGAGAACAATTGTATAAAATTGGAAATGTTTCTTGTGGTAATTTTCGAATAATAATTTTCCAAACGGAAGGTTTGGTTGATTGATTAGTTGATTATGGCATATTGATCCCATATTGTGAATTAGCACCAATTTATTTACCCCCTGAATTCTTATATTTTGGCTAACTGAGTTCTGTTATTGATACAAAGACTCTTATCTTTGGTGGAAGTCGCTTTACCGCTAGGTGGTTTGGATCATTTAATTCATGGCTACTCAGAGTTATCCACCAGCACGATATGAAATAAATTACGCAATGGTATTTTGATTAAATGTTTTAAGCATGTAAATGTGTTACGAATTTAGAGTCTATATAGTGATTACTGATTACTAATATATTAGTCTGTTATTTGGGGTTTCTAAAATGAATGTAAAACTAAAAAAGGCTAAGAAGCCTGTCCATATAAGTACCTATTCATAGGTACACTTTGGAACAAGGTGTAATATTATATTCGTGTGTTTAGAATTGATCTGAATGAACTCCACATACAATTTAAACATGAGATAGTGTTATAGGACTTATAACACGTAGAAACGTCTAAGATTTTCAATAGATATATGTATTATTCAATTAAATTATTGATTTAAAGTAATGAAATTATTTATTTAAAATATAATATTATTGGTATATTAATGTATTTTTTATTAAAGATATATAATTACATATTAATTATTGATTAAGCTATTAATTTGAACCCAATAGCTGAGTTGAGTCGAAAATCAAATAAATATTTGTTTTCATTTTCACTGGGATTCGAACCCTGACTTTTTGCATGAAAGGTTGGCATTCTAACCATAGTGTCACCCAAATGTAAATGACAATGTTTAAATTCAACGTCTTAAAATAATTGAATAACTCAAACTTTACAGTCATATTTGCCAGCACTGTTAATAAAAAAAATTTCTGTATTAATTAAAGTATTATTAAGATTTAAAGTAATACATCTTTAATTAAGGAAGATTAAAAATTTATTAAAAATATTGTGGCTATCAATAAAAAAAACTAATAATAAAAATTTAATTCCATTTAAAATGTCAACTATAGTATGTATATTTTTTTTTGTTTTTTGTTATAAATCTTTTTTATGTCTTTTAATTATGACATTTCAATCAATATTTTGGTCATAATTCATATATTTATTTTATTTTAATATTTTATACATCAAACAATTTCTGTACCCGCATCCCGTACTTAAATATTCAATTTTTTCATCTTTTCAATTAACATCATAATTTTTTTTTTCTTCAGTAAATTTCTCAATTTATTTTTTTTTTAATTAAATTTTAAGCTCAATTTTTTTTTTTTAGATATACTCGTATATATGTATATATATATATTTTTAAATAAAGTGTGCTTATAAGTTCAAAAGTGTATTCGGCTGTCTGTCTGTGTTTTTGAGTGACTTAAAAGTTTCTAGAGTAAAGGAAATATTAAAAAATTTAATTTGGTGGAGAATGTTCTTGACCTCACGGAATTAAATATTTTTCTAACTTAAACCGTCTAATGACGTCAGAACTGAATCTGTCACAAAAATGTACAGTTCGAGGATAAATAACTGGAAGAATTTTGAGGAATGGGATTAAGATATTTTAGGACTATGAGAGAAGGTTTAAAAGTGTGGACAAGATAATTTTTTATAAGACACATGGAAAGTTCCGAAAGCCACCTTGGCTTGGAGTTGTGTATGGTTCCTGTAGTTAGTTAACGACGACTTTAAATTGGAAATGGTCTTGTGGTAATTTTCGAATAATAATTTTCCAAACGGAAAGTTGGAAACACCAAAACCACAACCCTAGTTGAACCAATCTTTAAGATGGGATCTGTAATACAAATGTAGAGCTTCGTTTCGAGGATAAGTTTGTGAAAGGATTAATGGGAATTGAGTTTGGGAAATTATAGGATACTGGGATTGTTGGGGAAGAGGAAATTTAGAAGAAAGATGTTAATGTTCTTCCTAAACTTTAGGGAACACAAAAAAATTCCTTAAACTATTATACGACAACGGGTATTACAACTGTTACACGCTTAATTCCCATTGGATAACTTTAACTGAAGGCATTAATTATTTTATTTCCCCAGAAGAGGTTTTAATTCCTACTAGATATCTATAAAACAAGGTTATTAATCCAACTGTTCGACGATGGCTGAGCGAAGAGAGCACTAATGTGATTCTGTACTAAAACTTCTAAACGTGTGCTCTTTTATAAAACCTCGATTTAAAATACACCCTTATTTTTTATTTTTGAATAATAATTAATTATTCATTTCTGGTGTTAAAAAATTCAATTTCAATTAAATCAATCTCCTTCATCACAATAATAAAATCAATTTAGTTGCATATATATTATTCCATTATATATATATAAATAATAATTGAAATTGCATTCAATGGGTCCAAAATAAATATCCAATAAAAATAAAATTGTATAATAAACTAATATTCTTTCAGATGAAAAGAAAAAAACAAAGTGGTTGTCTTCCGAAAAATATATCATCAAAAATTTTAAATTAGAATAAAAAGTCCAATTTTATAAACAATATATTGAAGTTTTACCCAAAAAAACAGGCATTTTTAGTATTTTAAGTAGTGATCTGAAAGGCAATCCGAGACAGATGTTTTGTGATAGAATCTGAAATATAAAAGTAGTAAATTAACTAAAATCGATTGAGCTTAGAAGTTTCCGCAATATATCAAGATTAATTTAGAAATTAATGGTACTTTGATTGTTTTTAGCGAGGGAATGGAAAGCTTCGAAATCAGCCAATGGAACACTATGTTACTACTTTGGATAGTGTGCCACGTTAACACACCAAAAACACATCCTTTCTGAGTCAAACTTTAGGAATGAACCTGTGATAAGAATATTCAGTTTGGTCACAGGGATTGTGATATCGAAGTGCATGCATAATTGTTTAATTTCTTTAAAACAGTCTTGTTAGTCTCTACAAGATATCTTCAAAATAAAGTAAGGGACCCAACTTTTCGACGATGGATGAGTGGAGTAAGCGTTGCGGTAGGACTGGATTGATACGAGGCTTTTATTTTTTAAAAAGTAATTGAAAATTCCAAGCGCTGAATAGGCATGGCATGGAATTATCAATTGAAAAACTTTAGGGATATCAATTTAAGGTTTTAGAACATCTTCTTATAGGGAGACTTGAAAAATACTGAAGCTTAGGTGTCACAATATTGGATCAATCACTATAAATAAAAATTTAATATTTGCTAAATAATATAAAAGGGAGAATGGATCTATAATAATAAGACCCAAGATATAAAAAATATGTAATTCATAAGTCTTCAAAATCCTTTTCTGTATTCTGCAATGAAAGTCTCCAGTGTAAGCAGACTTGAATATCAAAATACGATTGTAACTTGTAACTATTCTAAATTTAATTCGGTCCCACCGAAGCTAATATATATATATGCATAAACTATTCATTTGTATATGTATATAAAAAAAAATTCCAATTTATGATCTGCTGCAATATTAATTTTATAATTTTTTTTTTTAATTTTGTTCGTTTTATGTTTTGAATACCTATTCAATCATATTTAAAAGTCTAACTTTTCATGTCCAATTCAATTTCAATTCATTTAATAATTGATTGCAATCAAAAAATTAAAAAAAAAAATTAAAAGAAGAAAATAAAATGGTTTTAAATGAATTTCACATTGATATTTTCCATTTTTTTTTTTTTTTTTGAATAACAAAAGTTCTTCAAATATCCAAAAAATTATTTATAGCTATTCTTATACTTTTCAATAAAAAATTACAATAGAGTCATTTGCATCAAATTAGGCATGGAGTTTGCATCAAATTAGGCATGGGTATGGAGTTTAGGAATTTCTTCGATAAGAAGCTGGGAAGGTAAAGATTTTCAAGATACAAAGGTGATTCTCCTTAGGAAATGTTAAAATCTTTCGAAATCTCAGGTTAAAGGCATTTGGACGCAAGTCTTTTTTACTTTAATACTACTTTGTCAGTAGTGACGTTTTTCTTAAAATAGCTTCTTTAAAATTTCACTAACTGATGACTAATTTAATCAAGACGAGAAGGTCGTCTTAAGACGGGGGGTATAACTACTACAAATTGTTATCATCGATATTTTACATCTGATATCTGATGAAAATGAGTTTCATCGGAGACAAAAAGTATAAAGGAATGACTTAAATCAAACTACATTGCTATGGAAAGAGATAGAGTAACCACATTCTCTAGATTTTATTGATTTGTAATACCATCCAATTAGTTGTTATTAAGTAGTATTGCGCTCAATTTAGGACAGTTAAATTCTTCCAAAATTTGTTAAATTTTCTATTTTTTTTTTTTTAAATTACTGAGAACTAAATTGAATTGAACCTGTTATATATTAATTTGCATAAATTGATTTGAAAATGGTTTGTAAAAATCATTTAATAATGCATCATATGAATCAAAATTGAATAAATTGAAAATAATAAATTAAAATGAATAAAAATTAAAACGATTAAAAAATTTATTTCTAAATGACACAATATATATAGAAATTAATATATACAAGTGTCATTGAATGCAGCATTTATGTGGGTATGAACTTTATAAATGTTAAACATAACAATAAAATTTATTGTCGTTACTATTAACTAACAAATCATAAATCTGAACATTTTTTTTTCAGAAACATCAAAACACTTGTGGTTTATAATTGAAGATTTGCTTAAGTTTTATTTAGAACAAAAATAAACACTGGGATTTTCAGTTAGAGACCTAGTTTTGGCATGCTATTTAGAAATGTAGGTCTAAGCTCTAGATTCTAAAGTAGAAACGCATTCCTCTTTTTGCACTATACAGAAAATGTTATATGCTATGTTATATGCAAATAGAGACTCCTAACATATACAGTAATTAACATAGGCGGTGTATAACTAACCCGCAATAATACCAGCTTAGTTTACTGTCTTAATAGATACTGCAACTATAATAGGCGTAGTCGCTATTCCTTCAGTTACCTTATTCTTAATTCAAAGTTTCCTCCCCTATTCCCGTTGTTCCCTTTCCTTACTCTATTTGTAATTTACTTCGTGGTCAGTTGGGACGGTGATATAATGCTGTTATATCAGCATAACGACCAGGCATATTTAGTCAGAAAAAATTCGATTCTGCCAAGGGATCTCTGAATATCTAAGAACCACCTTCGTTTAAGAATAAAGCAATATCACAGATTCAAAGTCATAAGTAATGTAGTAACTTTTAAATCTTACTTTTATATTAGGGTTATCATTATCATTTCAATTCATTACAGATCAACTCTGTTAAAACGGTAAAACACATTTAAATCCAAACACCAATATTAATTTTTCCGCTTTATACTCTATTTACAACTGACACTCTTCTTGATCACCCTGTGACATTTTTATTTTTTATCTGTCATATTCAATGATGTATTTGTCAAAAAATAAAGTTCAAAATAAAAAAAAAACACACAACAATTAAAAAAATTCAAGTGCATCAAATGCATTTGTTGTACATTGCAAAATAATGTCATTCATATTTGCACTAAAAAAATTATAATTTTTTTTTATTTTAATTTGTTTTAAAATTTTTTTTTGAAATATACAGTTTTAACCAACAAACAATGGCATATACGACACCGCACAACATTTACAATTTATTGTCTAGCGATTGAATTTAATACATATCTCTTGTCCTCAGTATTTTACCTTATATATCAATTGTATTTTTGTTTTTGCATTTATTTTTTTCTGCAGTAAAATGTCACTATAAATGAAATTTTTTTAGAAAAAGCGAGAGAATGACCAGTGCAGAGAGAAAGAAGAGGTGAGTCAAACTCAGAGATTATTTAAAAATATATATACAAACTTAAAATTAGTTTTAGATATAAACTGAAATTGATGTTTGGAATTGCTGTGTATATGGTTGCATCACAATTAAATTTTAAAATCAAAATTCTTTAATTTTTTTTTAATAAAATTTTTTATGACTGCTGCTGCTGCTTCTGCTGCTGGTATTGTAGCTGGTACACATCACATCAAAATCACAATCTCCGATTGAAAATGACAAGAAAGAAATGATGCAAATACAAAAAAAAAAAACAATAATAAGAGTAAAATAAAAATAGTGTATTCAGTAGTTAGTACTGTAATGCATTGCAGCAATGCAATATTACCAACACAATACCAACAAAAAAAAAATCAAAATATTGCAAAAAAATTAAAACAAATTATTGTTGTGTTGGGTTTTTATGGTTGGACAGATTTTCTGAAAAGCCTACAAATTATTTTTTTTTAAATTTGTTATTATTGTGTACACTGCCTGGCCTGTTATATTTCTGTAATTGTTGTTCTTCTGTCACAAAATAATTATGGTACTTAAAAGAGAATTTGTAAAAAAAGGATGATTGGTACTTTTGATTATTATATAGGTATATGCATATAAAAGTGCATTGGTAGTAGCTGATGCAAAGTGAAGTATCAGTTTAAGGAATTCATAAATGTGAAAAGTTAAAATAGCGTTGTATATTGTATAACCCTGGACTTGATCTGATGCATCGCAATACAAAATTGTATGCGATGATAATTTGTTTTTTCTTTTTGAATGGAATTGTCAAAAACATTTTAATTTTTTTTTTTTGTTTTTCTTTATTTTTTTGATATTTCCAGATTTTTGAATCAAATTAATCGGATAAAAGCTACTTATAATCATAAAAATAAAAATTAAAATCTCATTTTTGACTTTTCTGTCAGGTATATGCATGCATATTATGTACTTTAGTTCATCGGTGGAATTAATATTTATTGTTTGTTTTTTTTTTTAATTTGGACAAATACAAGTTGACATTGTATGTATATAGTATTAATAGTTTGAGGCATTTGTGCATAAGTATGTTTATTTAATAATTTCAAATTTTATAATTAAAATTCATTAATATCTGATTTGTTTAAATATTCAAAAATTTATCCAATAAAATTGGGACCAAAGGATCCTAATCAATATTTAATTATGAATTTATAAATAAATGAATTTAAAAAAAAAAAAGGTTCCTTTAATTTTTTTTTTCTTTTATTTAAACTTTAATCTTCTTATGAATTGATTTTGTAATCAATTTAATCTCCTCTTTTATTTTTTTACAGGGTTATTTTGAAATTAATTAAAACATTTATAGAATTATACCAATATTAGGCCAGTAAATATTTAGACTATAAGATCTAAAAATTGATATTTTAGTTCGTATATTTTGGTTTTGCTTTGATTCAATTTTGATTTTTGTTGGATTTGAAACTTTTATAGAAATTTGATAAGTTTTCAAGGCTTTAAGTATTTTTAAAATTTTAAAAGTTTCTGTCAACTTAAATTTGAACAGCTCCAAATCTATAAATCAAAAAACTAGTGTGTGTGGAATTTTATACAAGCGATGCGTCTTAAAACATTTGATAATTTAGAGGTTATGGTTATAAATATTTAAGTAATATTTTAAAACACGGTGCTTATTAACATAGAAACCAAAAAAACGAAACAAAAGAAAGTTAACAACAAAAGTGTATAATAAGTAAATCGAAATAAATTATTTTAGAAATTAAGAACCGATTTTTCGAATTTAGAATTAAAGAATCGAATTTTTAAGCTTTAAGAAAATCGCATAAATCTCTACTTCTTCCGTCTCCAGGGCTTTGATTTTATTACCTATCGAAATATTTTTTAAAGCTCATTAATTTTTTTTTTTATTGATTTTCCACTAAGGACTACGCTTCAGTTTCTTAAATCGTCTTATTCAGTAAGCCGTTGATTACTCGGCTATAGCTAAGCTATTGTATAAGATTATGAATACACAAATGTTATTTTATAGTATGATGTAATCATACAATTTTACGATATTTTTTTATTAGATATGATCTGATCGGGGTTTGAACCCGATACCTTCCACATGAAAGACGGTGTCTTTATCACTACGCCATTGGTCAGGCGATTGTTAGTGAGCGCTTCAAATTAATTTCCTAATCTGAAAAACGAACTTCTCAACAATTTTTTTCAAATTAATTAACCGGTTATTAAAAAATTCCAAAAAAACAATTCTTCTGCCATTATTCAATTTTAATTTTAATATTTCTTTACAAATTAAGTTGTAAAAAAATTTTTAAATTATACGTTATATACCAAAAACTAATCAAAATCATTTAACAACACAATTTAGACAATGTATAGTTTTTTTCAACCTCATTATTTCCATAAAAGTCTAATCAAATTTTATTTAATAAAAATGAAAATCTCAAGTATGTATGTATAATTTTAGTTTTTATATTAGTAATAAAACCATAAAAAAAAAAAACCAACAGAGAAAAAAAAATTTATTAAAATAAAAAAAAAACTTTAATAATGTCACAGAATAAGACAAGTGTAAAATTATAAAACAGTCATATACGAATTTTATAGCAAGTCAATTTTTATATACATATGTATCAATTTAAAGAAAAAAAAAATTATTTTTGCGTCTCTTTTAAAAAATGTAATTTTAGTAATAAAAATCACATAAAAATAATATTATTAAGAAAATATTTATGCATTCATTGTATATGTACATGTATGTATATATGCCTATTAAATTATTGTTGTCGGAAAATTATCGTATTTTTTGACAATCAACAATCAGAAAAAATTTCAAAATGACACACAAGTTGATAAGTTTTTTTTATAATGTCATTTTTATTTTACATTATTTCAATTAAAGTGATTGAAACTTTTTGAGAACCCATTTTACACAGTATTTAAAAAAAAATTTTGATATTTACCCTGCAAGCAGGTCAATTATACCATAATTATCTTAGTTTCATTTATAAAAATAACTATTATTGAATTTTCAAAAGTTCAACTAATGACAGGTCTGAAGAAGGAATTATCAAAAGAAAAAAATGCATGCATATTTTTTAGATTTTTATTGCAGTCTGCAATAAAGAACGAGAAGTCGTCGTAATTATCTTAGTTTGTTTTTATCATACATTATCATAGTCTAATTTACAATATTAATTAGTACGAAATCTGCGAAAGTTCACCTAATGACAGTTTTGATAAAGGAGTTGTCAAAAAAAAACGCATGCATATTTTTTAGATTTATTTTTCAGTCTGCAGAGCAACACATCATTCAGTTTTCTAGTGGAGGGGTATCAAGTTTGCATTGATATCTCATTAAACTAGTATGTAATCTGCGAAAGTTCACCTAATGACAGTTGTGCAAAATGAGTTGTCAAAAAACACGCATGCATATTTCTTAGATTTATATTGCAGTCTGTGGAGAAACGCACCATTCGTAAATCAAATCGTTGTTCCATCACACTTATCTAAGGCTAATATACAAAAATCACTAGTTTCAGATCTTCAAAAGTTAAGCTAATGACAGGTTTGAAAAAGGAATCTTCAAAAAATAATGCTTGCATATTTTATAGATTTTTTTTTGCAGTGTGCACAGGAACGCACATTCGTTTATCTAATTAAGGGGTATCAAGCTGCATTGATCTCAATTCAATTAATTTCACGGGCTATAGAATAAAACTAACAGAAGTTCAAAAATAATAAAATTTGCTCACAAATTGATTGTGTAAATTGATATGAATATTGAATACTCACTAAATTGTATTTTAATTCTTAAATTGTCATGAATTATTAAATTGTTCTAAAATTAAAGAATTTTATGCGTTTATATTTTATTCTTAAAAAAAAATTTTCTTATGTAAATATGAAAGAAAACATTAATTTTTTTTATATAATTTTTCAACAACTCGTTGACTACACACAGGCTGATGATATTAATTTAATTTTATGATGAAATTTATGAGTATTTTTGTTTATATTTGAATTAGCCTTAGAACAAGTTTATTTGCTCCTTGAACATGACATTTAATTTCATACACATATATACAAGGTTAAGTTGATTAGTTTTTTAAATTTAATATTTATTTTTCGGTTTATTTCTAAAAAAGAGTCCCGAAAAAAATTGTTCTGGGATTTAATATTTTTTAATAACCATAACTAAATGAAGAAGAAGACGTTTGTTCTAAGAAATTAAGAAGAAATAATTTGACATAAATATGTATACTTCAGTTTTGGTCATAATGTCAAAATAAATGAAATTACATTTTAACAATTTGTAAGGGGAACATTCTATACAATATATATATATATGTATATACATATATATATATATATTGCTTTATATATATACATATAAAGTTTTGCAGTATTGTTTTATATATATATATATATATGTATATATATATATATAACTTATAATTCAATTATGATAGTAAAGTATGTTGATACTCGTATTGCGTAAGGCTGCGAACACACAGGCAGCGATAGAGCAATTTTTCGCGAGTAAATACTTAAATTATGTTCCTTATTTTCGCATCTCTATACGGCTATTTATATAAAAACTAATTTCTATATATTTTATAGCAAAATATGTTGAGATTTTAATAAGGCCGATTATTTAAGGACGCGAACACATTGACAACGATTTTTCGTGCGTTGATTTGCGTCAATGTGTGCGAGGTTTTATCATTATTATATATAGGAAAGGGTTAATTTAAAGAAAACCTAAGTAAAGGGAATGTGATTAGAAAAGAATAATGCATAAAATATGTTTATATCTATATTTCAAATAAGGTGGCAGATTTATTAAACATTCATTCAATTGTTCAGATAATTAGGGATTCTGTTAGTAATTTCGAACTTGCAATTAGTGCGTTATGTCCAATCTTGAAATTTAAAGTTCTATTTGAAATTTTCAATTCAATGAAACTAAAACTAATGTATATATATTATCTTATTATTAACCGTATAATTAGTTATTTTATTGTTTTTGTATCTTGAGATTTTTTTTTCCTGGAGATACGCGGAAAATCACAATATTTAGAATCGGATAAGAACAAAGAAAATAAATATTATAATGTTGTAGTATATTCGAATTTTTTCTTTGTTTATTTTATTATCAGAAAAAAAATTTCTTAAAAAATTTTTTTATAATATTTTGTATATTTGTTTGGTTTTGGTCAATTAAAAAATTTGTAACACAGTGTTAATAATTTGTGTTTGTCACAAAAAAATTTTAAAAGATTTGCTACATTAAAATTAATTTTTTTTTTCCTTTATTTTAATGTTTAAGAGAAAAAGCATTTTTTTAATGTTGTTTTTTTTTTAAATAAATTTTTATCTATTTTTAAGATTAAAAGAAAATTTAAATGTAATTTGACGTTTATGAGGCTTGACACTCATGAGTAGTATATCTAATTATTGTAAAAAAAAAAGTTGAAATAGTTTAAGCCGATATAGGATTGAGTACATTCGTATATGAACTTATATTATGTGAACAATATTAAGCTTGACTAATTTGAATAATTTTTAATTTCAAGTTTTAAAAATAATAATGTAAACAGTTTTGAACAGTTGTAAAAAAAACTTGTTGATTTAAAACTGTCAACAGAATACTGAATTTATTTGAGACGATGAATTCTAATGTTAAGAAGGCAGATTATTACAGTTGTTACAAATCATCAGATTGTAAAAATATACGTTGAATTTAAGTTTGAAATTATTAAACTAATTTTAGCTTAAAATATGAAATTAAATTATTTTTATCTTAGGTAAAAATTGTGAGTTAATTTCATAATGAAAATGTGTCATGTCACAATAACTGTCATTTCAATCCAGGTTTTGATAACATTGTAAGTCAAGAGTTAAAGAATATCAATAATCTTAATTTCTATTGGTCGTTTCAACCAATTAGCTGTTAACGCGTTCTAAATTTAGATTAATTTCAAATTGAATACAAAGAGATGTTTCTAAACAATTGCGCATTAATTATTTTAATTTAAAAGAGGTATAGCAGGGGTTAAAACTTAATCTGAGCATTTAAGTAATCGATAATGAGAAAAAGTTTTAGGTATAACGGTATTTCCTCCAAAAATCGAATTAGGAGTTGATTTCTTAAATAATCTTGGGCTTGAAGTAATTGATCAAGTCCAATTAAATATAACAAATCGATGATGAGAAAAAGTTTTAGGTATAACGGTATTTCCTAGAAAAATCGAATTAGGGGTTTATACTTATATAATCTTAGGTTTGAAGTAACTGACCTAGCCCAATTAAATCTAGCAAATCGATAATGAGAAAATTTCTTGGATATAACGGCACTTCCTTTATAATCTTAACCTTGAAGTAATTGATGAAGCACAATCAAATCAAACAAATCCATAATGAGAAAAGTTTTTAGATATAACGGTATTTCCTCACAAATTTTACATCGATATATTTAATTTAATTTATATCTTATAATTGTCATGAATAATTTTAATTAATTAACATTTATTTTGCGCAAAAAAAAAAAAAAACAAACAAAACCCCAAAAAAATAAAACACTGTGTCTAATGAAACAAAGAATTTTAATTTAAATTTTGTTGTGGATTTTTCTTTTGTTTTAATTTTAAATTTTTGAAAAAAAAGATTTGGCTAAACTTCAACTAATTAAAGAAATCATTAATTAAGAAATTATTTTCAAACTATAAAGCTTGACAAATCGTCTCTCGACATTAATTAAGTTGAAAAAATAGTGAAAAAAAAACAACAAATATATGAGAAAATAAACTAAAAGAATACAAAATACAAAATTTTTCAGAGTCAAATTAAAATGACAAAAAAAAACACATTTACACAAAATTAAATAAAAATTAAAGAGTTTTTCAATATATTTTCAAAATTATTAAAAATCTCTATATAAAGATACTATATATATGTATTCTATTAAATATTGTATAACAATACAATAATAATAATAAAATTAATAATAATAGTGGAAAAAAAAAACTAAATTACAAAGAAACTAACAGCTAAAAATGTTAAATTAATATTTAAAGGTAACATAAAAAAAAAACCAACAATCCAATCGCAGCTCTACAGTTATGCTAATTTTTTTTTTATAATAATAATTTAATTATTAAATAAACAACAACCAACATAATAAAATATTGATGGTGTTTAATGAGTTCCCAAATATAGGTAAGGGAATATTTCAAAAGAAAATCATTAAATAAAAATTTGTCGTCTGTCTATTTTTTTAAGTCAACTATTTTAAAATATTTATATGACGACACTGAGACAAGTAGTGATAGATATATAGATGGAAGAGACAAATAGAATGTGTTAAATGACCACTTGTCCAAGGGGAAAATCATCAGACAAAAGATTTAGCCCTCTTTATATTACAACAAACTTGTTCACTAACTTTTTTTTTACCTTTTTGTATGAATTCATAAAATCAAATAGAACTTAGTAAAACTGAACCATATTGCACTTACTACTTGGCACTAATCAAATAATCAATTTTTAAATCTGAAGTTTAGATAAATAATTTTATAAAACGACATTGGACCGCATTTAAATGAAGCTTTGATTAGTAAAAACCCTTCAATTATCCAAAAACTATGATTTGATTATATGATTAGTGATAAGAAGTTGGTGCAATAGGACCATAATCTAGAAATTTACCCTATGTTATCATTAACTAAGAAGCTATTGAGAAAACTTACAGTTTTAGTTACTCAGATAATTAATTTGTAACTAATAAATTTTTTTAAATTATTAAAAACTGGTGGCGCCCAATGCTCGAAATTCGAGCTATTGTCGCGTTCGAATAATTATTTTTATTTATAAACAAATAATTAGACTCAAGTTTTTAGCTGAATAAGCCAATTATTATATATATTATAATTTAAAAAGTTGATTATTAATTTGAAATGTATTTTATATATATTTATATATTTAGACTTTCGATTCTGTTTTGGCATACGCTTTGCAGTCGTTTATGTATGTACATCTTTAAGTTAACGGAAATCCCATCAGTTTCTTCTCTATGCAAAGTGCTAACTAGCTTCTCAAAAATGTATTTTAATTTTTTATAAAATTAAATATTATATTTTGAGACATTGTGCAGATTAGTAATACACCTAATTACTCTTCGCATTATGTAACCCAAAATCCCTCATTTCTTCTGTTATTTCAAAATACCTTCTTGTAAAGAGTTAATTTGCATATATATTACTATAATCCTACTCAATTTTTTAACCATTCACACACTTCAGCATCATTAAAATAAAATTTTTAAGTGGAAACTTAATTCCAGTACAATTAGTTTGACGATGTCATATTAAACTCCCATCTCAGACTGAAGAACACTAATAACATCTTAATCAAACAAAATCAAAATTTTTTTTCAATAAAATATTTTAATTTTATTTGCTTTTGATTAGATTTTTTTTTTTTCGATTTCTTTTTAATTTGATTTAATTTTTAATTTTTAGTTTTTTTTTTTTTCTTTTTTATTTCCTTGGGGTTTTTCTTTGTAGATTTATAATTTTAAGTTATAATATAAATGTAAATGAGAAAGTTAATTAAAAGATTGTCTTCTTTTAATTATTATTTTTTTTCTGTTCTCTGTTCCAGTCATTTATATTAATAGAGATTAATTAAATTGAAATTAAGAGTTTTTTTTTTTTTTTTATTTTAATTTGTAAAGAAAAATTTAATTTGAAATCAAATAAAAAAAAAAAACAACATATTTAAATGGTAAAAATGTTGATTAATCCAATAAAAATTCTTTTAAAATAACAAAGAAAAAAAAAAAATTTAACAAATTAAAAACAACAAAAAAAAAACAAATACAAATACCGCACCTTAAATTAGTATGGTACGCCACTGTGATGATCAATTAGTGCTAATAGCAAAAAAAAAAAAATGTCAGAAAAAAAGAGTAGCTTTTAATGAACTTCAAAAGATGACATATGGTAGAAAAAATGAATATAAAAATCTGGTATATTGTGGTGGATTTAATATGTGCTAACTTCAAGTGGAGAATTAAAAAATAAAGAAAGGAAGACTAAGTATGATTAATTAGAAAATTATAAATCATTAATTAATATAAAAATTATTATAGAAAATATAAATTAACTTGTTGAGCTACTTTTTTTTTTTTTCTTAGATTAAAAATAATTGACTCGGTTAGAATCTTAATTAACTGGATCATTATTTATTTAAACACACTTTTATGTTAAAAATGTATTAAATTTTATATTAATTAAGAACATTAGTCATTTAAATTCTTGAATGATGCTTAAACGGAAATCAATTTAGAAATCGATAATTTGAGAAAGTTAAAGATTTGTAGTATATATTACCTAAATTTCAGTAATCATATTTTTAGAGGCGTTCTATACTTTTATCCAGACTTAATTGGATGTAAAGCGTTTAGTTTTTTTTTAAGTGATATAACTGGTCAACTGTTAAGCTAATAAGCCGGTCTATACCATAGATACATGTTGGAACTGGGGACATATTATATTCTTATTATTAGAATTGATGTTCATGCATTTGACATACAATTTAAACATGAGATAATACTAGGCCTTATAATATGTACAAAAGTCTTAGATTTTAAAAATAGATAGATACAGTTATATTTATTTAGTTAGTCTCAGATATCATTTATTAATATATCTAGTTTTTTTTTGCTCTGAGAAGTAATACTTGAATCCAAAGTTTTTCATCCTATCGCTCCACGTAGGTAAAGTCTTGCAGAATATCAAAGCTTCGCCTCTAATATTACAGTTATTTTACTTTTGTTTTATTGACATCCGATGAAATCATAGTAAGCCAATAACCAACCGATTTTCACATAATTCTAATAACATTTTTTAGATATTTTTCAAATTTTGATTTATAATTTTCCAATTTTTCATTTTCAGCTCTTTAAAAATACATGCATGCATACTGATTATTTATTCTTATTCCTCGACTTTCGAGGTGCAGGCAGATACCAGTTCTAGTTTTAATTGGAAAACTGATATTCTTAAATCATATTAATCTGAAATAATCACTTAAATGTTAATTATTTTGTCATTTAATTTAAACATTCGGAATTCTAACCTTAAACTTTCTCAAAAACAATTTAAAAATATTTAAATCCTGTTACATTTCAATATAATAACGTCATTCACAATATATATAACATATAATATTGTGAATGACGTTAATTCATTGTCAAAAATTAATAAAAAAAAAAAAATAAACAAATCTTTTCCACTTGTCAAAATGAAAATTGTCATTTGCATTAATTAAAATATTTTAAAAACAAATTCTTTAAGATTTTATTTAAATCTATTTTTTTTTTTTTTTGCTTTGTTATTTTAATTTTTTTACATAATAATCATCAGAATGTTAATTTTAATTATACAAAATTGTTAACATATGATACTAATTAAGAAGAAATTGAAAAACAAAAATTGTTTCTTCCTCCAGATTTGTTTTTTTATAAAATATTTCTTTTCGTTTTTAGTACATTGCAAAATCTTTAGTACAATTGTCAATTTTTTTTACTATTTTCTAAATTTATAATGAATCTAAATTCTAAAATCAAAATGAACATTATGTTATTTCGAAAATAAATTTTGTCACAGTTTATTAACACTTAAATAGACAAATAGTTAAAAAAAGAAATTATTAATCAAAAATCAAATTTTAAAAATTTGAAACAAAATATCAAAATTTGTTCTGGATTTCTAAATCAACTTGCATACAATCTGTCATTGACTGTCAAAAGTAAAATTTTTATTTTTAGAACAAAATTTCTATAAAAATGATTTTATTTTTTTTTTTTTTAATTTTTCGCAATATTGTTGTTGTTGTTTTTTTTTTGCATATAAACATTAATAAGATTCATAAATTATATACATATTTTTATTTTTTGATTATTGGTGGTCTGTTATCGTTCCGGTAAAGGTGTTTAAAATTTTTTGAATTCCATTTAATTTTTTAATGAAGTGACAGACAGTTTTATATGCTGTCTTTTTCTTTTTTAATATTTTGTTAAATGTATCGAATGTATTACACACAATTCATACATATAAAATAAGGATGTGTATTGTGTTTAATGGTGAAATGATAAAAATCCAGGAGTCAAAAGTACCCTAGAAATAAAAATTAATCAAAAGTCTTTGTTGGTAAATCATTTCTCCGACGGGGGAGGGGCTAAATTTCCTTTAAAACAAGATATAATTTCCCATTATATTTTTAAACATGTGATTAAGTTTTAAACTGCATTTTGAAAAGAAATAAAACCGAAATTTTAAAGAAAACAAAGTCGAATATTATTTAAATTTTATTTGAAAAAATTTTTGCAAATATTTTCCTAATTTTTAATTTAAGTCTGGTATCACAATATGGGGAAGTGAAATTTAGAGCAATAAAGCCTGATAGCGTTATGGTCTGATAGGTTCTTAGGAAATTTCACGAATTAGGCTTTATTTCTCATTCCAAAGTGTAATAAGGTATACCAATTTTAATATACATATATAAAAAATAGAGCACAATTGTCAACCAATTATTTTAATAGATTCCATATACGCCACGGGGCTAACTATAAACGCCTCGGTTACAAATTTGAAATTTTGGGTAAAAAAATAGCATATAGGCATTTATTTGAAAAATCGATTTTTTATAATCAGTTCCTTTGATACTGAATTTGACAGTTTCCAGTTTATTCGTTCATAAGTCCTGCGGGAGACCTTTTGTCCACTCATTGTAAGTCATAATTCTCCAAAGACTTTTATTTTTTTTTTTTCTGAGTCGTAAGACTTGCGTGGACTTTTGTCACCTCACCGTATGTTATATATATATGCGTTCTCTTATTCATTAATCATTATTTTGACATTTTGTTAACATTTTTTTTTTCTTGTATTTAATATTTACTTTTCTGTTATTTTGTGTCGGATTTGATTATTAGCAGAAAATTTTGTTTTTTTCTTCTGTTCTGTTAAAATTAGAAACAAAAATCAAAAAAAAAATTGAACAGAGTGTCCTCTGATGAAATGATTTATTGAAAAATGATGTATAGGTGAATAAACGTTAAAGAAAAGTAATTTGAAAAAAATACCATATACCACATACATATTATGTATTACCCACCATATACGATATTGGAATTTAAATTATTTTTTAATTATAAATGCCTGTTTATTAATTATTAAATATGTCTGATAATGTTTAGAAAAAAATTATTTTTGAATTAGATTCGGATTGGACATATGTTGACATTTGAATGTTATGTATGTATATATATATGAACAGTGTACATATTTAGAGCGCCTAGTTAAATTAATGAATCTATAGGAATGTAAGTAAATCAAAATATAATTTTATTAAGAGCTGTTGAAGTGTAAAAAGATTTATAATGTAGACAAATGATTTAAAAGTGTATGTTTTTAAATTATATATTGAAATAAAATACCATAAAGAATTAACTGATTACAAATTATAATTAATTTAATGATTTTTTGTAAAATTTATAATTTATTAGAAATGATTTATAATGCAGATTTCAATGCAATATATGTTAAAAATAATTAGAATACAAATTTTTACATTTGAAAAAGAACTTCTAACTTATTTATGCCTTCTATAGCTCTTTTGTAGATTTAGAGATCAAGTCTGGTTATATTATGAAGATTTTTAGAAAAAATATGCACAGTAGATTATTCTACACTATATCATAAGTCAATCTGACCAGTGGCGTTGTGGTACAGACGACGCCTTTCATGTGGATGGAAAGACTTGAGTTCAAACCCTGCGTCACATCATATCTAATAAAAAAATATCGTAAAATTGTAAAATAGTATCGTAATAGGGAATATCGTAATATAAAATCAAATTTAATATAAGATATAAGTATATAAATAACTCTTGTGTAAGATAATAGATGGCGCACAAAATTAACATTTGTGTATTCATAATCTTATACAATAGCTACCAGTCGAGTAATCAACGGCTTAGTGAATATAACGATTAAAGAAACTGAATCCTAGTCCAAATGGACTTAGTGAATGTCCTATGCTCCTTAAAAGAGTGGAAAAGAAAAAAAAATGTCATAAATCATTAAGAGACCTTTGCACTGTTCAAATTTTCGAGATTTAGTTAATGGAAGAATTATTTAATTTAGAAATTAAACAGGTTGATACTGAGTCTTAAAATTCTACTCTTAAATGTATAATAAAAATGTTTAATTATTAAAAGTTTTACATGAAATATAACACCAAACAATTAAAAAAATATATAATTAAAATAAATTTTATTTTAAATTATACAACACCCATTGCTGAAGTTTTAATATACGCAGTCTATATGTAATTAAAGGATTAAAAAGTCCCACGGTATCCAATAGATTAGATCTTCATCTAAGGTTTAAAGATTACTTTTTTTTTAAAAAATTAATAAAGTACTTTAAGTGTGTACATTTAATTAATATGTGTACATTTAATATGATATTAAATCGTCAAATGTGGCAATTACTTTTTATCTTTTTTAAAGTGTACGAACTGTGATAATTAAAAATTTAAAAAAAAAAAATTAATTATCACAGTTTCTTATCAAAAAAAAGCAACATATTAAAAATTTTAATAGTATCATAATTTTTGTACTGAAGATAAAAAATATGTAAATTTTTTACTAATTAAAATATTTTTATAATAGGTAATAATATAAAAAAAAAAAAACAATTTAAATATTCAGAGCAATTTGTCATTTTTTTTTTAATTATTAAAAACAAATTCCCATCATTTAAATAATATTATATGTACTTTTTTTTTAATTATCCCTAATTAAAAAAAAAATTGTGTTTTAATTACTTTAAATAATTATTAAAATTTTTTTTTTTTTAGATAATTTTTTTTACTTTAACTATAAATAAATATTTTTAATAATGTTTCAAATTGATGTAAGTATTTGTATAATATATTCTAAATCTTCATCAGTATCTTAATTGTTTAATAATGATTAGGATGGTGAATATAATCTTAAAAATAGTTACGTAAATTGTAATTGTAGTTTTAGTAATTGATAAAATTGTTTTTTTATGCAAAAGGTGATTCGAATTAGAATCTAGGGAAATAAATAGATTAAATGGAGTAAAAAGTAGAATTAGATCTAATCGTTTCGAAACTTGAGATTTACTGGTTAAGAATTAGATTTAATGTTAATCAGTAAATTTCAAGTTTCGCAACGAATGCATATGCCCCTTTTTGGTAAAAATGTACAGTTGAAGAACAGTTGATTTCATTCAGCTATATCAACGCTAAACGTATTTAATAAATATATTGGCGTGTTAATGCACTTGCAATAGCACTCAGGAGTATCTTCAAAAATATGTAATGGCAAACATCATAATATGATTAACACTTTCCAATATTGTATAGCCAGCAGAAGATATAAAATCAATGCTTGTGGATTATAGAAATTCATCTTATAAGGGTCTATCCATCTATTATATCCATTATAAGGTTTATAATTCCATCAACTTTTATAAGTTATTAATATTTGTCTATTTGTCTTTCTTGCAGAATTTCTAACGGTATTTCCTGCTAATAATTGGAAATTGCACTTCAAGAATTATATTGATTGTACATCAAGCATACTAGTTGCTATAAATCATAACTTCTGTTACTTTGTCTTTCACAATTTCAACATAGATTAAATTAGATCAGTGTTGCCATAAAAGAAGACATTTTCGTCAAAAAATTATTGGAGAAGCAATGGAGTTGTGTTTTACAAACACATTTCAAATATTTTTTGGGTGATAACTTAATTATTCTATAAAGGTAAGGCAAATCACTCTAATATAAAGAAAAGGGGCCCTGTGGGTTAGTGCGAAAGCATTTGGCTTACTAACCAAGAGGTGCAGATTCGATTCCCGTACAGATCATGAACTTTTTAATTGAATAAAAATTTTTTAAAAATAATTTTTTTTTACAAATCTCCATGGTAACCAAATATAATTTGAAATGCACAAATATATAGAATAACCAAAATAAATAATATTACTTATAAATTGGTAGAAAGTATTGAAAGAAGTATTGAAGGTGGGTACACAACGGGCCGCAAGGTCTACGTGTTAGGATGGCGCATACTATCCCCCATATCAAAACAACAACAACATAAAGAAAAATAGGAAAGGTACCAAGTTCTGATAACTTCACTGTTTTGAATATGACATGTGATTTAGACTGTCTTAAATTAAAGTTCTCATTTCAAAATCTAAAATATGAAACTTTTTAAATATTTTCAGATTAATTTTGTTTTTTTTTTTGAATATTTGACTTTGTTTATAATTAACATATATACGTAATTTTTTTTTAATTTTAATTATCTTAGAAATTTTACAGTCACACATGTTCCACCAAAATAATCTACAGATATGTATATTATATACATATTTAAAGTTATTTTATACCTTTGTTTATGTTCATACATAATAATGGTCTCATTAAAAAAAAAAAAAGATAATTTTATCTATTTGCTTTATAAAAGCAATTAATTTGTCACTATTTTCTAACATCTAGATATATCTATATATAAAACATATTAAATATTTCAACAGATTATATAGCATATATAACATATTAATTTTTCTATTTTATTCTTTATTTTCATATACATAGATATATATTATATAGATATATAATCTATATCTTTCATATATATATCTTATAAAACTGTCACTTGAATCACTTTAAAAAAAAAAATAAAATAAAAGATACAAATAATAAAAAAAAAAAATATAAAACAAAACATGAAACGCTTTTTTTTCTAATGAGTCTAATGAGCCAGTCAAGAGCACTTTGTGTGGGATAAAGCAAACGCAATTAAAAATTAATTAAGCAATTAAGATGAAATGTTTTTTTTTTTTTTTTATTTTTCATTTCATATTTTTTAAAGTATCTTTTAATTTGTTTTTTTTTTTATTTTATAGATTCGTTGGGTTGCTGGTATTTTTTTTCCCGAAGTTCAATTCAACTCCTTTATTTTTTATTATTTTGTTCGATTTGTTTTTTTTTTATAATTTTTAACTAGTTTGCCGAACATAAATTTTATTTTAAACAGACGTCCCTCTAAACTATTTTTAAGAGGGACGAATCATTACAAGAAAATGGAATGATAGAAAGGGCAAAAAAAAAATAAAGGAAGGGGGGGGACTAGATGAAGAAGTGATTTTTTTTTCTTTGGTAAATCGTCCAACTATAGAAGATATTAAGTACATTATTATTTGCTATCAATGTTGTTTTGTGTATAATTTTTTATTCATTGCATGTAATATTATTTTGCTGCCTCTTAAAATTGAATTAATTCTTAAATTGCATCGAAATTTATAAATTAAATAATTGAAATAATATAAAAATGGTATTAAGATTTTAAAAGAAGGTTTTGAATGTATGTTGGGGGAATCTATTTGTAGTCGAAAATTTTTTAACAAAGTTTTGTGATTTTAAAGGATTTTAAAGCTGATGTTGAAGTTGTTCAATTGAAGATGCATTCCTAGAGCTTGTGCAGATTTGTAATTCTGCAATTTCTCAAATTAAATACAAGATATGATGGAAGATGTGATAAGAAGATCGTTGATCACATTTCTATTAAATTGAATAATCTATATTTATATATATTTAATGATTTTTAGTTTAGTTAAGATTCTAACAAGTACTAGTATATATGGTTAATTTTTAAAAAGCGTCCGTATAAACTTGTTGATCAGCTTAGTTAAAAACATTTGATATTCTCATATTAGATATATTTTCTTTATTTCAGTTCCTGGCCTAGTCTTAAATGCAATTAACACAAATTGACATTGTCGTCCTAGATTGAAAATATTTATTTTTTTATAACATAAAATCAAATTTCTATGGCAACTTTCAAAGCTTCCAATAATTTTCAAGGCCTGTCAGAGAAACCGGAGTATTTGTTTTTTTTACCAATTTTTGTTTTGGATTTTTTTGAAAGAAAAATAAAATTTTGAAATTTTGTCTACATCATGTTCAAATTTGAGCTTTCAAAACAAAGTTTTAACCTTATATGTATTTAACAAATTTATTTTTAAGGCCTTACAGTTGATTTTTGCATTGTCCATTTTGCATAAAAAAAATTAGATATGTTAGAATAGTGAGCTTTTATACTTAGTGGATTAATAGCTATTAAAATGTTATAAAATATGAACGGTTTTGTGTTTTTAAAACTTATTATTAATTAAAATCATAATTTTTTTTTAAATCTGAATATACCATAGAAATTTTAAAAGTTAGGCCAGGCCGCCATTGGACGAAAATAAAAAAAAATGGATTTTTTTCAAGTTATAAAGATTTTAACATGCCTCCATTGAAAGCTTCCATAAGACTACGTTTAAATTTTTTAATAATAAGTGTTCCTTCTATAAAACACTTTTCGCTGTTTGTGGCATGGCCTTCTATATTTTTAGTTATGCTACTTTTAATAAATGGTTCTAAATGATTGAAATTAAAGTTAAAGAAATGTCAAATCTTGAGTTTTTATCAAACTTTTACCATTTCATCATTTCTACTTAAAAAGAACCTTATAATTGTCAATATAAATACTAATATAAAAAATATTAAATTTAATGATGAACCACTTATTCATATATTATTATAAGTATAACATATTTTATACGTATCATTCAAATAACAAATAACAATACAATTTTATGATTTTAATATATGTTTTAGATATAAAATAAAAAAAAAAGTACACATATAGATAATATTAAGTAAATTGAATTGCCATCATAAAACATCAAAAAAAAAAATCTCATAATCTTATTTATTCATATATCGTTTTTAAAGTCGATATGAATAGTATCTTAAAGTATTATAAAAAAAAGCAAAAAAGATGCAATCATATCTTTATTATTCTCTATATGACAAAAATATCAAAATGATTATTATTTAGATTGAAAATGAAGATTGAACTCATTATGATGTTTCTGTTTTTTTTTAGATTGGATAAGATACACAAAACATAAGATATATCTTAAGATCCTTTCGGAGATCATTTTAGTACTTTATTTTGTATTTCTTAATTATGTCTTTTATTAATTTTTTTTTTCATATATATATACATATATATTATATATATATATGTACTAAAAGCACATTCTTAAAAGAGAACTGATGTTAATAGTTTATGACTAATTCTAGAGATTCATCGAGATTGAAATGGTCTTTCAGCAGAAGAACAAAAAAAAAAAACGATTAATCGCAAAAGGTTCAATCTTAAGATTGAAATATTCTATTTAATTTTTTTTTAATATATAGTTGATACAATTTTTAAATTCTTTTCTGTTCTAAGTATTATAAAATAACGAAATTATAATTAAACAAGTTTGACAAGTCAATTCATATTATATTTGTGTACGATGGATGCGATTTCATATTTATATGTATGTACTATGTCTGTATATAAAGTGTTTCAATGGCAAAGAATCGCTAAGAAATTAATACATAATAATGAGAAACAGATCCAGAGAGCCTGTTTGAGTTCTTTAATATAAAGAACACTATATCTTCAGAAGCAAATTATATGCAGATGTGTATCGCTATGTATTGATGTGATACTATATGTATATGTACATATAAACACCAGTGTGCGCCACTAAGATTATCTGATGCCTAACTAATGAGGTTAAAAATAAAACTGGATGAGAAAAGCAAGAAAATTAAATTAAAAAAAAAAAATACAAAAATTTTAAATAGTTTTTACTTAGGGATATCTGTTTTTAATTTAAAAACTAAAAATTAATTTCTTTTAAATTTTCTGGGTTGAAGCTTGTGTACAATTAGAAAGCGCTTAACCTATGAATCATTTATTTTAATGTTATTAAAAGATTATCGAGGAAATAAATGAATGAAAAAAAAAGAAAATTGAAAAAAAAAATAATATAATTAGAGGATATACACATTTTTTTAAACAAAATTCTTTAATATTTTTTTTTTGTTGAAGTTTGTATATTAGTGTTGCCGTGTGTCGTTGATTCAAGGAAACAATTGATTAAACGGATTAAACTTTATTTTACATTAAGCCTATCCTACTTTGCAAATATTTGATCAAACAGATTATTGTTGTGTTATTTATATAAATTTAACATTGATTGTGGATGGATATTTAAGATTAATAAACATCTAAATTAATCAAAAATTGATGGTAACACTTTTAAGTCGATCATGATTTTGAAGTTGAACGAAGACCAATTTAATATTGTTAATATTTGGTGTCGTTTTTTTTTAAGAAGAGTTTTAGCTTTTATTATGCATAGTAATTATAGACATGAAGGATCAATTCCTAGAAGTTTTGTCTTCTATTAAGATTAATTTAAAAACACTAGTTATTGTAATATAAAATATATATTCTTACCTCTACACTAAGTGCTATTAAAAGAAGTTGAATAATCTTAGAAAAACTATACATATATTTATGCGCGAATATATTACCTCACATATTAGATATAATCATAGAGCAAAGATAATAGAAAAAGGGGCAAATTCATATAAACTTTTTTAGTATGAAATATTTTTGAGAAAAATAAACGATGCTCAAGGTTTTGAATGTATTAGTGAAAACTACTTTTATTCAGAAAAGATTTTGTTTACATAATAAATAAAAGTATATATTTACCCTTTTTGTAATAATATTATACCTATACACTCTTGATCACATATTTATTTATTAAAAAATAAAATTTCAAAATATACATACAATGCACACAGCAACGCACTCGGCAGCTAATATATGGGTACACACAACAATTGCCATATTTTTTCATAAAAATAAAGTTTAAAAAGTAAATATACGCGAAACATGATCTATAAGACAACACGATCTTAAATTTAAATATAGGGTTCAAATTGATTCATATGATAAAAATGAATAAGTTTAAGTGTAGGGGTAAAAAAATGTAAATTCATAATAAAAGATTGTCTATTATATATATTATCTAATAGATAATCTTTGTTCGTAATTTTACAAATATTATTAGTAATCATAATTAATAATCATAATCAAGAATCATTAATCAAGATTCAAAAATATTTTCTAAAATCTTTTTAAAAAATTTCAAATTATTTGAATATTGCAGAACTAGACTATGTTCCAAACATTCCAACTTTTCCATAGATATTCGCTCAATGTCAAAACTAATGACAGTTGACATTTGTAATTATTGAAAATTTTAAATTTTTAAAAGACTTTTAAAACTTTAAGAAGTTTCTACAAACAATTAATGTAAAAAATTAAATATCTATAACGGTAACACTGTTTTATTTTTACCATTATAATAAGTTCAATGCATAACATGCACACTTAGTGAAGCAATTAATTAACCTTCATCTGTTTAAAATCAGATAAGAAAAAAAATACCAATTTTTTTTTTTTGATTTTTTTTGCTTTTTGTAAAAATTATTTCCTGCTAAAAGTAATTTTAGCTACTATGCTACTTGCTACTTGGTATGGTATGTTATATTATATAAAAGTGTATAATATAAACGTTTAGCGGCTAAATTAAGATTAAGTAATTATTTCTGGTCTGGTGTTAAAAATGTTACCAGAAATTCTATGAAAAAAACAAAAACAACAAAAAGACTGAAACTTTCTATATAGGTAATTAATTTACTTTTTTTTTTTTGCTTTTTTAGTTTCTTCTGTTCTTTATTTGCATTTTTCTTTTAAGAAATTGTTTTGTTTTTTAAATTGAAGGTATAAATTTTAAAACTGAATTTTTTCATAGGCAATCTTTGTATATATTTATATATATTATATATACGTATATAAAGAATTGAAATTTATAGAAAAGAGGGGAGCACAGGAAAATAATTGATTATATTAATTATGAGGTGGAACCGAACAAGAGACTTTGGTAATTTTTAACAAAAAAAAAAATAAGAACAAAGTTAAGACTTTTCATTTTTAACACCCTGGGTTCAAGAAAAATTAAATTTTCATCATATGTACTTAAAATTATTTTAAATCTAAATATATGTTCCCAGAAACCCAAAATAATTTATAGAATTTCAAATTTTAATTGGTTGTTCTGTGTTATAATAAATTTGTTGTCAACAAACAACAATGTTGTAGGTCTTTATTTATTAATTAATGTTAAGGGGTTGTCTAATTATTATTAGGGAATTTTATATAGTTGTAGGAAGGGATTAACATAAATCTAAAATTGATGTTTTTTTTTTTTTAAGTATTACTTGGATTTATTATAATGATAATGCATATTGATTTGTTTGTTCTTGCGTTAAGGGGTTTAATAATTAAGTTTACAATTTAATGTATTTTTAAAAAATTTGGTATATGTCAAATTAATATCGTAATTTATTCTCATGATTTATAAGTTTTTGTCAAATTGATCTTTTACCACTTGAATATTGAAATAAACCTTCACTGCGTAGATAATATTAACAATTGATTAGTTGAAACTTACCTGAAAAGAAAAAAAAAGTAATATTAATATAATTAAAAATTGTATTTCATATTGGTTCTGTAGACCATTTTAAGATAATTGAACTTAGGTACCTCAAATGATAATTACAGAAGTTTTAAGTCTTATTTGTATTATAATATTAAAGCCTGAAAAAATAGGTTTGAAAATAAACATAAACAAGACCAAATGTTTGAAAATAAACAACACAAGCCAAACACAACTACTAATAAAAAATACCCAAATAGAAGAGGTTGCAGAATTTGAATACTTGGGAGGTATAATAACGAAAGATGGTGGTGCAAACAGTGACATAGAATATAAAATAGCAAAAGCTAGAAGTGCCTTTGGAAGGCTATGGGCAGTATAGAACTCAACACACATAGCACGCGAAACAAAGATACGAAATTTCGAAGCATGTGTCAAATCAATACACTATATGGAAGCGAAACATTGCTTGTATCAAGAAACAACATACAGAAAATACAAGTCTTTGTGAATAAATGTCTACGAATAATATTTCGCATATTCTGGCCTTGGTGAATAATGAATGAAGAGCTTCGGGTAATGACAAAAAAAGAGCCGATATGGGTCCAAATCAGAAAGAAGAAATGGAAGTGGATTGTTCACATTCTAAGGCGGCCAATAACAACAGTGGCACGCCAAGCCCTAGATTGAAACCCACAGGGTAGGAGAAATGTGGGAAGACCAAGAACAACCTGTAGGAGAACAGTCTACAGAGAATGTGATATACTATCGGGAAAAACCTAGTCAGAAATAAAGTGAATAATAAATAGGGAATAATAATAAGGAAAAAAATAATGTATACAACAAATTGAATTGTATCTACTAAAAATCTAAGACGTTTCGACATGTTATAAGGTCTATTACAATCTCATATTTAAATTGTTTGTGAAATTCATTAAGATCAATTATAATAATAAGAATATAATATGTTCCCCCTGTTTCAACATGTACCTATGGTATAAACAGGCTTATTAGCCTAACAGTTGAAAAGTAAGCACTTAAAAAAATAATTTATTTTAAGTTGAATATAAAATATTCCAATCATAAATATTGACCAATTAACTGTATAATAGACTTCATAAATCAACCATAAAATTTCTATTTAAAATATTTTTAATAATATGAAATCATAATTCAAAAAAAAATTTGACAAAAAGTATTTTCGAAATTTAATTTATATCCGTGACTTTGCAATGCTTATAAACAAGCCCCATAAAATAAAAAACAAAAAAAAAACAAATTAAAAACTAAACACTTAAATAAATTTAAATTCATTTTATTTTTTTTTAATTTCACTTAATTATTATTCAAAATTTTCGAACACAAAAAAAAAAACAAATAAAATAAAATAAAATTAAAATTTATTCATCATAAACATGTTATAATTTTAACACCAAAAATATGTCAAAATCATTTTTTTATTAATTTTTACCAAAAAAATTTATTCGAGTCTTGGATTTTTTTTTTTACAATTTTGGAGATTAAAAATGTAAAAAATAAAAACCACAAAAATATTAATTTATGTCATTCATATTTTATTAATAACTATTTTTATATAAAAAAAAACTAAAATCTAATTTCGAAAATGAAATTAAAAAAACATAAATCGAAATTTAATATTATTTTTTGAAGTTATAACTTATAAATTCAAAACGGAAAATGTTTTCAATTAATTTTTCGAAATTTCGATTAATTTTTTCGTCTTTTGAAAAATTAAAATATACAAAATTTTTATTTTCTTCAAAAACTTGTCAAATATTTATTAAAATATGTGTGACATATCAACACATCATGTAGAATTTGTAATTTATGGATTATTTTTTTTTTATTAAGTTAAAAAACAAATGAGATGATTTTTTTTTTTGTTCATTTTGATATTTTTGAATTTTTTAAATCATTAACAAGTCGTTGTCAAATAATCATAATTTGATATAAAAAGACGAAAAAAAATAATAATTGTAGTTGATTATGACAACTATTGGGTGTCAAAGTGATATTGGTGATCGGGATTTTGAAAAATCTAAAACTATTATTAGTCCTTGAGTTTTTAGGCGAACTTCGCATTTTTCAAAATTTTACTACATGATAATTTGACAGTTCTTGAAAAAAAAAATCCTAAGTAAAATTTTCAATTTAAAGGGATGCAGCCAAACTAGGTATCACAGTTGATCCATCATGTCTCAGCTGTGGCGTACAGAATGAGAAAAAAACGATTATAAATTTTACTTTTAAATTCCCAGCGCTGATCTACTCCCAGAAGAATAACTCTTGATAGCCATGAATTAAACAATCAAAGGTATAGACTCTAGAAAAAAAACAACGCCGAAACTATGCTGGAGTTGCTGAACGTCGTGAAATGGTAATAAAATTCAACTTAAATAGTCTAACGTCTAAGTAACTTTTACGGTTATGTGGTTTTGGGAGTGGCAGTAAAACGGTGCTAATGCACTTCTTGGGCCCTAAAGATCGAATCAGTCACTTGAATCTAATAACCTATGATTCTACCACGTATAACACAAATTTTAATTCTGATAATTTTTTGAATGATTTTCAGAGGTTTTGAGCTTTTCATCGATGGCCCAACCCAAAAAGTGACCTTCAAATATTAGAGGTCCCACTTTTTAGAATTCATCCTTTTTATTAGTTCTATTATATACGAGCATTTATTTTAAAAATCATATCATCCCCCAATTCATCATTTAAGTCCGCTTAAAATTTGAACCAATCTGCAAGCGCACATTTAAGATGCACTTGCAGCAGATTTAAAATAGAAATTAAGCAATGGATTGAGTTTTTCAAATGAGTCCACTCATTAACAACCCTTAATTAAATCATATATACGTCCCTAACTATAAAAAATAATATAAGAAAACATTGGTGTATTCCTTTTGATAAGAGAATGAGGATTTAAATACCTATATTATTAGTTAAAAAAATTCAACTTCTTATTCCGTTGAATTCTACGAATTCCCCATAATTCATGAGATCAGTAAAAAAACTTAATTATAGTATTTTCTAAAAATTTATTATTATCTAAGAGATTTTTTCCATTGCCCATTAAGAAAGACTATCTATCCATTGAGGATGAATATAAATTATAATAAATTAATTCAGTTATTATGTTTGTCCCAGTTTTTTCTTTTCATTTCCGGTTTTTAAATACATATAGGACATTAAATATTTCAATAATCAAGAATTAAATTTATTAAGAAGCTCATATTAGTTGTTATTTTTTAACAAAATCTTCTATCAACATTTAAATTATCATTATTTATAAACTAAATATCAAAGGTAGACATCATTTCATAAAATAAAATATAAAAAAATCAAATTGTAATGAATTAAAAAAGAAATCAGATTTTTCTCACTGAATTATCTGCCATATTCAATCATTTGTATGATATGATATGGTATTATATTTATATATGTATACTGTACACTGTATAGCTGTTTGGCATTAATATTAACGCCTGTATATGTTTGTTTCCAAAATAAATAACCATCATAATCATTTGTCAAGACTGACATCAAACCATAATAAAATCACAAAAAAAAGCAGACATTCAAAAAAAAAATAAAAAAAAAACATAAAATATTCAAATTAACTTCATCAGAGTAGGTGCTCATATATTATAAAGTCGTTGTATGGAATGATGTGATTGCATTGCAATATATGCATTTTTCATCCAAAACTTCATATATTTTGATGTTTATTCAAAAAAAATGCATGAACATGTCATTAATTTATGTACACATACCACATTACTATATATATATATATATATATATATATATATATATAGTATAAATTATATGTATATAAACAAAACATCTGCCTATTCATTTATTAAACTTTTTTTCCAAAATAAACTAAACGATTAAAATAAAATTATAGCTAATAGCTTACACACAGTGAAGGAATGGTGGAGTGTAAAGCATTGGTGTTCATATATATGTTGCATCTATACCAAAAATTTGGAACTATGAAATAAGGCTATCTGAAATTAAGCCCTCGGGGTGTTATTTCTCAATCATATGTAATAACACAGCTAAAGTTGAAAAATAAGACTCTCGAGGGTTGTTATTTCTCTTTCAATTTGACTTCGACCTGTTAAGAAATAAAGCCCTGGGGTTTTGTGTCTCAAGATTGTATTCAAAGAGAAATAACACCCCACAGTTCTATTTCCAATACCCTAGAAAGGATTTAAATTAAAAATAATTTTAGAATTGTGCCCGAAATTGTACCGGAGTGTTAATTCTAGTATATATAGATGATATTCAAGAGGGATGTTAACGAGTTTCAGAAACGGAGTATTCCTCTTTTCCAGATTATTTAAATTTAAAGTTTAAGTTAGATTTTGAATTAGGCGAGATGTTAAAGTTGCATTCAAAATTCTGAAAAATGAATGCGAATATCTCTGCTTTTGAATGTAGCTCTAAAATCCCTCCAGAATATCATCTATATATAAGAATTAACACTTCGTGGCTTTATTTCTCAAGACATTGGGGATCAGATAGAAACACAAAGAAAACCTTGGGGCTTAATTTTTTAAGAAGTCAAAGATTAAAGAAAGGGGTGTTATTTTTTATTGAATTAGAAATAACAGCGAGGGGGCTTTAATTCTCAGTTATTATTAGAAATATAACCTCAGGGTTTTATATCGCAAGGCCTTATTTAATGGCTCTCTAGAAGTTGTATAGGAACATTTCTCTAGAAGTTGTATAGGTGCAAGAGCAGCGACTAAAATAAAAATAAATGTTTAAAAAATAAATCTCGCCCTCCCAAAATGAATGCCCATGGATTACGTATTATAAGTTACCAGGAGAGAAACGTTTTTTTTGGAACAAAATTTATTACAACATAATAAGAATATAACAGAAGCAGTAGTATATAAAAAGCTCACTGTAAATGAGTAGCTCTCCATCAACAGTCAAAAATTAAAAATAAAAAATGGAAAAGAAAAAAAAAATATTTTCCCAATATATCTAGAAAATCATTTGGAATTCTGTTTGAGTTTTTTTTTTTTTGGTAAATCCCCCTCTTATCCTTCCCTTTGCTATGTGCATTATAAGAGGGGGTCTTACGTCAAAGTGTTAGAATTTATGGATAAAACACTTAAATCATATTTGATCGCTTAATTTTCATTGTGTGACATATGGTATTGATTTGGTATATTTATGAGTGTTTTATACAATCATACATACATACATACAATCATACATAATTACATTGGGAAGGATATGTTGGGAAAAATTTTGGTATTGGATGTAAAATTGTTCAATTGAAGAATGGGGATTGGAATTAAAGTTTTTCTAGCTATAGGTTAGGTATACATATAATATGTATAAAAGTAAAAAATTGTGTTATATGGTTTTGTTTAGGTAATGTTTAAAGAGTGTTCGTATATTTATTAAGAGACGGATAAAAGACCCTATATTAATATATCGATATTATCATCAATTATATACAATATAGTAAATCATCATCAATTCAATCGATACCAGTTGTTGATATAATTCTTTTTTTTATTATTAATTTGTTTCTTCTTGGAAGGTTTGAAGTTGTCAAGTGTTTGGAAGTAAATATAAACTTCAGATTGTATATTTCAAATAAAAAAAAAAAAAAACAAAATCAAAAAAAGTTCGGATTTTTTTTTAAGAAAATAGATGGCACTTCATTCACATATGAAATGAAAATATTTATAGTGATGTTTTTTTTTTTTGGATCACATGTGAATTTTTTATTTTTTTCATGTGTTGGATCCACTTTTTTTTTTAAAAAACTTTTTATTTATAGGACTGATGATGTTTTTTTAGCACAATTTTTTTATATTTTTATATTTTGAATTTTGTTTTTTTTTTGTAATAATTTACGAGGACATTAAAAGAAATCTTATAAGATTAATTCAAAATCTGTAATATTAGATATTATTTTAATCTCTTTAAAATCTATTCGGTTTTTTTTGGAGAGTTCTGAAATATATAATTTGTCTGATTTATTTTGGACGAGATTAGCTTAGATTTGTGAAATAGTGCAATATTTCTAATAGAATTTAAATCTATTTTTATCTCGGAAATTTTAGAAAGTTATTAATTAGTTTTAGATTTCCAACTTAATTGACGTAAGATTTCATACGAGTCAAACGATAGAAGGGAATTTTGTAATTTTGTAATGCACTAGTAAGAAGAATCTAATTTTTAAAAGGGAATTTTGTTTTTCTGAACCAATAAGAATTAAAAAAACGAGGAAGATTATAGTTGCCCTTGTCAACTTTTAGATACCCGTGCATACCCACTATGGTGTATAAAATAAACCGTAATTTACTTCCCTTGTACATTTAACTCATTACCCCATAATTTTGACGTAAAAAAAAAAAAAAAATTAACAAACAAAAAAAAAAAAATCACAAAACAAAAAACAAAATTTTCATTCATTGTCCCATAACTTTAGCTTAAACCAAAAAAAAAAAAATAAAAAAAAAAAAAAACAAAAAAAAAAAAAAATTGGCCAACCCTAAAATTTTCATTCATTGTCCCATAACTTTAGCTTAAACCAAAAAAAAAAAAATAAAAAAAAAAAAAAAACAAAAAAAAAAAAATTGGCCCACCCTAAAAGTCCGATGGTCCGAGTGATGTCCAACTTTGCCAAGTAGCTTGCCCTATTAATTTACCTGCCCAATTTTAATTTTAACCTTGTAGCTTCATTAGATTCAAAGTTATTGAATCGAAAACTTTGTATGGCAGCCCCCCGAAAATGGGGCCCAAACATTTTGAAACTTCATATAAGTGCTCGATTTATTATATAACTAACCGTGTGAAATTTTCAGCCTCGTAGTATAATTAGTTTTGAAGAAATTCATATTGGTGCAAGGAAGTTGTATGGCAGCCCCCCGAAAATGAGGCCCTAACATTTTGAAACTTCATATAAGTGCCGGGGTCATTATAAAACTAACCGTGTGTAATTTTCATCCCCGTAGTACAAATAGTTTTGAAGAAATTCATATTGGTGCAAAGAAGTTGTATGGCAGCCCCCCGTAAATGGGGCCTTAACATTTTGAAACTTCATATAAGTGCTCGATTCATTATATAACTAACCGTGTGTAATTTTCATCCGCGTAGTATAATTAGTTTTGAAGAAATTCATATTGGTGCAAGGAAGTTGTATGGCAGCCCCCCGAAAATGGGGCCCTAACATTTTGAAACTTCATATAAGTGCCGGAGTCATTATAAAACTAACCGTGTGTAATTTTCATCCCCGTAGTATAAATAGTTTTGAAGAAATTCATATTGGTGCAAAAAAGTTGTATGGCAGCTCCCCGAAGCCTTGGTCCGATTTTAACCAAAAACAATAGGGAACCTAGAAATTGTCCAAAAATGACTTTGTGTGAATTTCAAGACTCTAACCCTTTTAGTTTTTGAGTTATCGTGCTGACACACGGACGGACGGATGGACAGACACACATAGCTAGATCGACTAATTTTTCGATTCTGAGCCGATACGTACCCTTGACACTATATCTAGCTCGTCTAGATCGATGCGTTACAAACGGAGGAGCAAATCTAATATACCCGATGTTCATATATATATGCACGGGTATAAAAATCTTATTATTTATGAATTTAATTGCATTTACAAAAAAAAATATCTAAAAAAATACTGATCTGGATTTAACCCTGTAAATTTTAAAATTAATTAAATTCATTGGCTCCTTTCGACCACTTGGTTACTTATATTTTCTTTGCTAAGTGTTAATTTTGACAAAAAGGGCACTGAAATTAGCAGCAAATTCTAGGTTTTTATTATGTTATCTAAAGAACAATTGAATTGACATTTTAATAGTTTTTTTTCGGTTTTATATGTAAATGTTAGAATAGAAGTACTTTTACACTAATACCTACAGTCTACATAACATTTAACATAACACTCGGCCACGCTAATCAGCAGCAAAAGCAGTTTGTATTTTATTATATTTTGATTTTTAAAAACTAAAATTGTATTTCATAGTTTGGAACAAAATATTTGAAAGGTGCTGACTTTATTTAAGGTTTGTAAAGCCATTAGATAATAAGGATGACATTTGAATTTCAAAACAAGTAATAAAACAACCGTAAGTCGATGTAACCGACTTAGAAATACGCTACATGCGAAAAATTTAATTGACATTTACACGGACACCCCATACAAATTCATCACAGAAATTCACGAACATTAAGCAAATATAACAGAACTACCTTGTTCCAAATTTTAATGTTGCTATTTGTGACAGCTTTCCAAATCATTACTTTGATTCTTCAGAACAAAACAATCTTGTACCGAATTTTAAGTTTTTATCTTTATCAATTTCGAAGATAAGCTTATTCGATCATTGGGTATTATCATTATATTTGAGGTATTATCATCTTATTTTAATTTTTCATACAAATCATCATCTTAATTAAGTTCTAACTAAATTTTTTATAACTTTCTGAATATCTATTTCTAAAATAGGTTGTATCGAATCGAAATCGTAAAAAAATATCAAACAATCGAATAAGTAATAATCGAAAAATTAAAAAAAAAAAACCAAACAATCGAAAAATAAAACGATTTTATTAATTGCAAGGATACTTAAAATAAAACATTTAACTTTTTAAAGAAATTATACATTTTCTCACCCCTTAATTTTCAATACATAATATATTAATAATATACCCAACCCTATTTTCAATAATATTTTGATTTCTCACGAAGATTTATTGCCTCCCTCAAAATACTTGATCCTTTTAAGTTTCTCAATTTTATTTTTTTTTTTTATTTTTTCCTTCAATCCTTATATCCCGTTATTCCGTTATTCTGTCATATGACACAAAAAAAAAATGTTAACAGTATTTTCTTACAAAAAAAAAATAAAAACAAACTGTTAAAAACAACAACAAAAATAAAAAAAAAAATAAAAGGAAATTATAAAAGAAAATAGAAAAGAAAAGTTCAGAAAGTTAAAAATCGTCAGCTTGTTTGTTTTTGTTGTTGTAATTGAAGTTCGAAAAAAACATTTACTTCATCATTTTATTGAGTGTTGTTTTTTTCGCAATAAAATACCGTTATGTTGTAATGGTTAATGTTTTTGTATATATATGTATAAATATATATAAATTATATATTTGTTTTTCGATTGTCAAAATAAAACGGTTCTTATATTATTATTCTATTCGATTCGATATTTTTTTTTATTATATGTAACTGTTTATATTTTATACATAACTGTTTATATATAACTGTTAATATATAAAACTGTTTGTAAATTGTTGTAATATAATGTTTATTATGATGTTATTATTTGTTTGTAACAGCTTGTAATGATGGTGTTTTAAAAGACAAGAAATAAAATACTGAAAAAAAAAATTAAAGAAATATTTCAAATATTTTTAAAAGTTTATTTTATTTTATTTTCATTTTTAATTTATCGCTTTTTAATATTTCTGTTATGACTATTTTTTTTTAAGAAATATGTGTATTTTGCAAAAAAAAAAAAAAAAACTTTTTTCTTTTTGGAAATGAAACATATAAATTATTTGCAAAAATTTAAGTCACAACCTTGTTTTGCAACACTAATAAAATTTAGTGGGAAGATATAAATTTTAAAAAATATTTCTAATAAATGTATAATATGCCATAAATTATGTTTTGAACTCAATTTGTATTTATAAATACTTTTAAGGTTTGTTTTTCTTTTTTTTTTTTTTTTTTTTTTTTTTTTTAAGCGCTAACTGTTCAACTGTTAGGCTAATAAGCCTGTCTATACCATAGGTATATGTTGGAACAGGGGTTCATATTATATTCGTGTTATTAGAATTGGTCTTATTGAATTCCACATACAATTTAAACATGAGATAGTACTAGGCCTTATAACATGTAGAAACGTCTTAGATTTTCAATATTTACAATTCTATTTTTTGTTTATATTGTAATATTTTATATTTTACTTATATGGTATTCTATATCTGCGAGTTATATTATTTTAATTAAATTATTTGTTTATATTTTGCATTTGTTTATATTTTTATATTAAAGTATTTTTTATTAAAGATTTATAATTATTAATTATTGATTATGCCATTAATTTGAACCCAATGGCGAATGGTAGCTGAGTCGAGTCGAAAACCAGAAAAGTTTTTTCACTTTCACTAGAATTCGAACCCGGGCCCTTCTGCATGAAAGGTCGGCACTCAACCACTGTGCCACCCAGCTGTTAATCAAATAATCAAATGTTAAAGTAAGATGTTAAATTTATCTATTATCTTACACAGACTTAGCTTGTACGCATTTTTTAGTCCATTAATTGTACCCTAAACTGTATATTTGATTGCCAAACTACTACAGGAACATTCATTTTGACCTATAATAGGGTCACCTTATTTTGGATTGATTAACCGGCCAAATCTTTGGCCAAACACTTTTTTTGCTTTCAATCTTAAACTGCTGAATTTGGGTCTTTTTCAGAAATCTATAGCATGATTCAAATTTTTAACATGTTTTTGACTCTAGGGATAAGGCAGAAGCTCTAAAAACAAGGCTTTTAAATTGTATAGGCAGATCAATCGGCTGATTTCCGTAGTTCAGGAGCATATAATTGCACTTTTTGACTCTAGGTATAAGGCAGAAGCTCTAAAAACAAGGCTTTTAAATTGTATAGGCAGATCAATCGATTGATTTCCGTAGAAGTTCAGGAGCATAGAACAGAACTCTGAAGCATTTTTCGTGTAATTAAAAAAAATGGTTTTAAGATTAATTTTTATCATTTGAGTTTAAAAAATTAGACAAGCTTTCTGCTTAAAAAAACAATTCTATTTAAATCAATCCTTTAATAATCTGAATATAGCAAAATAATGGTCCGCTGAACATTCTAATATTTAAACAGGCTTATTAAGTTCACAGTTTGTACTAAAAAAAATGTAAAGAGTATAATCCGTAGTCTATGACTTATAAATGAATAGACATTTTATAACCATTTACTTTAGAGTATTAGAATCCGTAATCAGTTTAACATAAGATTTAATTGAATCAAATTATATTTGTTTTTCCTATTATAAAGGATATGTCAAGGATAAGGACGGATAAGGATAAGGAAGAATCATAAAGGACGTAAAAATGTCCTGATAAAAATATATATATAAATATTTATTTAGTTTTTCAATTTAAATTGGTATTACTCATTTAACAATTTAACCTTATAATATAGTTAAATAGTTGGATAAAATCATAGTCTGAGAATTTCATTAATTAGGTAAAATTTTGTTCAATTTTTTTTTTTAAAGCTTTATTACTAAATACAGTTTATTAAATATTAAATTAAGAAAATGTGTTTTAGTAATGAACTTCCGATTATGTCGTGATTAAAAGCACTTTCAAATATATAGTACTATCCAATAAAAAACCAATTTGAAATCTTTAGTTTTATACTATAAAAACTATAAGATACTAGAGGAGTTGCATTCATTTAATTACACGTCAATTCATTTTTTTTTACTAACTGTGCAACTGTTAGACTAACAAGTCTGTCCGTACCATATATGCACATGTTGGAATAGGAGGAAAGGTATACTGTTCATAGTGTTATATTTTTATAATTCATCTTAATGATCCGAATGAATTCCACATACAATCAATAGATTGAATAGAAGGTCTTATAACATATATAAAAGTTTTACAGCTGAATAGTTACAATTCTATATGTTTTATATAGCATAGGCTTTTTTTTTGTATCTGCGAGTTATATTATTCAATTAAAATTTTTTGTTTATATTTAGTATTTTTTATATTAGCGGTACTGTATTTTATTATTAATATTTTAAGTTTTTAACTATTTTTATGCTACTAATTTGAAAATAATGGCTATTAATTTGAAAACCATAAGCTGAGTCTACCATGATAAGCATTCGGCCCTCTCATATCGCTTACTATAGAAATTGTGAACTTCTTTGAAAATAACTCGGTTAAACTTTTATAACCTTCAATCAAGTTTATAATACCTTTTATTTTTTAACTTAACAATTCTTTATAGTTCAAACCTAAATTCAAAATTATAAAAATTATTTCAAATCGCAAAAAAAACGTTACAATCGCAAAAAAATATGGTATTTGAACTCAAAACAGTTTAAAATTGACTTCTGAATGATTGTTGTCGTTGTAGATTCCAGTACAACAGTTATATACAATATGGAGTTGTAGTTTTCAATAATATGTCATGTTTAAGTTGAAGTTTTCAAATTTGAAACCCTGCTGTGTTTGTTTTTCTTGTTACTCAATTTTTTTATTAACCGTCAGTTCATTACAATAAAATAATAGTTACAAGTATGTTTTGTGATTAAATACAGTTAAAAACTGTATAATAAAAAAACAAAGAAAAATTCCACGGTCAAAAATTTTATAGTTTATAAACTACTTTTATAATAAAAAAAAAATAAAATAAGGAATGTAGAAAAAAAAAATAATAAAAATTACTAATAAAAATAAATGAAAGAATTAAAATAAAAAAATAATTCCTTTTTTAGTTTTTTTTTTTTGATTTTTTAAATTAGACATGAAAAATCTGAATATTGATTGTCCTTAATTAGCTTAAATTTATTTTAACGGCACAGTATTGTTATTAAAGATTTAAAAGGATTAGAATACTAAAACAAATCAGGGGCGTGTTTTGATTTTAATCAATTTTTATCCGTAATATGCTTTCTAATTTCTGTACCATTCATTTCTTTACTTTTATGGGTTAATCGTACGCTTTAATGAAATCTGAACACTATTTCACTTGTAACACTTTTACTTTTCTTCTTAAAATAGTATTTTTTTTCAAAATAGCATAAAATTCGTTTATAACTCCTAAAATTATGCAATTCGAACTAAAATCTTAGAAAAACTATGTAACACGAAATAATTAGAAATACCCCACTAAAATTAGAACCTAAAAATATTCCTGTTTCTATATATTATAAAAATAAACAATTATTTTAGACATTAACCGTTATTTCATAATATCATTCGACTTGACATTTTAAAAAGTGACCACATCACTGACACTACATAAATATAAAAAAAAAATAAAATTAATTAAAATAAAATTACAATTATAAAAATAGACATGTAATGTCAAAATATTTTAACAAGACTTAAAAATATTTTGAAGTTCTAAAGATAAAAACAGAAACATAAAAATTAAACACGAACAAATCCCTTAATCACCATTCATTTAAGGTAAAAATAAATACCAAAACACTTTTTAAAACAATAAAATAAATAGCAATCAAATAGAACAAAACGTAATTCGTGTTAGGAAATCGTTTTTTAAAAAGTTCCTTTAAAATATTATTCTTTTGTAGTTATTACAATTTTTGATTTCATGATAATTGGTTTGACCATGTCAAAAAAATTTTCTACAATCATAATATTCCAGCATGTTATTGTGTTTGCATATTTTAAGGAATTATTTTCTTTTATTTTTACTTTGATTTACAAAAATACCAAAAAAAAAATGGGAAATATTAAAATATTCATGTTTTTTTAATAAGCGAAGTTTAAAATCAATTTTTAATATGCATTTAAAAACTTCACTCAAAAATAGTAAACAAAAAACATGAATCACGCAAAAACTTTTAAAGGGTTAATTTTTTTTTAATTGGAATAATAACAATATATAATTGTCTTTCTATAAGTATGGCGATTAAACTATATAATAAATATAATATACTTAAAATTAAGTACATGTAAATTTTTTCCTTAAATGGTGGTCAAATAATTACTAAAACTAAAATTTAGCTTTGTTAAAAAATACTTTAGCAAACGAAACTTGTGGCAATACTTTAAAAAAATGCTAGGCCAGGTTTTAATACATCTGTTGAAAAAAGATTATCAAATAAAACGAAAAGTTTTGGCACCAATTAAACATCCAGGAACTCTGCTTGTCTTATAAGTGTATGCGTGCATAATTTTCAATATTAATATGACTGTCAATTTATAGTGCATGTGACTTCTGATTTATATTGGATTTATTTGACTTTTTGAACTATCAACTCTATTATTACAACTCAACTCTGGTAGTTTTCCAGATTAGCACACATAACTAATTCTTTTTAATTCATGAATTCTATAACTTATTCGACTTCATTTAAGCAACAATTATTTAAAAAAATCCAGTTATACTATAAAACGTTTTCACATGTTATTTCATTTAAATTATTTTAACGCCCTTTGTGGTGTTTATTAAAATTTTTACATTAATAGTTTTAACTATAATTAAAAGAATGAAAAAAGTGAAATAACGGGAGTACACAAGCATACAGTGCAGAAATTATTCTAACAAAAATTCTGTAAGTTCTTATAAAATCACTTTTAAGTTTCGCCATCTAAACTCCAAGTTTACTACTGCTTTTAAACTTTTTTCTTATAAAAGCCCTTGTATTATAAATTTAAATGGCTTTAAGAGTGCAATGAATGAGACGTTAGAATAACTAGACAACGTAAAAAAATTATTTCAAAAAAAATTCTATTTGTTCTTAAAATCATCTTTTATTTCCCCATTTAAATTCCATATTATAATACTTCTTCAAACTCTTTTCTTGTGTAAAAGTTATTGCATTATAAATTAAATGCATCCAAAACAGTAAGGAATAAAGCATCTACTTATTCTTACAGTTTAAAAAAATAATTCTGAATAATTTTTCTAAAAGTTTTTATAAAACCACAATTTGGTTTCCCCGTCTAAATTCCACAGTTAAAATTTTTTAATTTACCTAATATGGTTAATTAAAAAACTATAAAAATATTAATAAAAAACTAAATTAACTAATTATAACTTCTGAATATAAAAACTAATTATAAATTTATTTAAATAAATTATATATTAAATAATTTTTTAATTATAAAATTAAATTATATTTTACTAAAAACGAAGAAGAGTGTAGTAGAGTATACTGTGTCAACTCTGGGATACCTGTATGATCGTAATATAAACATTATACCATCCGGTTAATTACTTTTGGCAAAATTTCAAAGATTCAGCTTTATTTGATGTAGAGAAATACTCATATAAAAGAAGGAGTTGTACAGACACCCAGCTTTATTAGGTGCAGTGGACCAATAAAATTTTGCAGAAAATTTGGCTATTACACTAAACCACTTATGGCAAAACTTCAGATACCCAGCTTCAGGAGCTATAGAGTAACGCTCATATAAAAAAAGAAGTTGTATCGCAGGTACTCAAACCCGTGGCTTAAAATGGCTGACAGCTATTGTATAAAAACTAATTTGTGAAAATTTCAAAATTCTAGCTCCTTTATTTTTTTCAGTTATTGTGATGTTATCCGGACGGACATACATAGCTAAATCGATTTATTTTTCGATTCTGATCCGATCCATACACTTGAATCTATATCTACCCCCCGTCCTTTTATGCATCACAAACGTAAGAGCAAATTTAGTATACCCTTTGATCTTTTAGTCATACGGGTATAAAAAGAATGTACCACACTACTCACACACTTCTACTCAATTCTCATAATTTAATAATAATAATTTTTTATGGTTAATATTTTTTTTTACTATGAATTTATATTTATTTAATTTTTTTTTAAATATTTATTTCATTATCATTTTAAATTTATTTTTGTTTTTATCGCAACACGATCTGATTGTTTTTTTTTTTTTTTTTTTTTTTATTCATAATGGTGAAAGAAGAAACGCCACGATCATATCTATAAGATTTGGTTTTTATTAAATTCGTATATAAAAAAAATAAAATAAATTAATTTCACACTATATATTCAATGCAGTCAACGAACATTAAGGTCAGTTTACATTTTTCGATTTGTTTGTTTTACGTTGTTATTGTTGTTGTTGTTTTTTTTTTTTTTGAAAAATAAATGAAATTAAGACACGAATAGATAACGCAATTTAATTATATACATTGGGTATTAGATATAAGATATAACTTATACCTATTAATTTGATATTTCATTATTTTAATTTAATAATTTCAATTTTATTTTCTTTGAATGCAAAAAAAAATAAATGTAAAAATTTGAAATAATATTCCATTGAATTTATATTGTTTAAAATAAAGAATAGATAATTAAAATTTTAATATAGGAGTTAACAATTAGTTAATCCATAGTTATATTATGACTAATTCTATCAAAATTCATTGCGTGTTAATATAAATCTTATGTTATATTTTAAATAAAGAAATTTTTTTTAAATATATTTGAATTATATTAATAAGTAAAAAGTATAATAAATTTTATTTAAAAAAGAAAATTTATATGTGATAAGTGATAATTTTAGCAAGTTGTTGGATTACATATTTTAGGCGGATTTTATTATTAAATGATTTTGTTTTGGTTAATTATCACTGCTGTTTCCATTGTTAATGATTTATTATTGTTTGAAACTTGAATGCATGTGTATAATATAAAAAATTTCTATGAAAAATTTGATTTAAAGAATTGAGTCATGAGTGTAGATTATTATTATAATACAATATAAAATTTAAGAATTTGAAATGACAGAAGGCTTTAAGGTGAAATAGTGGGTAAGCACCTTTAGAAATCTTCTTGGTCACCAAATATAATTTTAAATATATAATATAAACTAAATAAATAATATTGAATTATAAATTTTTAGAAAGTATTTAATGTAAAAAGTCCAAATGTCAAATATTTTCTATTGTCTGGTACTAGTAAATAAATAAATAAATAAATAAATAAATAGAAATTACAATTTATTTGCTATGGATTATATTTTTGATTATATAACTGGACAGGTACAATATTCTTTAAATAAAATCAATATTTAGATTAAGTATAGAATTCGCAAGTTCACCATTGTAAACATATGTTTCAGTAAAACGTCAAATTTATGTATGTCAAAAACAAATTTTAAATGTCAAAAATTTTAAGGAGTTCCTATCATTAAGACATTAGTAATGAACTTGTGAAATAATCTAATAAAAGTAGTCATTTTCTTTAATTTATGGATAAAAATAAAAAAAATATGAATGGTATGAGAACGATTTCGAGTCACTGTCAAGTTAAAGATCGATATAGAATAGAAAGTAATTTAATTCAGAAAATATGAAATAATTGAAGAACTTTATAATTAAACCTGCTTCAGTACATAATACAAATTTTTCCTTGAAAGATTAGAGGATGTGTTTGGATTTATGACTACTATTCAACAGCCAGTATTTTTTAAAACAATTTATTTTAATTTAAGCTTTAGCATATTGATTCTAGATTACTCAAAATTTCGTTCAAATTATTTACGCAGCCGCTTAGGTTTAAGTTATTTTAAAAGAACATTTTTAAATATATGAACTTAGCTTAATTAACTTATTAATAAAATTTTTTAAATATATAGGTATACTCTTGCCCATTAATTTAAAAAAATACCAAATTCACACAAAAAGAGTTTTATAAAGATAGTAGCTAATGCAAGGTGCGCGTTGCTCCCGCTCTTAATGGGTTTTTAATTAAGTAGGTATTATTGGAAAAAATAAACGCAAAAATGACATATGATGAAATTATTATTTCTAGAATGCATTAAAATATTTTTTTTTTAAAACGACTTTTTTATCGTAGAGTCTGTCAACTCTATTCTTTAACAGCAACATATATACAAAATTTGAAGCCAATGGGTTAAACCGTTTTTAATTAAGAGCAATACTTACTGAAATCTTTAAAAAGTCAATTATCAAGAATGGGTTAAAGGAAGATATAAGAATTTATTTTCTTAATTGGTTTTAAAGTCTGAGCTGTTAAAATATAAGAGCTTTGTCAATTTTTACCTTTTAAGAATTTAATACCTAATTTTTGCATTTTGTTATACAATTACTAATATCAATAGTTAAAGATTGTGTACAATATGAATTTATAATTTGATACTTTAAAATAAACGATTTTAGACATTATAAAATATTAAATTATTTTGATAAATAATTATTCTTATAAAATTAAAACCTTTAAAATAATAATTAAATATAATATTTCCTTTGCCTTTTCATATTTCAAAATAATTTCAATTTTTTAATGGAAATAAAATTAAAAATAAAATAAATATAAGAATCACATGAAAATTCAACATAAACTTTTCGTGTGCAAAAATCAAAATAGAACAATTTCAAAAATAAAAGAAAAATTTAACCTCAGTTAAACGAAAATGCAACGCAACAAAACGTAAAATATACGCAATTAATTTTGACTTATTATTTTAGTTTTTTGTTTTTTTTTTTTTTTTGTTTATTTAATGTTCATTTTGAAATGTATTTTAAAAATTGACATTTTAACTATATAGTTAATAATGAAGAATGCAATACTTATTTTTAATTATATCGTGCACATCTAAAATATAAAAACAAAAAAAAACAGAATGAAACTATAAACAAGAAATTAAAATATATATACATCTTGTGTGTTTACTGTAAGTGACGTTTCAAACGTACTGCATTCTGCAGTTGTTTCAATTATTATGCATCCAAACAATTTTATTGTTTATTTTAATTTATTGTAAGTTATTCTGAGCGAATTAATGTTCTACATCATATCATTAAATAGGGAAAAGGCTGAGAGTATGTGTAGGTTCTGTTATTTGTAACAATAATAAGTACTATCAGTTCTATTTCTATGTATTTCACAATTATTGCTGGGCCATAAGATATTATGTTCCTTCTTATGCATATCTCTCTGCTCTAAAGCAATCTTAGATTTTTTTTTTTGAATTTTAAGCTCTAGGTGCATAAGCAAGGTACATAAACAAGCATTATATTTAATTTTGCAAAATTTGGGTATAACTTTGTTATTCCTTTAATTTAGAAGTAATGCTATATATAATGCATTCTTGGTCTCTCAGTTATGCTACATATATACTCTATATAACATGTAATTGTTAAATTCTAAAGTTTTAATATTTTAAAGAAATCCGTTATGTTGAGTCACAAACCACTCAAAAATATGTTTTTAATGAAAAATATCAATTCATCTCTAAGTCAAGGGCACTTACGTACATTTAGCAGTTAAATGCAGTGCATAATGCGTGCGTGCAATTTACTTTAGATTCATTTTTTTCTTTTTCCTGATTTTATTTTATTCAATTCCCATCTTTAGATTAAGAATTTTAAAGACGCGCGGTTTTTTACCATTTGTTTTATTTTTTTTTTTAACTTTTAATTAAAAAAAAAAGAAAAAAGTCATGAAAAACTTAGAAATTATTTACAGAATGTATATTAAGATTTCTGTCGCAATATTGAAATAATTTTTTTTCTTATAAATTAAAAAAAAAAAAAAAAAAAAATATCGCATGCGATCAGTTAAAAATGCACGCGAAATTTGATACTTTTTTTTAGTGGTTTTTAATTTTTTTTTTATTGTAATTCACTCTTTTTTTATAGTTTTTGTTTTTTAGTTTTATTTTATTTGAGAATTAAATGTGACTTTTTCATTTTATTTCATAATTAATTTTTTTCTGTATTTTATTTAATTTTTTATTTTTAAATATGATGCTTGTTGGCTTGTGAAAATGTTAATATATCATGATAGGTTATTAAAGTTAAAAATTACAGTAAAGTTTTGGAGTAATTGTTATTAATAAATTATAGAAAAAAAAAACAAATGTTTACAATTTGTCAATCAATATGTAGAAAGTTTGTTTTTTATAACTATAATAGATTTTGATTTTTTTTTTAGAGAAAATTAGTTTGCTTCAAATATTTTAAGTATACAGCTGTTTAAATGCAACTTTTTGTTCATTTGTTACGATATTTGATAAATTTTGTATTTATAATTTCTTTATCTTTAGCTTCTTCAGAAATTAATAATGAAACTCTTACAATCTTTATATATAGTTTTAAGAGTCTTTTGAAATTTGAAATATATCAAACCTGTCTTGATAGGAGACAGAAGTTCTGCAAAAAGAAGCCTTATATTTGAACTATAAAATATGACGTGCGGATTTGCATATGCTGCAGGCAGAAATCTGCTGCATATTATATTCTGCATAAAAAAGATTTCTTTTCTATTTTACATAAAGCGCACGTTTTTTTAAACTATTATATTTAACGTGCGGATTTGCATTTGCTGCAGGCAGAAATCTCCTCTACATTACATCTAATGCACGTAAAATTCAAACCAATTAAATTTGACGTGCGGCATATTAAACTTACACCGCCATATAATAACTCCTTCTTTCCATCCCTCTTTCAATTTCTAGTTTGAAATAAACATTTCAGAGTGTAAGATTACCATGTCCAACTTTATTGTCAATTAAAGCACTTATAATACTAATTAATAACAACATTACCGGTTAGATTCCAAATGATTACTTTGGGTAGTCATTTCAATTATCAAGAATGTACTGTTTATCATTTTATAATTTATACAATATTTTATTACAAAAAAAAAACTAATTTATAATTATTATTTCATGAGGAAAAGAGACAAAAGATTCAAGTTTATTTGATATCAAATATCGCATCATAATTTTTTTTTTTTTTTTTCTTAAAAACGTAGGAAAGAAAATTCTTGGATAAAAAATGGAAAAAAATTAATTAAAAAGAAGAAAAAACTTACTTTTAGTTACTTTATTATAAATAAAAAAAAAGAATCAGAAAAATAAAATATTAAACCAATGTAGAAATTAAAAACTAAATGAATTTTTTTTTGTTTTTATAATTTTTTTTTTTTGTTATTAATTTAAAATGAAAAGAACATGAAAAGTAAATTAAATTATTATTAAAATAATGACTTTTTTTTTTGTGTCTTAACATTGAAAATTATTTTTAAGTTATTTTTAATCGTTTTTAATTTTAATGGTTTTGCTTTTGCAAAATACAAAAAAAAAACAAACGACAACGAATAGTTTGTATTTATTAAGCTGGAAGAAAAATATGTCATATTAATGACAGAAACAGCTGCATTATTTGGCATTTCATGATTTTTTTTTTTTTGTTTTAAGTTTGTCGTTAATGAATGCTTGTTATAAATTAATTAATTTTTTTATTTTTCGAATTAATTATATACTCGTTAAATAATTTGAATAAATATTTAAAAAAAATTATAAATTAAATGAATTACTATGGGTTTAAAATATTTGTGAAAAGTCAGCACGCTTAGACTATTGATTTGAATACTAAAAGATGGCTTATGCAATAAAGGTTTCAAAACAGGTTTTTTGTCGAAGCCAGATATTAGAGAGATTCCATTTAACATGTAGAAACTAAAGATGATCTATTTTAAGATTAAACGACAGGGAAATGGTAATAAATTAACTTGTCTTAGTTTTTAAAGTACTTATCTGCATGCATTATTCTGCTAATTACCTCTATTATTTCATCTGGGTAATATATTATTAGTTCCATAAAAAAAACTTAAAACTAAACTAAGTAATTCAAATTAGTACTAAAAGTTAAAGATGACTTTTATTACATCTATTGCATTTTAACCTATTGCAAGCCATAGCTATCATTTGACAGTTAAAGGATTATTATAATATTGCAATAAAACTAGTGACGTTTAATGCTGCACATTACCTGTACAAAAACTCCTTAACCTAATATAATCATAAAATGATTTAGATTTCACTTATATTCCCAATTTTAATTTTATTCAAGATAAAATTAATAAAAATAAATTTATAAATAAAACTATTAAGAATCCAAAAAGTTGACATTTATATACTGCATAAATATGCACGTCAAAAAAAATTGAAATGCCAATTTAATTTGATTTCATAAATGTTCAATAAAAATGTTATAGAAATGTCACTTTTTTTAATAACTATTTTATTAAACAAATCTAATCTTTTTAATCAATTATTTTAATATAATAAAAATATTTCAATAAATTACTTTTTAACATATATATAAAAAATTTATTAAACATATTAATTTACGAAACGCCCCGATTTAATTACATGTCATTCAAGCAATGAAAACCTATTAAAATCAATTTTTTTTTTCCAAGATACTTATGTATTAATATTTTGTTAGTAAAATTAATGCACAAACGTATTTTGAAATTAAAAAAAAGTAAAAGAAAATTGAGAAAAAGTGTTTTATAAAATTAATATGAATTGATAAAAATCTTATAACTTTATACAATTTTTTTTTCCATTTTTAATAATTTTATATAGTGGTATGCATATTTTATATGGCATAGGTAATATGTATACGCCATAACTAATTAAGGTATAAAAATTTATATAAAATTAATTGTTTCATTTTAAGTCTTCATCCAAGTGTAATTAAAATCGCATATAATCAGATTATGAAAAATCTATTCAAATAGTGGGAAAAAAAACGAATTTTGCACAGCAATTATTAAATATAATTACAATTTTAGTGATGCAGTGAAGTAATTAATAAATAACCTATACTTATAAAGTAGTTATTTATACAGGGTATCCACAACTCTAGTAAAACCTATTGGGTATCCAATAATTTCTGGATATAGATTCAAGAGAGGAGTGTAGAGGCGAACAAAAGAGGTCATATAGTATCCAAATGTAATGGTGTATTAGAATATACCGTTTTTTATTATACATTGGAATTACCGTTATGTTTACGCCATTCAAGATACCTGACGATCTTCTTGAAAGATTCCAATACACACACATTTCATTATCCATCAGTTACATATTAATTTTTTTCAAGTTTCAATTGCAGTGAGTAATCAACAAGAGGAAATCCAAAAATTTTTATACATCCAAATAATATAAAAATTTGGACTTAAAGAAAATTCACAAACTAAATTAATTTTTAAATTTCATTAAGTGGACTCTAAAGCTCATTGGTTCAAAAGACTTTTTATGGCAAAGTTATAGCTTATTTGTTTAACACCTATTTTGGGTTTTACGAAATATTCGCAATTTCGCTTAGTCGTTTTGGCTATACATGTTCGCACAAACAGACAGATCCACAGACACAAAGACGGCCATCGCAAAAAAAAACAAAATGTTTCTGGGGTTTTGCACTCCGGCGAAATATGCATATATGCAAAACTCTCAGGTTCCAATTTTCGCTTCGTAAACAATATATACGCTTATTATATGTCATAATAGCGGTTGTTAAAGATTTGCATAACATATAAAAATCTTAGTTATGACAAGAGTAGTTTATCTCTCTTTCACTTAAAATTTTACACATACCGTGTTTTACGGACATAAAATTTTTTTTAAGAAAACCGTTCAATCTTAAGCGCCCTGTAATTATGTATCGTTGAATGCAACTAGGTAGTTTAAGTGAAAAAGGCGCTAATGTAAATTAATTTATAAAAAAATATTTAATGAAAAACTTATCGCTTTGAAGTATAGAAAAATTAACAGTTCGTAAATTAATAGAAACTTCAATGTAACAATCTCATAATTAATATAGAATATAACGGTAACACAAAGTTCTTATTCTAAAATAAATTTATTAATGTTATATAAACAAACAATATTAGATGTATTTATATATATGCGAAATAAATATATATATATATATATATATAATATATATATTGTGTATTACCATAACAGTATTATAGCATTATATATAATTAAACAGAAGTTTAGTTTTTAATACATTTTATGTTTGTTTATGTATATGTAAATATGTAATGTAATTAACGTGTACTTAACGTGTTCATTTACGTTTAAAAACGCTTTTACCTATGGCATAAATTTTCACAAGAAAAAATTTTTAATAAAAAATAAAAAAAAATTAAATTTTCTTTTTATAACATATTCGCAAAAAAAAATATTCAAAATAACATGTGAAACTCATTTATTTAATTATGTTATTTATTAACAATGTAAATATATAATTATTTCATAATATGTATTTTTTTTTTAATAAATTAATTTAATTATTTCTTTTTTTTTTTCATAATAATTTCACAATTCAAGTTTTCTGATGCATAATTTTCTGTTAAATTCATTCTTCTTGCAGTTAATGCTGTTGTTATTGTTGCAAGATATTTTATGATGCATGTTGCACATAATTTACGTATAAATAATTTCTTTGAAAATTAATTGAATATATTATTATTATTAAATTAAAATATAATAATAATAACAATAATAATAATAATAATAATAATAATAATAAAAAATTGTATTATATGAAAAGAAAATTATAGAAAGAAAGAATTAAAAAAAAAATATATTCACTGACATTTAAATGACAGTTATGATTAATTAGATTATGTACGAATATTTTTGAAATGAAAATTAATGTAGGGAGGATTGAAAAAAGATATTATAATAATTTCTGTACATAACAAAGTGCAATTAAATAATTTTAAACAACAAATGAAAAATGTACAATATAATTGAACAATTATTTGTAAATAATATTTTATTATTAAATTTAATTTCAATCAAAAAATTAATACGATTGATTAATGCGGTTTCGATTTTATTACGTGATACATCTTTTTAAATGTCAAAATTACAATATAAAAAATGTATTAAATTATTTTCTATTGTAATTTAATTTTATATGCAATGAAATAGAATAATTGAGTTTGATTTTAATCGGTGGATTTATAATATTATTCTAAACAGTAATATTTTTACAATAAAAACTTAGATACAAAAAAATATGAAATGGATCTTTATTTTGATTGACTTTTATATTTCACGGGCAAAGTTTTAATAATTTGTATTGTATTTATTGGATATAATTTTCATTGAAAGGTGTTTTAAAGTTGGAAAAATTACCATATGTTGAAAATCCTTTTAATCTTTATAAAAAGTGTTAGTGTATGATTGTTTTTAAAGTGATATATTATTATTAATGTATTAATATTTGTTATACCCTTATGAACGTAACTGTGATGCCAATAAACTTAGCAATCAACCCCCTCTCCTACAGACCAAGGATCAGATCAGAATAAAAAAATAAATCGATTTAATTATGTGTATTCGTACTTGCGACCGTCGGCCCGCCATGTACAACTAAAAATTTAAAGAGCTAGGATTCTGAAATTTTTCACAAATTTGTTTTTATAGAACCATCTTTATTATTTAAATTCAGCCAGTTTGGTCAACGGGTTTGAATAGTAGTTACTAAGAGTCTAATAAGTTGTGTATTTAAAATTTTGCTATAATTTAATTTTTATATGAGGGACTCGAAACTAAAGTTACCTAATCCAGAAATATAATTATTATGCACTTAATACAAAAACAAATTTTTTTGGAGTGCTGGGTCATTTTGGTTTTGAGTCTTCCATACATCGTTTATGACGGTATTTTTGATACAGTCTGTGGCACATTGAAATTTTAAGACGCCCATTATCATAAAACCAGACAGAACGGGAATATTGACACATCAGTCTCTCATTCTTTTCCAAAAATTCCTTTTTCCAATTATTATATTTTTAACTTCATTACAAAACCATTATTTCCTGAAAAATTTCTACAGTCATTTTAAATGTCAAATTAACTAATCAAAAAAAAAAAAGAACAAATTCTAATTTAATTTCTACTAAATGGATAATAAGACAAATAATTGTATTCAACACTGACAGGAAACATCAATGTCAAAATTAAATGTCAAATTTTAGAATTTTAAATTGGTTAGCAAAAAATAAAATTAAAACAACAATTTAATTCTCTTTCCCCATTTGTAGCTCTTACAAGAACCAAAACAAACCAACCGAAATCTTACACAAATAAATATATATTATAATTACAATCGCTTGGATAATTACTTAAACATATATCAGACATTTTTAATTCAGGTCTAAAAGAAATATGTAAAAAAAAATTAGATTTAAAACATTAGCATGATTTTTAATGTAAATTAGCTTAAAAATGGATGACAAGTCATACTATAATTAAATAAAAAAAAAAAATAAAAATAAAATAAAACACAAAAAGTTCATTTGTTTGTACAAAAATTTCATTAACATTGACATTTAAGTTAATTTGATTTAATTTTAAATTTAATTTCCTTTATAGAATCTCTGTTTGAAACATAAAAGAATTTTATTATTTTCTTGTAAATTCTCTTGTTCATATCTGCTGGAAATGACTTTCAGAATGAATAAATTTAAAATCGTTGTATAGTTAAATAAAACCACTTGATGATTAATAAATTAATATAATATACCAGGGATGTAGCTAGTTTAATATGATCGCGGTTTGTATATGTATATCTGGTACAAGTTTAAAATTTTATTAAATGGGTAATTATCAGTATTTACATGTATATTTGAATTAAACAAATAACGAACTTGGTAATCAAAAGGCTTGTTAACTGTTTGAACGTGAATGAACTTTTAAAATGAACTGTGACATGTCAGCCAGGAATTTCAGGAACAAAGTCTAGTAGGTCTAAGTTCAATAAAAATTTTCAATTTAAATGAAAAGTATTTGCAAATTGTCGAAATTCAGTAATGTGGAATTTAGGTGGAATAAGTTCATTGTAGTAGTTTTTTTTTTGTTTTAAGCTAATTTTATAAGTTACATGGCTGATGGCTCTGACTTTTTTAAGTTTAAAATAAATGGCAATATAAAATCAGAAATGCTAAAGGAATACAGGATCTCGGAGGCGTGTGTAATATCTAAGCACACTGCTTATTAACAGAAGAGCGTTAGTTTCTATATTCCAACACAAGTTTAAAATTTTATTTAGAAGGAAAATTTATAAAAAATCATAACTCTTCTCTACAAAACCCCTCTGGTGGCCAAATATAAAAATATATGATATAAACAAAATGAATAATATTTCTTATAAATTAATGACAAGTTTTGGCAAGAGAATGTCAAACGGTTAGCAAGGGCTGGATGGGAGGATAGCAAGCTGTATCCCAACAAATTTTCCCCATGTTTGTGCAACTGATAGAAAGAAGGAAACCTACCTAAGTCTGTGATTTAGAGGAAAACTAGAACTGGTGATCACTGATTTCTATCTCTTGTATATCAAACGCCATTCAATCACCAGTAACATCTCTGTTTAAATCAAACCATTTATTTAACAAAATAATGATGACAATGATAATGATAATAACAGAATTTAAATCTTGTACACATTTCATTTTATAAATTAATATAAATTTTTTTGTTTTATTTTTTTATTCTTCTTGTTGTTCTTTCAATCTAGAATAAATCAAAAAAAAATGTACAAGATATTTAAAAAATTATTAAAAAAAAGAGTATATACATACAGACTTTTAATATATAATATTCATACTAAACCGCACCACATTTTAAAAAAATGTTTAATATTATAAAAATATAAATAAAAAAAAAAATAACAAAAAATCATAATAATGAAACACTATAACATTTCTTTTTCATGTTCCATCTCATGTATAATATGGGGAAGTGTCTGTCATTGCACGCACAGTTGAACTGGTAAATCGGTTTTAATTGAAGCTATCAAGCTATCATCAACGTCGTCATCATCATTATTATTATCGTCATCAAAAAAAAAAGAAAAAAAAATAACAACAACAACAATCTTGTTGTTAAATACAACATACATTACATTGTCGTCGTCGTCGTCGCCGTCATCATTCAGCAACAAGAGGTGAACATTTTGTTTTTTAACTTATCCATCCATTCAAATATAAATACATATTCATACAAACACATCTAATGAGTGTATATTATTCTGGAGATTCTTTAGAGGTGAAATAGTTGTGCAATTATAAAAAAAATACAGTAGCAGCAGTTATGATTATTATAAAACAAAACAAGGAAAAGTAAAACATACATGAAGTAGTAAACCTTAAACGTATGCTATTACTGCCACTATTTTTTGCTGTTCCTTCATTTTTTTTTTCGGTTGCATACCTTCCCCCCTTTTATCATTATCGGCTCTTAAGTCTAAACTGCGAAAGAAGAACCAAATAACATTTACAAAAAAAAAAAACAGAAAAAAACAGAAACTGTTACAAAAATATGTTGCTTGTGTAAAATGTGTTCCTCCTTTTTGGCTACTGGGTTTTATTGCTGAATATGTTGTTGTTGTTGCTGTTGTTTTTGTTGTTGTTACTACTGCTTCTTTCAGTTTAATAGTTAGTTATGAGCTTGTTGCCCGTTAAAAGATCTTTTAGTTTTAATTTTTTTTTTTTGCAAAATTTTTTATTAAACGGACGGAATGGCAGTCGCCATTCGCGCTATCAGTGGCAGATATTATAAAAAAAAAAACATCCAACCATCATAGAAGGTAAAGCTAAAAAAATGTGTTATGTGTTGTATTTGATTTTTAAGAATTTTTTCAATATGAGCATTGTTTTTGCATTTTGTAACAAAACGTACTGCGGTGTATGTTTAACAAATACTTTAGACTTTTATGGGTTCGTATAATGTTGCTGGTTGATCTTGTGAGATATTTTTTTTTTTTTTTCTTTTTAAACATTTTTTTTGATTATCTATACTTTTTATGTGTTTTTGATATAGGTACCTAGTAAAATTTAACTAAATGGTAAGTTTAAAAATAGAACATCTGTTATAGAGGATCGTTATTACGGTTTTCTTATATTTTTTAAGGTGTCCGTTAGACATAAATAGATCCTTCGTGACTAATTAATGTTTAATAATCTAGATTTCAATTTTTTTTTTTTTTTTTTGTACATATTTCCAATTCATCAAATGTGTCAACATTTCAAGGAAGCAAACTTAAAATATATTACACTGACATTTAATTGAATTGGGACTATTTTTTAGAACAGTTGTTTTCGGAAAATTATTCGCTTTTTAGAGGAATTATTAAAGTAATTAATAATTGTAGTTTCAGTGCACTTTATTTGATCTAATCTTTATTTGATGGAGTACAGCAGCTTTTACAGTTAACTTTTGCAAGCAACATTAGTTAACACGAAATCTAAACTGTCAAAATTTGACGTTACGGAAAAATACCAAAAATTTCGTGGGAAGCTGTAATTGTCACAAATGTCAAAATTCTCTAAAGGTAAAATAGAATCAAATAACTTCTTGAATATATAAAAGTATGGCAAATTAATATATTTGGACATATGATGTGAGGTCTAAATTACGAAGTTTCACAGCTAATAACATGTGAGGAAATTTTGAAGGCCAAAGTAGTGTCGGACGAAAAAAAAAAGTCATGTCAATACAAGTGATTTAGATCACATACGGTAATGGATAAAAAAAAAAATCCTACCGACACTTCCAATAACGTCGACAGGGGATTTATATTATTTAACTGTCAAAATTTTGTGAAAATCAAAGTATTGCCACATTATATATTATTGCTACTGCAAAAGGCTTCAAAAATTATTAATTGCTAATCAAATGTAAAAGTCATTGACAGATGATCATCAAATGTTTGACGTTTTAGAAAAGGGACTTAAATTGATGATTTTTTAGCGGAAACGCTACTAGAATTTTTTAAATTACTAAAGTGTCAGTATATACCATCACTACTACTCGCACTACTTGGGTCCTGAACGCCTCATTTTGAAATACGACAGTTCTTAGTTTTATATGATTTTGGTTCGAAACTAAAGAAATGAAAGTTATTGAGAACCTGTTCACAATTTGATTATGAATGATGTCGTTTATCAATAACTAACCAAATTTTTTCCTCTTTTCTTTCCCTTTCCTTTCCCTTTCCTCATTATAAAATTAATTTGATTAAAATGTTTCCTCTTCTTTTTTTTCCAACAACAACAAAAAACCAAATATTAATTTAATTTAATTTGTTTTTTTTTTATTATTTTTTTTATTAATAATGTTTTTTATTCTTGTATGTATATATAAGGCCAATCGACATGCTGTGCTTTAAATTAACCTTTTTAAGTTAATCGTTTTTCAAATTGGTTACACCTGAGGTAATTTTAGGTGATTATCTTTTCTTCTCATCTTTTTTGTATGTTTTTTTTTTTTTTGTGTTTAAATTATTTTATTTTAATAATATTAATTTTAATTTAAATTATTTTCATTATAATATTATTAAAAAAAAAGAATTAATGAACACTTTCTACGGCTGTCAGTAATTTAGAGTCAAAATTTTCATTTTAAATTGAAAAAAAAATTGTTATTAGTTTTTTTGATTCTATGAAAGCGCACCAATTTTTTATAATAACATTTATTAATAAAAGTATCTAATTTATATAAAATTTTTTAAATTGTTTTTATTAAACGCTATTTGGTTTTTTTTTTATTTTACCAAAAAACTGAGTAAATTAATCAAAAAATTCTTTTACTTAATTATAGTTTATAACGTGTAGTGATAAATTAAAAAAAAAGTGGTTTTTTGGTATAAATTTATTTATTTATTGGGTTATTTATGGATGGTATTTTATGTTTATTATAGCATGGTTCGAATTTTTATTGAATTTCGGTAAAAAAACAAAATAAAATGTTCTAATTTTGAAAATAATTGGAAAGATTTTAATTATAAAAAATATTCTGAGCAAATATAATGGAAATGTTAAGCAGAATTTCGAAGGTTTTCCAATAACGCCTTACACTTAAATTCTAACCTGTCAAGTACACCTCTTAATACTCGTTGCCTTAGAAAATATGCTATATATGATTTACTTGAATTAATGTAATCTACCAGCATTTCTGTAGTAATTTTTGTAAGCAGCTAATGCTAAACTGCGTAAGACTAAGAAGCATATCTACTCAAAATAAGGTATGTTCGTACCTAAGGTACCTAAGGTATGTTCGAATCCGAGAGAAAACGATCTTTATTAATTCCGCATTCAAATGCTATATGAAATGATACTAGGCTTTGATATATGTTGGAACAGGATTAAAGGAAATCTTAAATTCTACAGTTTTATATATGAGATGGTACTACAAAATGTAGGACGCCTTAGATTGCCTTTGCATTCAATTCTATTTGATTTTAAGTTAAAACATATATTTTTATATCTGTGAGATATATTATTCAATTAAACGATTAGTTTATATTTTTTATTCGTCAGAGGGCATAACACTAGAGTTGTCTAACTCTAAAACCATTTTTTTTTGCATAAATCGTATAAGAATTAGATACAAAATCGAGCCGGATATTTGAAAAGGGTCAATTTCCGGCATCTGTGCGGTTTTTTTTGGGCAATTTCATTTTATATATTTTTTTTAGTGCCAAAGTGTCCTAACCCTTGTGGTTTTTTTAAAATTTTTTTTTGTGAATTAGAGCATTTTAGTTCTAAGCCAAATTAATTAGTGGTCAACTCTATTTATTTGACCCCAATTGCGAAAGGTTCCAGAATCTAGACAAATAAGTTTTGGTTGCAAGGTTAGAATCAAGTCAGATAAGTTTTGAATACGTTGCTTTCAGATTAGCTTTCTTGTGCTACCTATAGGCATAAATCATATGAAAAGGATAAAATAATACGATTTGAATGTTTCATATAAATCTCTATTTTATATTTCACGAAAGATTAGTATTGTGGGGTAGTTTTATTTTTTTAAGTACCTTTTTCATTCATGCTGGGACAATTACATGTATCTCCGTCAATAAATAAAGGAATATAAGAACATAAGACGTCTAGCAATAACGAAAGCTTTTTAAAACCTTATTAGTTCACTAAATTTCATAATTTACATTCTAAATTTAAATGATTTCATTGATGTTCGAAATAAACCTTTAATAATTTTTCTAAATTTTAAAATTAATCAATTCTACTTATAATATAAAAAGTAATGTAGATATGTATAGCTAATTTTAGGACATAATTTATTAAACCGAATTTTTTTAACATATTTGTTTTCCAATTTCAAGAGACCAAAAAAACCTTTCGATTACATACATCCCATGTAACTAATTACATTTATCTAAAGTAATTTATAATGTTCCTCTTAAAAATCGTTTATAATTTCTATCTCATTAATTATTACTTAAATTCATTAACCCTCGCGTTCCCCCTTCCCAAAATAATTGAACTTATTTAACCTTTTCTAATTGCTTTTACTTCTCATTCCCTTCAAGTTTTAACTTTGGAATCACTTCTTAAAATCCCCAGCTTCGATAACAATAACAACAACGGAAAAAAACAATATTTGAATCATATTACAAGAATGGTAGCAATTGATCCTTTGGGAAAATCCTATATCAGTGAGTCAACAAAAACAAATAACAAAAAAAGAATAATAAAAAAAAAAGGATAATACATGAAAGTTAGCTGATAGGTTGTTTTATTATTGTCTTTTTGTCTCTTTCCCATTTTTTGTAATTTTTTTTTACAACTCTCTTGATTGTTTACCTAACAAAATTTTCAAAATTGCACATATGAGTACCGTTGAGTACAATTTCAGTTGACATTTTTTTTTTTTTTTTTGTATAAATTTCAAACAAATGAACATTTATACAGGACATCCTTTTAGGATAATGTCCTGATTTATTTACAAGGTTTTTTTATTTGTCTATATTTGCTGTTTCTGCTTTTTTTTTGTACCGCATCACAATTTTTGTTACATCAATTATTTAAAACCTTTCTCTGCTATGTTCCGTTATAATTTTTTTTTATTTGTTTACCAAAGCTTAAAATAAACAGTTAATTTTTTATTACTAGAAATGTATTTGTATATTTAAACACAAGTTTACATGTACTTTAAAATTCAAAATAAGCACATTATCATTTTGTCCAGCAGCTCTTCTTTAATTACTTGGATGCGGATGCGGATACGGATGTTCAGCCCTATTGTTAACAATTTTATTTTGTGGCGTGTATTATGAATACACAAATGTTAGCTTTGTGCGCCATCTATAATACATAAGAGTTATTTATATATTTTACCATATTTTTTTATTAGATATTATGTGACCGGAGTTTAGAATAGACTTTCCACATGAAAGGCGGCGTCTCTATCACTTCGCCATTGGTCAGATAATCCTACATGATACATCATCCTAATTCTTAAAATATCCTTTTCCTATTTTCATCCTTAAAACCAAACTGTACATTTACATTAAATGCTCCATCTCTCCAATAAAAGGGTGTGGTTTTAGTGTGTAAAAATCATTCATTATACGAAGGAACTGCGCGTAGTTTCAATGGGTAGCTTTCGATGCTTTCCATGACTTTATAAAAAAAATAACTGTTTATTGTGATTTAAAAAGTACATAAGATGTTTCCTTGTCTAACTCACTTTTTACTCCTGAAAATAACATTATCGTGGAGCTTTAATCTTTAAAAGCATATCTTGTTTAAAGTACTCTAGAAGAGAAGTACTTGAAATCCGAGTGATCCCGTGGAAGTTAAGAGAAAAAAAAGGGAACAAGATTTTGACAGAAATCGACATTCGTTCTCAGTTTCCTCAGATCTCAAACTGCTATAATTAAAAAGCACTTACAAAAAAAGTAAGTAAAGCTTTTCAAATCCGTATTTAAATATTCAGTACAACGTTGTCGTACGACTTTATCACATTTAGAAATGAAAACCGTTATGACAAATTGATCATCAACTAATTCAATTCTGTACAATGTAAGCTTTGAATTATTTTCAAACTTAATAAATACTCAATCGTTTTTTATTATTTTAAATTGAAATACTAAACAAGTGAAGAAACAGTCAGTCGGTGCAACCGACTTAGAAATACCCTACACCTATTTGGTTCAAATTTAAGGACATATTCATAAGTCATTTTAACACTATAAAAGCTGTTATTAATTTGATCGTAAGACATAGCTAACCAAATTAACTTTATAATACTAAAAACATTTTCTAATTACACTATCTATTAAAAAATATTACAAAATCTTACTAATTTATCTATTTAAAAATATTAAAAAACAAACAAACTTGAAATGAATGAAAATATATTTATTCCAATTCAATTACAAAATGAAAAAATTCTAATTGTTAAATTTTGTGATAAAAAGATAATCAAAGCATAATATATATAATAATCCAAATTTTTAAAAATTGCAATTATTTTAAATGGTTAGTTTATATACCTAATAGAAAAGCTTATAAACGCAAAATATGCAATAAATGTACTTCTAAAATACAATTACAAATTTTGAACTTTTCATATAATTCATTTAAATATTCAAATAAATTTTACATAAATGCAGCAAGTACCTTTGAACATAGCTGAACCACTACAATTTAGTCCAGATTTCGGAGACACATAGGACATAGGAAATATATTCTTTGGCTTTGAAATTAAACTCGACCAGAACCATTTCGCATGGTACTTTCAGTACTAGTAATCTAGAGTTTAAATTTCATCAAAATACCGGCATTATTTTTTGAGTTATGGTGTTTTTAAGATATATGTTTTTTAGTCCTTGAACTTGTCAAGGGTTCCAGAACCCGAAACCATGGTACGATTTCGCCGATATGCAGTCCCGTCATACTTTCAATACTAGTTAACCCTTGTATACAATTGGAACGTTCTATCTTAATTTTAAGTTACTAGTTTTATTAATTTCGATGATAAGCTTTTACACATTTGGGGGTCTTAGAGAGGTCCTGAACCACCACTCCAAATGATCCCAAATTAGGGGGGCACGGAAGAAATAGTAAAGAACACCCTGGGCCAAATTTGAAGCTTCTACATTTTTTTCAAGTTACTATTTTTGTTAATTTCGAAAATATGCTTTAAGGTCCTCGGATCTGAGTGGCTAGTCCCCGACCCACTAGTCCAATGGGGCTCAAATTTCAAAGACACTTACGCAATAGGAAGGGACACCCTGATACCAAATTTGGAGGTTATATCTTCATTGGTTTTGGAATTACGCTAGTTTGGCCTAAATTCGATCAAAAAGTTCTCAGTTCCGAACCCATTGTCCAATCCTCACCGTACGTAGTTACCGTCGTAGTTTCATTACCAATAACCTACAGCACAAATTTCATGAAGATAGACTCATTAGTTGTTGAGTTATCGTGATTTTTAATATATGTTCGTTATCCCTGACACCGACTAAAAGGTCCAGAATCCGAACCCATGGGCTGATTTCGCCCTTATACAGCCCGCGCTTTACTTATAGTACTAGTTAACCCTTGTACACAATTTGAACGGTCTATCTTAATTTTAAGTAACTATTTTTAGTAATTTCGATTATAAGCTTTTAAAACTTGGGAGGTCTGAGAGGGGTACTGAACCACCACTCCAATTGATCCCAAATTAAGGGAACACGCAAGAGATAGTAAAGAACACCCTTGTGGCAAATTGGAAGCTTCTACATTTTTTCAAGTTGTTATCTTTATTAATTTTAAAGATATGCTTTAAGGTCTTCGGAAATGTTAGGCTGGTCCCCGACCCACTACTCCAATGGGGCCCAAATTCCCAAAACACTTAGGAAATAGGAAGGGACACCCTGATACCAAATTTGGAGGTTCCACCTTCATTGGTTTCGGAATTATGCTCGTTTGGCCTAAATTTGATCAAAAAGTTCTAGGTTCCGAACCCATGGTCCAATCCCGACCTTACGCAATCCCCGAAGTAGTTTCATTACTAGTAACCTACAGCACAAATTTGATGAAGATAGCGTCATTAGTTGTTGAGTTATCGTGATTTTTTATATATGTGCGTTAGCCCTTCGATCGATTAAAAGGTCCAGATTCCGAACCCATGGGCCGATTTCGCCCATATGCAATCCCCGCCGTACTTTCAGTCCTAGTAATCTACAGTTAAAATTTCATCAAGATAGCTCCATTATTTTTTGAGTTATCGTGCCTACGGACGGACGGACGGACGGACGGACGGACGGACGGACGGACGGACGGACGGACGGACGGACTGACGGACGGACGGACGGACATGGCTATATCGACTAAGGCGGTCACGCTGATCACAAATATATATACTTTTCCATATCTACCTCGCTTCCTTTAGGTGGTTACAAACACCATACCAAAGTTAATATACCCCTTTACCTATTCTATAGGTGTAGGGTATAAAAAAATGTGTAACTGTTAAAACTATTCAAATAATATTAATTTATTTATTTGGTTTTTTATTTTTGTTGGAAAATAAAACTCTCATATTTACTTGTAACTCCATATTTTATTTGGTTTTTTTTTTATTGAATTTTATTAAAACCAGAAATGTGTTCAAGTACAGGTGAACATAAATTTATGTAATGTTGCGGCTGTGTACACATAAATAATATAAATTTGAACATAAATATTTTATTTTTTATTACAAAATATGAAATTTATATAAATTTTAACTTTATTTATTTTACTTTTTTTTTAATTTAGGTGCAATTCAATATTTACAGGGTGTTTTAAAACTTTTTCAAATATTTATGGGGGAACCTATCAATAACATAAAATTTTAGAATTTACCTAAAGCCAAAAACATTAAAGAAGAGAAGTTTCAAAGTTTAAGGACCTTTAAAGACTTTGATAGCTCTGAAGAAGTTGTTATAGCACTTTTGAGGTCGTTAATACATTCAAGTTGTTCAGTTTAAGTATAATTAATTATTAAATAAGTAATTAAGTATTATTTCGATGACTGGGTGACACAGTGGTTAGAGTGCTGACCTTTCATTTGAAAAGTCCAGGTTTAAATCCCAGTAAAAGTAAAAAAAAACTTTTCTGATTTTAGTGTTTCATTCAGTGTAAATTTTTTTAAAAATTTCTTAAAAGTTTCTTTAAATTCATTGTTTCTGATTCCACTCAGCCAGTATTCACCATTGGTTTCACATTAATGGCTTAATCATTAATTAATAATTATATATCTTTAATAAAAAATATATTAATATAACAATATAAACAAATACAAAATATAAACAAATAATTTAATTGAATAATATAGCTCACAGATATAGAATACCATATAATACAAATACAAAATATTACAATATAAATGAAAATAGAATTGCATTTCTATTGAAAATCTAAGACGTTTCTACATATTATAAGGCTAGTACTATCTCACATACAATTTAATGTGGAATTCATTAAGATCAATTCTAATAACACGAATATAATATGACCACCCTATTCCAGTATGTACCTATGGAATAGACAGGCTTATTAGCCTAACAGTTGAATAGTTAGCGCTTAACTAAAAAATTTTTTCCGAACATAATTTATGAATCCCTATGACTATTCCGTAAAGTTCTTTTTTAATCCTATTTTCAAACCAAATCGCCAGTTCAAGGCTTTATTTCAGACTTTGGTTCTTTTCATTGATGTTTTAATTTTTAACTATTAATGCACTTAATAAATATGCTACAAATCACTATATTATGCTATATAAATTTCTAAACACTCTCTAATAAAAATCCGTTTGACTTAAAAAGTAAAATGTCAAAATTTTCTTTTTAACTTTATTGTCAATCTTTTAACGGATTTTTATTAAAGCATTTTTGAACTAATTAAAATAACTGTCTTTTTTTTTGAGAGAACAAATTATAAAATGTCAAAGTAAAAATATGTATTAAATAAAAAAATTTTTTAAAAATTAAAACCGCAACCAAAATTTCTTATTAAAGTTAAAGTGTTTTTTTTTTTTTTAATTATTTTACATTTTGTGAATTAATTTTTACTTGTAAATTTTTTATACCATGTAAACAATATTTGAAATTTTTTACAATAAAAAATTTTGTTTTAATCTTTTGTTTTTTTTTTTTAAATTTCTTCAAGTTAAGTCTTAGGAATGCATTAAAAACATGTGAAAAAGGGTATATTTTGTACTTTTTATCCCATATAACATTTTTTTAAGCAAGAATGAAGAATGAATGAATTTTATGAAGTAAATCTGAGTATATGAGAAGCATATGAGCAATCATGGACTATCGAATTACTAGTACTTAGAATATATAAAGTAACCAGACCATACTCAAAGCACTCTTTTTTTTAATTTATGAACCACATAGGGCTTAAACGTCATAAATTCCAATGACATATGAATTCATTGATAAATGACAAGTATAAAAAAATTAATTAATTTTTATACCCGTATAACTATATAGTCAAAGGGTATAATAAATTTGCCATTACGTTTGTGACGCAGAGAAGGAGGGGGGGTAGATATAGACTCAAGTGTATGGATCGGATCAGAATCGAAAAAAAAATCGATTTAGCTATGTATGTCCGTCCGCACGATAACTCAAAAACTAAAGGAGCTAGGATCTTGAAATTTTCGCAAATTCGTTTTTTTTGCAATAGCCGTCATCGCTATTTAAATCCAGCCATTTTGGTCCATGGGTTCGGGTGGCTGCCATACAACTTCTTTTTTTATATGAGTATTTCTCTGTACCTATTACAGCTACGTGTTTGAAATTTTGCTAAAAGTAGTTTAGTTTTATGGCCAAAGTTTCTGCAAAAATTTGGTTGGTCTGTTGCAGTGAGTTCGAGTAGCTGCCATACAACTCCTTCTCCTTCCTCGTTTAAAATAATAGTAATTAACTAAGTTCTTTTTCTGAATATCTCAAATTATTTTTTAAATAAGTTATTAATTACATAAGAACTAAAATAATTACAAAGTAATCATTTCAACATACAGAAATGACATGTTTCAAAACGACAATTCTTTCAGAGGCGGTAAATCGTCAGGATATAATCGCTGCTCATAATCATTTGCCAAACGATTTTTTTTCATATTACTGAATACCGATCATTAAATAATCTGAATATCGTCCATAATTTTGCTTAATGTAGTATTTTTTGATGAATCTTATGGTTGATGATGAAAGATTGTTTACTCCTTCTTTCCTATTGATTATCTTACCTTTTTCTAAAGTGGCAATAATTATAAAAGACGTCAGTAGTTATCTTCATAAAAACCAAACTTCAGTCTCATAAAGTAATTTACAGATCGAGTACGATATCTCGGATTCAAAAATTCTGATTTTGGAGATTTTAAAAAAAATACGAGTTTTTGATTTACAAGATTTTAAAAACTGAGATATCGTACAACCTCCTAAATTATTTTACATTCTCGAGAATTTTACAACGCGCATAGATGTCAAACTCTGCTTTGCTCATTCTAATTTGCAACATTTTTCAAATTTTAAAGCTCAATACTTGAAGCAAATCGTGCTCCATTCCAATGTTTTTCTCAAAGCGGCCTTTTGGTTCAAAACTTCCTTAAACTTATTTAAAATTAGTTCTCAGTTATACTCTTTAAATTGTTTATTGGGTGATTTAATATTCACAGTGTAAATATTTTTAAAAATTTCTTAAAAATTTCTTTAAATTCTTTGATTTTCTTTATTGGAAAATGGAAAGACACGAAAAATATGCAATATTTATGTATTACAAGTTACTACAGATTTTTATGTAATTCATACATAAAATAATATTATGTATAGATGTTTGTACATATGAATATGTATGTTAAAAGGGATAAAAATTGAATGTGAGTTGTGACATAGTTTTATCATGAGATTTTTCTGTATATTTTTATTTTATACATCAAAAGAAATTGTATTTTAACATTTTGTTTAATTTTTAATGAATTTTAATTAATTTATTATTTTAAAAAGAATTTTTGACTTTTTAAAATAAGTACAAAATTTTTTTTTTTTTTTTAATTATAAAAGAACTAAAGTGAAGTTATGCGACAAAGTATTGAATATTATTAAGAAAGTTAACAAAGCTATTTCCAAGTTTCTTTTAAAATTTAATTAGAATAAAATTTATTGTATTGTAATTAATTTTAAGTCATTTAATGAAATATTTCTTAAGTTAGTAACAGTGTATATTCTAAGAAATATAGCAATTTAATTTATAATGAATTTTTTTAAAATATTTTTATTAAATTAATTAATATTAATATAATTTCGAGTTTAAATTGATTTTTAATTAAATTTGAATTTTTTTATACCATTTTTGTATTTTTAATTTAAAATTAATTAATTAAAATATTTGTATAATTTATTAAGGTATTTAGAATCAGTATTGAGGTTATAAATGTTATATGGCATTCAGTCTGAGTTTTAGTGTCTGAAAATATGTTAACACCCTTTATGTGCAAATCCTTTGTTTTTGAAAATTTAGATTATAGATTATAAGCTGGGTTTGGATATTTCAAGAGATCTTATTAAAATTTAGATTATTGGCTGGGTTTGGACATTCCAAGAGATCTTATTAAAATTTTGCCATTTAGCAGTAAGAATCAAATTAAATCAAAACCACTTATCACTAATTAAATAATCATATTTTAATTAGTCTTTCTTTCAAATTCCTAATATGCTTCATTGAATTCATAGTAAATATTCCAAAGGACCATTGCATCAAATATCAATCTACCAATGGATAGTTGTTTGGTCAATATTCCAAACATATCCCATCCAATTTTCCCCATCCTGCATAATTCAGAAATCCCAAATAACTTGAACCATAATCACAAATCCTTCCATATGCCCAAGCCTATAGCCAAACTATACATTTGTTCTCTCGAAAAGTTTGGTTCATAAAGAGTGTGGTATTGGTGTGTTAAAATCCAAAGAAACACTGCACAGTTTCAACGTACAAAAAAAACAAACACAGCAATGGCACTAAATGTCAGTCTTCCATTGGGTAAAGTTTATATAATAGATCTAATGGTTCGGAATATGGTAAATAACTAAGTAAAGCTTCAAGAGAACTTGATTAAGAATTTTAATAAAAAAAATTTGCAACTTAAGTATTGCCGTTTTGCCTTAATTTAAAATTAGAATATAATCAATTGTTTTAAGCCTCCTTCATACTTTATTTCTTTAAGATTCCAATCGACTTCAAATTAGAATTATAAGAAATTGTAATTAAACCCACCATTTTTTTAAATTTTCATATGTTTGATTTAATATACGAGTAATCATACAATATGTTCAATTATACCAATTTTGTTTTCTGATTAATCAATTATTTTAATTGCTCCCTAAAGTCAAATTCTATATTTCAATCTCTAATTATTTATATTTTAATGACCATTTTTAATATAAACATTCCATTTAATTGATTAAATGCATTCAAACGCCCCCTTAAAAATTTAACTTAAATATTTAAATTGTATTTCAATTTTAAAATATCTAATATTTATAAATTACTCTATGGTGCAATTATAAAGACAACATAGAAATATAAAAAAAACAATCTTTAATAGTTTTTATTTTAATTTAAACAAAAAAATTTAACAGAAAATAAATGCATAAAATGTTAAAAACAGATTTAAATATGAATTCATTAAAATTCATTATTTTTAATCTAATCTTTAATTTAAAATTAAATTATTCATATATTGCATTTAATATTTTATTTTAATTATAAATATTATTTAAACATTTCAATGATTTCATTTAAAAACACAACACCCATAAAATTAAATAACATGAAATTGAAGGTGGTTTCATTAAATTTATTTAAGAATTTATTAGAATTAATTATATAATAAATAAAATTAAAATTAAAATTACTCAATCAGAATATTTTGTAATGTATATAATTGTTTAAATAATTTGTTTTTTTTTTGTAATATAATTAATTTATTATTAATAAACTTACATTGGTTTGAATCTAGATAAGTATCGGAATACATTAAATATAAAAAAGAACTTAAATATTCAATTTGATTAATATTTAATATTGGATTAGTAATACTACTTGATTAGCAATATAGTGTTTTATTAGCATAAAACCTAATATGTCAACGGTTCCTAACCTTAGCATTACTTGAATTCATAAACTTCTACTTATCATATCTTAAAACTTAAACTTATTATAATTAAAAAAATATTAAGTTTTTTAAAAAATTTGTTTTAAGTTTAGAAAAGTTAAGTTAATAAGTGGTTTCCTTTTTTCATGAGTTTTAATTGTAATTGTTTTTCGAAATTTGAAGTTCTAAATATTCATAAATTTTTATAATGCAACATTATATGTTCGAAAATTTTTAATAACTCAAAACCCTATATCACTGAAGAATTAACGGTAATTGCTTGATGACTTATTGTCCTGACTAGCAGCAAACGTTATATGTTCGAAGATTTTTAATAACTCAAAATCCTATCACTGAAGCTATAACGGTAATTGCTTGATAACTTATTCTCCTAAATAACAGCAAACGACATTAATCAATTTTATAATGCAACATTATATGTTCGAAGATTCAAATAACTTGAAACCCTATCACTAAAGAAATAACGGTAATTGCTTGATGAATTATTCTCCTAAATAACAGCATTAATCAATATTATTTGATTCTTCTTATCACACTGTCCTTAGATTAATCCACTACAAATAATTTTATCATTTGAGTATTTAAAGATATACCATCCACTTAAAGATTCTTAAATCCTTTTGTAGATCCGCTGTCTTTGGTAAAAACTCCTAAGAACTAGTTTTAATTTAACTACAAATTAAATTATTCCAAAGTTCTCAATAAAAAATTAACTAAAATATTTCAATTAATAAAAATCAGTTTAAATTTTATTTTAAATTCATATTTAATTTCAATTTCTTTAATAATTTTATTTTTTTTAAATTCAACAAAATAAAAAAACGGAAGTAAAAGATAATATAAAGGAAACAACACATTTCTTTCAAAAAATATGTATGTGCATAGTTCACTAAAAATGTCAAGTGGTTAAAAGCAATTACTTACAATTTAGTAAATCTTTCTCATATTTCATTTTATTTCTAGTTTTATTTTATTTTTTTTTTTTTAATTTTTATTTCTAATGTGTTATAATAATCAATTATTACAGACACTTAAGATTCTATACAGTCATCTGTTACAAGAATCATCCCGATTTAATTTTCAAATATATATATATATATATATATATATATATATATATATATATATATATATATATATATGTATAAACATATGTATAAATTTATATATACAGTTGTTAAAGAGGACATTCACATCATAATATTATTTAGAATAAATTATAAATTTAACAAGGACATCATCCAGCAGAAGTATCCATAAATTAAATGTATAAAAACCAAAAATTATGTGACAAAAAGAAAATGAATTCCGGAATTTCTCTTAACTGTTGTTCTTGTACGAACATTCTATCTATCGTATATACGAGAACAAATTAACAAACAAAACACTATAGAAATGTATAAAAATATTAAAAGAAATCAAAGATGTCACATATTGTGGAATAATATGGTAACAATTAAATTCGTTATATAAATGAGTTGAAATACTATATAAATTAAAATTCGATGGAAGGAGGAGGGTTAATATTTAATATTAAACTTATAGATAAGTGGCGCAAAAAGTAAATTTAAATAGTAGGTTAATATATAAATATAATTAAGATTTGACTTATTTAAGATTCATAAGCACTTTCTCAAGTACTTGTATACAAATTATTGAGCTGCACTGAATTTATATATCTCTGTTGCTGATTGTCATTTAAGTTAATTTTAGTTTCCAGTTCTTCAGAATCTTAAAACTTCTAAGAACTGTTCTTAATTTATTTCCATATAGAGTCACTATTTAAGAGTCACTTCACATCTGTATGTGTCATATGACCTTTCGGATGTCTTAATTATCTGAAACAGCTGATTAATCAGGCGTGTATTGATGACAGAACAGTTCTATTGAGTAGATGTAAAATTTCGCTGTAGCTACGGTATTTTAAATATTTTGACCGAGAATCTTATATTATTAATTTTAGGGAATAACGTTGCCAGTATATTAGACAATTTTTAAAAATCATCTTTTTACCAACACTAATGATTTTCGAACTGATTGGAAAAGAAAAATTTGTCATTAGATAAAGTAAAACTTGACACATAATATAAGAATGACATTTCACACATTTCTTACGTTCACAATACAAATGACTTCTATTGTGTTGTCAAACTTATACAACACTTAAACTCATCTGATAATACTCATTATTTAACATGGCCTATAATATTTTGAAGAGCCATTACAAGTGTTGTACTTAGCATTAGATACAATGTATACATACTTATTAATACAAAAGAGTTGCTTACATTTGAATATTATTAGTAGAGCAGCTAAATATTGTACATATATATACTAACGCCTATGTTACGATTTAAAATCACCAAATATGAGATAAGTTTTACATATTTGAACTGAAAAAACTCCAACAACCATAGATACATAACTCCTTTTAATATATGACTCTTTTAAACTCATTACCAATACCATCAAGTCAAGAATTATTATTATTATACTCATCATGTGCCATCCCTAGAGGTAAAAAAATTACAAAAAAAATTGTTCATATTCAAATGTTTAGAAAGTAAAAATATTGAAACATTTTACTTAATTGGCAACATATGGACACGTGGTTTAGTTTTCTGATTGTGAATGTTTATTTTTTATACTTTTTATGATAAGTTTTCGTTTTTTTTTTAAGGATTAAAATTATTTTCAACATTTAAAATTTTTAAAAAATAAAATTGAAAAAAGATACTTTTCTAAAATCATTCAGATTGTATGTATGTATATTCTATGCTCAATTTCCAATCCCATTCCCTTTCCGAACAATTCCGAACAATTATTATTATTAGTATTTTTTTCAGGGGGATTAGTAAAATATGCGAGATTTTTTTTATTTTGATTTTGATGATTTGTTTTTTTGTATCAACATGTTCAACAAAAAATGTTTTATTTAACTAACAAGAATATTATTTTAAATATAAAATGTTTGATTCGGTTACAAATATTTTCTCTGGTTTTAATGGGTTTCAATATACGGGATCACATCTGGAATAACAAAAATTTTTGTTTACTTAAAGAATTTAAAAAAAAATTATTTTGAATATTTATTTCGAAAATTTCTCCATAGTAGAAATTAGAAAATAAATTTTATATTGAAAAAACTTCAAAAATAATTTTTGGGATAATAAATCAAATTGGGATTATGTAAGACTCATATAAAAGTAAAGAAGCAATTTAAAAAGTTTCAGATTACTTTATGCGGTAATTAAATTCATGTTTTTCAGTATTCAATTTTTTTTTAATCTAAAACAAATCGTTTTAATTTTTTAATGAAATCAATTTAGAAAAATTATTAATATATATATGTATATTTAGCCTAATAACCTAGCAGCTATAGTTATTAGGAAAAAATTACGAAATAAAATGGCGTTAATTTTAATTTTTCTAAACAGTTGTTATACTTTTATAAGTACAATTACAATTTAAGTTATAAATCATTTAAATTATTATAATTAAAGATCTTAAGGTTTTTTTTTTGTTCAATATAAAATCAGTAAATCAATAATTTATATTTTAAAAAAATTAGAGTGTCAAAAAGTGTGTATTAAAAAAATTTAATGATGGAAGAAGTAGGGTTAATATTTAAAATTACATTTAAAGATATGTGGCGCAAAAAAGTAAAATGTTTAATTTATCTATAAAATTTGAGACACAGTAAAAGTTTAATTTTATTATTAGCCTGCAGTTTTAATTAGAAGGGCATTTTATAACCCATAAAGCGATTTTAAATTTAGGAAAAATCCACACAGTACACTGAATGTAGTATCAAAAATGTTAGCGACACTGTTAGTGAAGATAAATTTAAAAACTTATATTAAAATGACTGATATTCTGTGATACCACTTTATTGGCTTAACTTAAGTAATTTTATAATTTATAAATATTTATTCTAATATTTTACCAGCTTTACTTATATAGATAAATAAGAGAAGTTACTGTTATTTATTAGGTACCAAGGTACATGAATGAATAAGGTAGCTGTAACCCCTGCTTTCAATTTAAAAGTGTAATGCTATTATGATAAAAAATATATTTTTTTATTAGATATGATCTGACCAGGGTTTGAGACTTTTCGTTTGAAAGGCCAACGTCCTAAACATCAATCGAAAGTTACCGTTAATACAACTCCAAAAATTATTAAATAATTTTGTTACTACAGGGTGGCGCAAAACGATCGATATGGTTCGAATGTTTAATAACTTTTTAAATGTATTTATATATTTTATTTTGATTTCAGAATTTTGTGAAGAAAACTTGAAGAATTGGAAATGGAACAGTATACAACAGAACAGCGATCAAAAATTACGAAAAGTTATGAAAAATATAAAAAATCTAAGACGCTTCTACATTTTGTTCATGGTGGCCCAAAACGGCCAATATGGTTTGAATGTTTAAGCCAAACAAAACAAACAATCCATATCGGTCGTTTTGCGCCATCCTGTACAATACATACATATCTAATCTAACTCTTAGTATCAAAACTTTGAATAGTTAAATTATAAAAATAAAAATTCAAAATAATTATTAAATACATTTTTATTATCATATTTTTATAACTTTATTACACTAATAAAATAATTTTGCAGTAGCAATAAATTAAAATTTTTATTAAATAGCTACTTGTACCTTCATAAATGATTAATTAATAACTTTAAAGTGACTTTTTATTTTTTTTTTTATTTAAAAATGTATTAATAACTTATTTTATAATAAGTTATAATAAATACTTGTCAATCTCATTAAAAATAAATCCATATAATCTTAAATAAAATAAAAAATATTAAGATAATTCATAGTTTTATTAATGACTTAATTCTAAAATATTTAAACTAATTTTATATTTAGAATTATTTTTAAAAAAAATTCTAGAAATCTAAAATACGTGTTTGTTATCATTTTTAAAAATAACTTGTAATTTTTTTGGAATTTCCATCAATTAATAGTTAATTATTAAGAAATGATTAAAATAGTATTAAAATACTGCTAAGACTAAAGTTCAAAAAAAGTGGAAAATTGTACAATTTTGAAGAATATAAAATTTAAAAAACTAATTTTGGTAAATGGATAAAAACTAATATTATCAGTGATTATATTTTTTATATTATCAAGCTACTAATGCGGCAGTCGTAGATAAAAACTGACTCAAACTTTAAAAATAGACCCATTTTTAAACCTTAGATGTTTTAACAATTTCGTGAACTTTACGAAACTCATCGTAGTTTGCCTATAAATACAGTATTTTAAATTTAATGAAATTAAGACCGTTTAATATGGATTGATTTAATTTATTTATTATCAAAATGTTTAGAAACCTAATCTAAGCACTTAACATTAAGAATTTTAAAGAATTTAAAAATCACCAACTATTACATTTAAATACAGTAGACAGCTTATATTTGAAATCTGAAAAAAATATAAATTAAGGCTTAGTAAGTATCCAAAATTCAACAAATTATGCAAAAAAAAATACACATTGAGTGGCCCTAAAATTCCAATCTTTTAGTTTTCATATCATTAGTAAAACAAATTAATTGATTGATTGTACTAAAATTTAGCAATTTATTTAAAAAAAAAACTTCCCAATTAAAAAATTCCAATGATTTTATTAAAAAAATTTACAATTAACCCAAAAAAAATGGGGTCCATATCAATATCTTGAAAACCAAAATAATGAACTAACAAAAACTTGAAAATTTTTATACAAATCATTTGAAATTAAAACTAAGATTTATTTTTAAGATACATAGAAAATAAACTTATTTAAGCCATGAGTGTGTCAAAGTGTGCCAAAGTCCAATTAAGAATAGATATTCCTGATAGAACCAATAGAAGTTATACTTTGAATTTCCTTTTTCCGTTTTTCCATTCTTTTTTTACTACTTTATCTACATTTCAAAACTCCTATCATGTCTGAAGTGGGAGCCCATCTCAAGTCCACTTCAAACATTCATATGACTTTTAGGAATGCATGGCTTATATTAATCAACTGATTAGTCATCTGTTAAACTATATTACTCACAGTCATTTGGCAGATTGTAAACAGGTACATAATATGTCTTTAGCAAATACCATATAGAACTTCTTTTACGGCTAAACTTAATTAAAATTAAAAAAATAAAAAAATTAAAGAATATAATTTATTTTTTTAAAATTCTATTTAAACCAAAGCTTTGCAGTTAAAAATTTTCAAAATTTGTCCTAATAACTCACAGCTAGAATTTAAGTGTTGGAATAAATTGAAAATTAAAACAAGTTGTCTAGTACATTCCAACACTCCAATGCCTCCTGATTAGTCTAGAAATTTTGGACATACAAAACACTTCATATCTATATTTAATAAGGAACAAAGATTAGAGATATTGGGATCTTATGTAGTATGTATATAAATTACCTCAATATGTTAAATAAGTTACTAAAAGTACTTAAACAACAACCAGCCCTGTAAACTTTCGCTATGTATTTAAGTACTTTAAGTATTAATACGAAAAGTGCTTAAAATTAGTTTAAACCCTGACAAATTTCAAAGCTTAATACATATTAAGATTTTTTTCAAGATTTTGTTTCTTCAAGATTTTCCTTTTCAACATTTTGACATGCCCCCAAAAAAAAAAAATTCCAAAAAATATTATCATTACAATTTAAATATAAATAATGTAAAACATTAAAATACTCATGTTACACTTTAAAAAAAATTATCAAACAAACTATATATATTTAATGAGCTAACACATCAATGAATAAAAACAAACAAAATTCGATAAGATTATAAAAAAAAATTTAATTAAAATATTTTAATATTATTAATAATAAAAAAAAAATTAAAAAAATTGAACAAAAACAAAACAAATTAATGTTCTACATTTAATTTTTTTTTTTTTTTCTTATCACAAATCTTATTCAGAAGCACCCATTGTAGTAATTTCATATATAAAAATAAAAAAAAAAATTTGTAATCATTCAAAAGAAACAAACATTTAATTAGATTTTGATAAGAGAAAAAAAAAAATGAATACTTATTTAGAATTACTTAAATAAGTACTGGAAAAAAAAATTCTTAATTAAAATATGGCAAGAAAAAAAAAAAAATATCTTGAGTAAAATTAAAAACTTAAACTTTAAACCCTTAATTATTGTTCTTATTTTTTATAATATGTACTTATGTCCAACTGTATGTTTTTTAAGAGGAACTTGTCATAATTCACACGATAGAAATTAAAAAAAAAAAAAACAAATAAAATTTAAAAAAAATTTCTTATCAAAAAACAAAAATAATAACAAAACATTTTTTTTCTAAGTGTAATTATGATTAATTTTTTAAAGTACATACATATTTCTGATAATATAATTTAGTTTAGTTAAGATGGAATTGTGAAGTTTATTTTTTAATAATTTATTTAATTTGTTGGTCTGTTCTTCTTAGTCTCTATTCAATAGTATTTTAACTGTTCTTAACCCTTTTGTGGCTCCTCAACTATTGGAGATAACTACTTCAAATTTTAGGTGTAGGCTCTGATCTATCTATGATATCTTAGTTGGCTCTGAAAAATATTTAAAATTTTTATTTTGCTGAGTCTACTAATTTAACCTGTATAGACACTGGTGAAAAAATGCACCAAGCCAATTTGGGCTTAAATCTTATTTGTTTCAAACTATTACTCAGAACTTTTTATGAGGACTAGAAAATCTGGTCCCTTTATTTTAATACAAATATTCGGTACAGGCAGAGCTAGTTAGTCTAGCCGATTTACACTTTACACTTATGTGAAACAAATGTGTTGCATTTTGGATTCAATGTATATTCCAAATAGTTTGACACTGGAAGATTTTTCAACAGAGTAAGAGTTCCAATAAAAAGTACAAGTAAGATTGTACTACTAAACAGCAGAAGTACTTAATGTACAAATGATTACATTAAACAACCTATGTTACATAAATGCTCTTGGTAACCTTTTTAGACGTTTTTTTTTTAAATTTGAGCAAAGATCTGAGCAACCTCTGAACAAAATGACCACGTTCTGAGCAAAGCATGTACAGAGTACGCTCAAAACATTCAGATTTAATTAAAAAACACGATTTTAAAAAACTGTAATTTTTATTTTAGTTTCGTTTTAAATTGTTAGCAAATTAAATTAATTTAGTAAAATTAAATTAAAAATGGATAACATAAAATAAACAAAAGTTCTTGACTTTTATTTTAAAAGTATAATCTTAAGTAAACTTCAAAATGTCTTTGTATTTTATTTTGTTCAGCCGTGCTCGATATGTTTCCACTGAGCACATAGAGCACGCCCTCATTTAAGAGCTCAGAGCTAAAACAAAAATGCCATTTTTTTGACAGTTCTTGCTCTGCTCGAAGTTAAAAAATAAAACGCCTTTTACGCAACCATCTGTCAAACTAAATTTGAATGTATTAGATAATACGTTTTCAGTTTTAAGGTTTTTTAACATGTTCGAATGTCAAATATTAAAGTAAACAGAATGTATTTTTAAATTAGGTTAGGTACTTATTGTAATTTATAAATTACTTTTTTTTAAATGTCAGTACGTGGAGACTGACAGCTAACGGAAAATACAGTACAATTTTATTAAAAGTGCGTCGGGCTATTGTTATTGATGTGGAACTAATTTTAAATACAATATATATATATATTTTAAATTGTATTATTTTTTGTGGAACGAGTTTTAATTTTGAAAATGACGCGTTCAGTAAGTCTTTAAAATATTCTTTTATTACTTAATTGATGAAGAATCGATTTTCAAGTACACACTGTTTAATTCAATCAAACTGCAATTTGATACACATTTTGTAATTTTTAATACTATTTATTTAACAATTTTAGATGGATGTAGTCTTTTTCATTAAATATAAAAAATTTCATTAATTTTTGTTTGTTATATTTTCTCTAAAATTAATTAAATAATAATCTCAATTATCAGTACTTTGTTTTTTCAAATTCATTTTTATAAGTACATATATATATACATTTCAAGAAATTCCTTGTCCTACTAAAATAATTTAATTTAAACAGCTCTTGACCAACACTTGACAAACTTTACATTTAAAATTAATAATTAAAAAAGAAAAATACAACATTTAATTAAGTCTTAAGCTCAATTAAGTAATTTTTTTTTTTAATTTAATTATATTATTTGAAACTTGTGTATATTTTACAAATTAAGTACTTAAACACTTATATATATATTTTTGTTTATTTTGATTGACAATTTGTTTGATAATAATAATAATAATAACAATAATCATAATATTAATTAAAAATTAAAAATGTTTATTTAAATGTATATTTTAAATTAAAATGATTTATTATTATATTATTTTGTTTACTTTAATATTTATATATATATATAAATACTTGCAATAAAAGTATGAGATTAAATTTTAACTAGAATTTTGGTTAGTTAATTTTTAATTTTGTGACTTTTGTCTTTCTTTTAATTTTTAATACAAAGTGACCATATTTTTTCTCAAAAATTTATTAAAATGTACAATTAACAAAAATTTTTAAAATTTTTCAAGCTTGTTTTACAATTCTGACTTACATTACATGTGATTTAAACCTATTTTCAAAACCCGTTTTTATATTCTATTACTTTTTGTGATGTCTCACTTGATGTGATGTCTAAACTCTAAATCCTTTATTTATTTATTATTTATTTATTTGTAGTACCAGACAATAGTAAATATTGCATGATAATATTTATCCTTTGCCTATTTCGCATTTGGACTTCCTATTAAATTTGAATCCAAGACTTTTCAATTGAAAAGCCGGCACTTTATCCCTGAGGTATCGGTCAGATCTCTAAATCCTTTTGAGAAATAATTTTACTCATGGCCTATTAGATTTTTTTAGGCAATTTTAAGTTCTCAGTTAATTTTACGTACTCAATCCTATTTTTTTAACACACTAATGTTATCAAATTCTAATTAAAGGTTAATTTTAGCTTTCCTTTGTAAAAAATAAAATAAAAAAGTAGTAAAGAGAAGTAAGTAAAAAATAGAATTTGTTCTTTCCTAACAAAAGTTGTTGCATTTCGTTGGAAACGCATAAATCCGACATATGTGCGTTAACGTGTGTCTGTGTGTAAGAAAATCCATTTACAATTCAACCGATTTTTTTGAAATCAAAAAATTTTAATTTTGTACGAATGTTTTGTTTATCAATAGTAATATTAAGTTCGTAGATGAACCAAATCAGACCGCGGGATCAGGAAGCTTTTATACAAAAAAACTTGAATTTTCGAGAAATGTCGAATTCTAACCGTCGGGATGAGTTCAAATATGGTACGTAAACTATTCGTGGATACCCATGAAGACTAAATTTAATAAATTGATTCTAGTATCAATGGGGTGAGATTCTAGGAGTTTTAGAAATGTAAAATTATAATAATTCATAAGAACCTCAACCGTCTTGTATGTATGTTTTTTTACCAAAAGAAAGAACAGCTTAAAAGATGGTTCTACATGGGGTTCCATATAAACTAATCAGACTTTATAAGAAATATTAACAGACTTTACAGAATTTACAATACAAACCGCATTATACAAGAAGAAAAGCAAAAGCTTGTACAATTCATCTTGGATTTATTTCTACGTTTTTACTTGCTTAAGTCAAGATATATTCATTAACCATAACTTTTAAAAAAATGTACACGAGTATAAACAAAAATTTCATTTAATATTTATAACTCTCAGATTAAATCATTTCTATTAATAAACATCGCAACTTATAGCAAGGGTATATTTCATAAATTCGTTCTACAAAAAATAGACAAAGTTTAACATATTATATATAGTATTTAAAATTGTTCAAGATCAATAACGATGGTTGCGTTTAGTAGCATCTAGCGCTACAAGAGAAGCGTATCGCGTTACAGCGTAGCGCTAGATTAAATTTGCATCAAAAAAAGCTGATGTTATATTGTGAAGCGGATTTTAATTGACGTTTATGTGTTTACATTTTAATGTAAAAAGTGTTTTTTTACAAGATTTTCTGAGAATTTTTTGAAGTGCAGCAATTTCTTTTAAAATTAAAAATATAAATTGATTAAAAAATATAAGTAACTTATAACTAGGGCCTATTTCACCAAATTTATACTTCAGTTCTTACAATTTTTATGAATTGTTTTTGTAAAATACATACTTGTAAATTTTAATAAAATTTACAAGTTTATGAAAATCTCTTGCAAATTGTAAGACTCCCTCTTTTCGATCACTCTCTTCCCTCATCTTGAAACATTTACCTAAAAGACTTGTTAGCCAAACAGTTGGAAAATTAGAATTTAAAAAAAATTATAGATTATAAAATGTAATTAATTTACAGAAGTTATTTTACTATTATTTAATAAAATCTATCTATTTTATCTTTTAATTACAATTCATCTATAGTAAATTTGCTAATTAATTTGATTAATAATTTAACTCCTCAACTCAATATTTTCAAATTTTATTATTATTTCTATAAATTCTATACAGTTTAATTTAGGATAAATATTCCAACTGTCTACAATTAATAATAAGTCGTTAATTAGTAATAATTAATAAATATCTATGTATACTTTTTCTTAAAATTTGTTTTAAATATATTTTAATTAATATGTGAATAGTGAATACCGTGACATAAAAATCACAAATCTCAAACGGAAATATATAATTGCATTTTAATTATTTTTTCAATATTATTTTCATTTTTTCTTAATTAATATTATTTTGTAATTATGAAGTTTCCTTTCTAATAAAGTTCAATAATATACTATCAACAAATCAATTAAAAAAATATAATACTATTTACAAGTTATAAAAACTAAGTATCTAATTAGCGTTACATTCAATTCTTTTTTTTAATTGTTATTTTTAGTTTGTTAAAAGTATTTGTAGAAATAAATAACATTAATTAAATTAATTAATCTATAAAAAAAAAATAAAAATTAAAAATAAAAAATACAAAATAAATTATTCAATAATAAATAATCTAATTAAAAAATATAACTACTATTTTAACAAATTTTCTTAAATGTTAAACATTGTTTAATGACGATTTATTAATATGTTTTTTTTTTAGTATGACCTGATTAGATTATACAATTTATATATAAAAAAAAATGCAATTTAATTAAAATTATAAAAAATAATAGGAATTTAACAATTAAATATGTATATATAATAAATAATTAAAATCTAATTAAAAATAATACTGTAAACATTGTTGAATAAGAATTGTACTCGTAATTGATTAGCAAAAATCAAGAGTACATTTTTTTCTAAAACACCTATATTGAAATTTAAAATACATACATGTATTTTGCAATTATATTAAATTTTTAAAACAATTATTAATTTAATTAATTATATATTTATTTTGAATTATTAATTAAAATTTATTTGTAATGGGTCTTTGTTTGAATTTTAATGTAAATATATCTTCAAATTAATTAGTTTTTTAATATTATATAAAAATATCTAATTAATTTATAAATGCAAGAGTTGTTCAGTTTAATTGTAAAAGCGCAAAATATGTTAATTCATATATTCAACTCAAAAACTTAAAAGAGCTCAATTTTAGTTTTAGGAACCTTTATTTTATCTTAATCTATTAATCTTTGAAAGTTGAAAATTATTCAATAGAGGAAATCCTTTGGAAATATTATAGCTGATAAGATTCCTGCAGTGGTTGGTTCTAAGTTGTTCATTTTTCTCCTCTCAAATATGTCCTATAGCAAGTCGATACTGAGTTGTTTTACTCTCGCAATTTATCGTACATTTTTATATTAGATATCTAAGTAAGTAGTTATTTATTTATTGAACTAGAATGTTTCTTAGCATTGAATTGCGTTGAGCTTTGTTCATTAGATAGTTTTCCAATTTACCTTCCCTTGCCTTACCGTTTATGATTTCTTTCAGGTACTTTAAGATTAATTTCTGAAACGGATCTTAATTATTCTGAATGGCGATTTCAAATCTCGGTCAGTATGTAAATTTCAATTATAAAAAATGTGCCTAAAACTTAAAATGAGCGCACTTAAATTCTTCAGAGACAGCTTGTGAGTTACTATTAATTTGAAAATTTGAAAAAGGTTTAACATTCTTCAAATATATATTAATAATATAGTTTCGATTCGTTTTGAGATTTTATTTTAGATTATCTTAAGTACTATATGATTATCTCGAACTCTTAGTCTTCAATAAATGATTAATATATTTATTTTTTATTTTTTCCTGTTTCATTTTTTGGAAGAGCATTGAACCTCCGCAAAGCTTCTTTTACGTACTCAGTTCAGTCTATTTACTATCAAATACTTGAAGCTTGCTTATTGAATTTTTGAGGAGCCATGTTTCACTGCCGTAGAGTAAAATTGATTTAACGCTTTATCTCTAGAATCCCCAATGGTTCCCGAACACCATTCTTACTAGCTTTATATGGGTTTCAATATCTTTTACAGCTACTCCGATTGTGGTTATTATAATATTTAACCATAATTAATATAGTAGTTTTGGCTCAAATCTTTTCAAAAATATATGTATTACTATTTGATGACAAAATATTTATCATAATTTTAGAAAGTAAGAGATATAGTCGTATAGTTGTACAAATTTTTCAATCATTTATACTTCAAATATTAATTAAAAATCATACAATAATTTCAATTTAATTAAATCATATACTTTTATAAATCATAATAAATCTAATCAAATTATATCTTTCCTTTTTTTTTTTTTTACTAATATTTTATAGTCCGAATTAAGTTCCCATTTTTAAGTTTATTACTATTTTTTTTCTAATTAATATATTCAATTTCCATATTAATTTCAATCTGACATACTTATCCGTATATATAATAAAATACAATAAACTAATAAAATAAGCATTTCAATCACAACTAAAATCAGATATTAATCTATTTATATATATATATATATGATAATTAAAATTTTTAATTAAATTGTTGACAATGTCAGATCTAATAACATGTACAATTAAGATAAAAACAATTTTCTATATCTTATTTATTAAGACAATTATAATAGATTTTTTTTTTTAATTAAATTTTTTAATATCAAGTTTCAATATACATATATATAATATTAATATACATATGCAAGTATAAAAATAAATATATATAAAAAAAAGATATATTAAAAAATTTTTATATACTATAAATGTGTTAAAATGTCAAACTATTTTTATTAAGATTTATTTTTTAAGTGACATTTACATAACAGTATATTCGTATATTAGATGACATTTGTGCGATATAATTGAATAATAAAATAATTGATTTTATAAAATATTTTTTTTTTTTTTGTATTTAAGAAAAAAATATTAAATGTTAAATAAAACTAATTGATCTTATTAAACTTTTTAAAATCTGGTGCAATTGCATGCGTGCAAAAGAGAAAGAAATAGGAAAAATAAATGGTGTGTTGAATAAAAAAAAAAAAATTGTTTTAAATGATTTATAAGTGACATTTTACCGTTAATATTGATCAATTAAGTGTTTTTAAATGCTTTTATACTTATGTTTTGAATGTTTGAAACTTTTAATATGCAGGTGAAACTGTATTACAATTTTCCAATTATGATTGGAAATATTATTATTTAATAGGCAAAAGATAAAAACAAAACTTATTAAGCTGGAATTTGATTAAGAACACATTTTAAAATTAATTATAAAATGGTTAATTAAACGTTATCAATTATTTTATTTAATAATAACTTATCTTTTGAAAAACATGTTTAACCCATTGCATACTATAACCTTAATATTTAAATAGGGTTAATAAGATTAAAAATCAAAAATTTTTAATTCATAATTATATGTCACAGATATAATATAAATATATGAATAATTTAAAGATGTTTCATAATATAATTATAATATATTAATACAATGCGTTATATTGAGTTGTAATTATAAAGTAAAAAAAGATAAGTTTTTAGTCTCTCACTAATCAAATTGGTAACGCGTTCGAAAATACATTTTTAAAAACCTGAATTTTTATTTTTTTAGAAAAATTTATACAAAACGTAATTTAAATACATATTTTTCGAAGTATTAAAAATTTTTTAAAGTAACTCGATATCACAAAGTACTTCAAAATGACAGTATTAGGTATCTAATGCTAAAAGAGTTAAAATTCTTTCATATCAAAATAAAATATGTGCAAATGCACAGGGGTCCTACTACTATAATATACTTAAAAATATATATATTTTAATCAACTTAAGCTCGGATTTTATAAAAATTTTGACAAAGATTTATCGCAACTTTAGAATATGTCAAAATACAGTATACTATTCACCAATTAATTCTAATCATTAATCTTCAATATCATTAATAATATTGAGCACAAAATAGTTTTCTAAGCAATTAATAAATGATATGCAGCTAAATATCTACATCATATTCAGCGAAAAACAAACAATTTAAATCGTTGGACAGATAATTTTATGGCGTTTTCTCTTCAACGCACATGTCAACGCATATGTCACCTTTGCTCTAACAGTTTTTTTTTTAAATATTATTTTAATGAATATCGGTCTTAGTTGTAATAATAAATTAATATATTAAGTATAAATAAAATTTTAAGTTACAACGGGATAATCTTTTGATCTAATAATGAAATATGAATTACTTTAACAAATTGCGGTAAGGCAAATTAAGATGCAGAGAAGTCCTAAGAAATAAATAATAAAATTCTTAAAAGTAATTATAATTTTGAAGTAAGAACTCAAAGATTTTAATATGAAGTTAAGAATTATGAAGTCTCACATTGGAAAACTATAATTCCAATAAGAAATACGCTTATAAATACTTATCAATTTTATATTATAAATACTTATCAATTTTAAAATTTCAATTACGTATATGTAAATGCATCTTAATTAAATAAATAATTATTTTTAAAATATTCAATAATTAATTAACTCATGTTATTTACTTTTATTTTATTTTTTATTTACAAAATAAATAGAAAAATTTATTTTTAAAAATTAAATTAAATAATTAATTAAAAATGTACACATAAACTATTTAATATGTACATATCTGTAAAAAAAAAGAAAACTAATTCTTTCTATAAATTTTCCTTATTCAATTAATTTTGAAAATATTTTATTTAATTATCGTATATAATTATTCACAATTTACACTTAATTGCAATCATTGTAATGTAATTTACAAGAATTTTTTTTTTTTAATATTTTTCTTTAAATTTTTTTTTTTAATTTTAATTTATATTAAAATTAAAATTACAAAATAAAAACTCAAAAAAAAAAAAAATATTGAAAAAATATGGCAACAACTGCAGTAAAATATTTTAAATTTATTCCATTTAATTATTTTAATTGCCTTTAACCGTGTAATTGGATTTCCACTTTTCTTACAATAACAACAGCAATGGCAACAACAACACCAACAGCACCAACAACAACAACTATAGTAACCGCGAATAACTCAACGCAAGCAGTTAATTTTCCGTTTGTTATTTTTATGATGAAGTTGTTGGTTCTTTTTCATTTTTATTATTGTTTTTTTTTTGTTGCAGATGTTGTTATAAAAGAAAAGAGAAAAATTAAAATTTTGTTAATTTTCAGGTTGAACGGCAACAATTTCATTCAATTTCTTTTCAAAAAACCTGGTAATAACTAATAATAACAACATATTCATATCTTTTGTCAGTGCAATAACAACAATCCAGAATTAAGATGCATATTATTTAGTTAGTCTTAGACTCATATTAGTTGTATGTATGAAAGTAATTTGAACGTTATTTGAATACGAAAGAATGAAAGAAAAGAAAAGAGTATTTTTTTTTTCATAAATTTTTGCATTTTTAATGATTTAAAATAAAAATAAAATTGAACTAATCATGACGTTCTTAGGAACTAATTGAAGCTAAGATTATGTTTTTTTTTTTTTATATTTTTTTAATTTTTCAATTGTTATTTTAACACTTAAATATTTTCAATTTGACTTATAACTTGTTAATATATTTAAAGAAAAATAAGATTTTTATTAAATTTTGTATTAAATGCAAATTGAATATATTAATATTGTAATTGAAAGGTAATAGTGTTGCCATGTTTTTTTATTTTTATTTTAAAAATTTTTTGATATAATGAAAAATGAAAAATTTGTCTAATTATTTTAATTCAATTTGTAATCCAGCTGTTAATTTATTGTTAAAAAGCTTTAAAGCCCTCACGATAACGATTTTCAGATATCTTAAAGTAGGCTATACACTAATCAGTTCAGTCGTCAGTTTATATACTCTACTTAAGACAAGCTATCATATTAAATTAAGATTGCTGAAGATACTGTCAAAACCAAACAATTCTGAAACTAGTTATAAACGAGTTATAATGAATGACATTTTAGAAACGTAAACCAAAATATTTTAAAATATTAATAAACATTTCTTTAAAATCACTATTATTACTATAATTTATAATAATTCTTATATGAATTTAAATAAATTATAATATAGCTTATATTAAAAGTTCGAAAAATGTTATTTGAAATTTTTTTTGCTCAACCCTGTCACAAATGTCAAACTTTGTGAAGATTTTGTAATATACTCGTATATTTAGATCTAACGAAAGTCTTAAGACTCCAGAAACCATTTATTAATGTAACGACAGATTATTTATAACTATTCTATTACATTTTTCTAATTGCGTTAACTTTTAAAAACTTCAAAAAATTAACTTGTTTGATATTTACATTTATGTATAGTGTTGCCACCGTATTTTAAATTTCAAAAATTAAGTTTAATCGCAAATTATTACAGAATTATGACGGTTTTGTTTTTTTCAAGTGTCTTAAATGACATATGTGTTATGAATAACTTACTTACTAATCTGCTTAAGTACTTGAGCTTACTTATCTCGTCAAGTATTATACAAAGTAAATTGAACTTTTTTTGGAATTTTAATCAATTTTTCGACCAAACTAATCCATTTTTGGTCAAAACTATATATATTTTGTAATTATGTAAAAAATCTTTTCTAAATCTAAGAAATTGTAAATTTCCAACCTAAAAATAAAAGTTCTTTGACAGAAGGTAGCAAATGTAGCAAAAATCGTTAATGATAGCAAAAATCGGTGACACTTACCTGAAAATAAAAAAAAATAAAATTATTAGCAAAGAAATAATATTACTTATAAAAAGTTATAGTATTTTTAAAGCTTTCAAATTAAATTAACTAAATTAAACTAAATTTGAATATGATTATTTTACAAAATTTCACAGATTTTTCTATTTAAATCTTTTAGAATTTTTACTGAATTGTTAATTTTATTAAATACTTAAAAAACAATATTAGTATATTTCATTCCTACAAAAATACAGAAAGAATCCAGAAATATTATATTATTACAGTAATTTTAAAACAACACTATCATATGTTTTTCTTATACAAATTTCTACTGCCTTCACATCATTTAATAACGGCAACTCATCACTTGTCATAATTAAATAATGTAATCTAAATATACTTGAAATTGAAGATTAGAAAAAAATTACTAAGCACATAAAATTATATTTAATTACATAAATACCATTTTTAAATTTAAATAATCTTTTTATAATATATATTTAAATTTTTTCTATATTTCTAATTTTCTTTATTTTTTTTTTTGTTATTTTGAGCGCATAAATTTACAAAATCGTATATGTTTGAATTTATGTTACATTTTTCTTTTCCAATTTCTCAATTTAATGGTTTTAAAATATAAAATTAAAATAAAAAAAAAAAAAAAATTTCTTTTAACATGTTTTACAAAATCCATAACAAAATTTAAATCAGTGTAAAAAATATGCCGACATAATGCGTTTTCCTTATATTTCTTTCTATATACATTTATTGTGAATTTACTGCGGAAAGTATGAAATTGTTGTTGATGAGATGAAAACAGGGTACAGTTTGTCTGTTATATACTAAAATAATATATATATATATAACTTATTCAGTTGAGTTATGTATATATATATATTGAATTTTACAGAGTAAAATAAATGGAATGGAATTAGAGTCTACCAGATCAATTGAATGATTTATTAAAAAAATTCGATAAGTAATCAAAATTTAAAACAGATGATCGTCTATGTTGGTCAATTGTAAATTAAAAAAAAAAATCTGGAAAGTCTTAACTATCAATGTCTGGAAATATTTTAAGGTTCCTATTACCTTATTAATTGCATCTAATCTTGGCAAATTATTCTTAGAACAAAGTTACCATAAAAGTAATTCAAATATACTTATATACTTTATGAATTAGCATACAAAATAAACTTATTTACTAATTAAATTAGCATACTATTAGTAGTTTTTGATTACACTAATCTAATATGCTTGAAACGAAGGACTTGAATTTTTAATTTATTAAAAGAATTAAAAATTTCACAGTAATATTATTAGGAAAATTGCAATAATTTTCATTGTAAACTAATATAGTACTTAAATATTGAATTACTTATACATATATTAAGTACTTATAGTATAAGTAATTAATAGTTGAAATTTTTATGAGTTTAAAAGGGAGACAAAATGAAAAGTTTTAAATTTTTAAAATACAAGAAACTCATTCAATAGAAAAAACCAAATTATATTGTTACCGTTGAATAGTTTTTAGTTATGTACTCGCAGTTTTAAAATAAAAAAAATATTTTAATTTAATTTTAACAATCGAATTAAATTTTAGTTAGTCATTAAACTTTTTTGTTTTTATTTTTTTATTTACATAAATTAGTAAATTCAATTAAATAAATAATCAATTAATTACTTAAATAATCGTTATTTTACTAAGTAAGAGTTCATAAGTAATCAAATTATGTTTTGAGTATTTTGATTACCGCCTTATACCTATTGAAGATCATTATTACATAATAATTAGTATGGAGGTATTGCAAAATATACATGTATAAAACTATAATTGTGATATAAAATTGTTATTATTAACAGTAATTGAAAAATAAACTGGAGTTTTTAGTAATCGACGATTATATAGAAATTTGAATCTTTGAAAAGTGGGTTTGATTATTATGGTAATCGTAGTTTTCAATTACTTTAAGTATTAAAATCATTAATTTGCCATACTGATTAAAAGATATAAAAGTTATTGGTTCTTTGAATTCAAATCTAATAATTACTTTAACGATTACTTTAATAATTATTATATTAATTTATATATGTGTGGGTTGGTATCAAAAGTGATTCTTTTCCATAATAAGTGATTTCTTAGAAATTGAGAAAAACTTATAACTTTACAACAACTTAGTAATTAGAAATTAAAATAATTTAATGTTAATAATAATAGTATGTATTTAGTGATATAAGATGAATTTATGATCATAACTCAATGATTTTTCTTTAAAACTAACAAAACTTTTGGAAAAGTCTGGTTTTGTAAATCACTCGTGGAAAAGATTGGTTTTGGAAATAACTCAGTGGAAAAGACTAAGTTTTGCAAATAATATTTTTTTTTATTTTCTTCATCTTAAATCTGATTATAAGTCTTATAAAAATTTATATAATAGTAGAAACAAAAACATAATAGTTCATTATTTAAAAATAAAATAATAAATTAATAAAATCAACAAAATAAAAATTAATTCAGTTCAATATTCAGTTTTTTCTTAAGTCTAAATTATGCTAAATCCTATTAATATTCAAAACTAAAACATAATAATTCATAATTTAAAAATAAAATAAAAATTTAACAAAAAACTAATAAATTCAAAGAAACTTCATTGCAATTTGTAAACTATTAAACAATTTCCGTTGAAAGATCTTGAATGTTATCGCAAAGGGATTCTTCCATAGCCTCCGGAAGGTCTTTTGACATGAAAATTGCCTTATAAAATTGGAGATCTTCATGAGGTTGATCTTTCCAGTCCATGCCAAAATGTTTTTGCAATAGTTTATCTACATCTTTCATTTTATCTGACTTTATTTGCACACCTATTGGTAATGTGTCCAGTTGCATTGATGCTAATCCTTTATTACCCTTTTTCAAAACACTTCGCTTCACTCCCAAATTGGATTTGTACGAAGCCTCGCCCTGAACGAGAAAACCTTTATCTTTTTTCGAGCGCGTAATCAAAAACCGTTTAGCTTTATTGAATTTGAAATGCCAGTTACCCGGTGTCTTCATTAATGTGGACAAAGCAGTTTTCCAGTCATACACTTCAACTTCTGACCCAAGAAAATATACTGTTCCAAATTCGTTGTATATATCATAGTATACTGCTGGATTGATAATAGTTTCTACTTTTTTAACTCTTTTTTCAATATGTGCAAAAACTCTATCAGGAGGAATAAATGAGTGTCTTGGCACCGGGAATATTAGCTCTATTTTTTTTACATTGGATGGAGCTTTTGATACCAGCCAATATGCACACATGCCCATCATTGACGAATTTTTATTCTGTGCTCCACATCCGTCACAAATAAACCGCACAACATTTTTATTTTTAAATGAAGTGTTGCATAGTCTGTTAAACATTGCAGATACAATTTCATTGGATCCTTTCTGACGTTCATGTTCATGCCAAATATATAAAAAAACATTCTCTTTGTCTAGAGAAGATTTTGAAGATCCCTCTACTACGCCGAAGTTAAATAAAGAAAATTGCCGACTATAGTAGGCAGCCTGATCCTGTACTTTTGGGAGGACCATGTTTTTCTGACAATCGAAAGAAAATGTAATTAAATCCGGTCGTTCCTCTTTAGCAAGATTAAAAAAGGCTTTGCTTCTTAGCTTATGAACTCTCAGTTGTGTAATTAATTCGTTTATAACAACTAATGTATCAACAGGATTCTCCTTTTTTTTTAATGAGATTCGTTCTTTTAACATAAGACATGTGGAACATTGATCTTGCGATGGTAGTTTGAATCCAACATTAAAATTTTCGTTGAAAACTTGACGAAAATATGATTGCTTTACATTATTCAAGTTAGAGTTTTCTTTTTTGAACAATCGGTATAACTCATTGATGGAAAGGGAACTCGGAAGATATTGCCTTTGTGTTATATTAGAACGGCAATAATGTACCTCGATTGCCTTAAATTTTCGTACAAAATCGATTATACATTTTTTCCTATCATTATATAGATGACTTCTTCTGTCACCGCCTCGAGTTTCTTTTGGAATAGTTCCATTTTCAAAAAAATTTTTAACAAGATTTTGAACACGAAATTTAGAGAACCCTGTTAATTTTAAGAACATTTTTTGGCAAACGCGAACCATTTTTTTATTGTATAATCGCACGAAAAATTCGGTTGATAAATTTCTAACTGATCCCAATTTACGACGATCAGTTCTTACAGGTGGTTTGAATTTAACGTAGTTCAAAATAAAGGACTCCTGGCCCTGTTTCGTTTTACTAGTGTACAGATCTTTATGGAATTTATATGCATCATGACTCTTAATTATTGCACATTTAAATTTATCGCCTTTATGTTTACATTTTAAAATTGTAGGCAAGTCTTTTGCTTTATATCTGAAATAAGTGTCATGAAACTAGTATGCACATGGACATTTTATAAATTTTTTACAAACATGGTTTTTTACCTTTTAGTTTTTTCTTCATTTTTTTTCCAATTTTCATTTCTTACAGCTCTTTTTCTTGCCCGTTGTCCCGGAGCTATAACTTTTAAATTCTCTAAAGATTCCATATTATATTATGCTTTATATTTACTTTAAACTAAAATTATATCATGCAAATTAACTAAATAATGGTTACAAAAAATAAATTAAAAAATAAACTCACTCGTCTTACAATTTCAATTAATTGCAAATAACTAAAATAAACGCGCCAAAATTACAAAATTTCTGTATTTATCTGTCAATAGGAAAAGATAAACTTTTGAAAATAAACGATTGCTGTTGTATTGGAAAAGAATTATTTTTGTTTCAAAACTTTTTTATATAGGAATTGTTCAGTTTTGAAAATGGCGTATAATGGAAATGGTTCAGTTTTGATTCTAAAGCACCTTTTTCAAACGATATATCATAGGATATATTTTGATTTAGAAACTTAATTTCTAGTTTAAGTGAAAGAAAAAAAGAATACGAAAAAAATGGCGTCCCTACTTTTTTTTTTTGTTTTATTGGAAAAAGTCAACTTTTGATTCTAATCCACACATATAATATTCTCTATATATGTTCTAAGTTTAGTTTAAATTAAAAGTCACATAGTTTTTTTGAAATATTGATCAAATGAATTGGTGAGTCCAATAGATAATTAAGTTAAAGCTCTTTTGAAATCGTGTAATAACTAATAAGCATTACCAATTTCATTTTTTAAAGTTTTTGAATAAAAAAACAAAAATTTTCTACTTTACAGACAACAGTTTTCACCTTTATTTAAACTTTTTGAAAAAATTTTATAATTAAAAAAAAAATAATAAAGTTCCACTTCGTTACTTTTAATATTTTTTTATATTGATATATTTAGGTGTTTAATTAATTTTTATTATATTTATACAAAATAATTATCTCTCTAATTTATTAAACAATAAATTTAAAACAAATTAAAAAGTTCTTTTAAAAAAAAATATAAATTAAAATTAAATTTAAATTTAATTGCATTAAAAAAAAAAAAATTAAATAAAATCAAATTAATTTGAATTTGAATTTAAATCTAAAGCAACAAATTTATTATTCGTTGATTTTCTCTTGAAATTAATATATTAACCACTTAATGAAAAGACTGGGGTCATTAGAGAATTTTAATTTTACACAATGGCCAAGGTTTTTTTTAAAAATAAATATAATTTTAAATTCCATTTCAAATATCAAACACAGCCTTTTTTTCAAATTTACGGGGAAAAGGACGAAACGATTTTCCATATCCTGACCAATGCGAAGCACTTGAACACCGAAGAATAAGGGTTTTAGGAGAAAGACTTCAGAACTGTAAAATAGTGGAACTAGAGAAGACTAATCTTGTTCTGAAAAACCGAGCCATAGAGACATGTGCTACTTAGAGACATTCGAAAATGGCTAATTCTTTAATCCATTTTGAAAATTTTATTTACAACTAGGGCTATGTGGAATGCATTTTGATTTCTTATCAATTTAAATTTATATTCTCAAGTTATACGTAGGACCGTAAATCGAATATTACAGCCACTTACAGCCACCTAAATTTAATATAACATTATTCAAAAAACAGTTAAAATAATTGTAATATCTAAACAGTATAGTAATATTTTGTATGGGTTCTTAAGGTACACTATATAGAATTAATGGTTAATACAGTAGTATAAAGCAAACATAATTTAATCCATTCATTAAAAAATTTTATAATTGATAAAATTGTGGAGGTGTTATTTCTATCTTTTGTTTATATAAAATAAAAAAAAACATTATTCTACATTTTCTACTTACTAATTATATTAAAATAAATATTATAATTAAATACTGTAAAATATATTGAAAACATAAATCTAAAAATTCAATTAAATGGGAGGTTTGGTTCATATCAAATTATTTTTTTTTCTTATTCTTCTTCTTTTTTTGTTTTAATTATATTTTAAATAAAAAAATTGTTTATTCAGTTTAATGTTTTATTTTTTAATTTTTTTTCTGTTTTTTTGTTTTTTTTTTGTTTATATTAAGAATTAATTTAAGAAAACAAAAAAGAAAGAGATAGATATACGCATATATATGAAAAAAACCATTTAGGTGTTCCTGAAAAAGGTGTGTGTATTTTTATTATAAATGATTAATTGAAATTGATTATTTTGAATATTTTCATAAAGTAGTAAGAAAACATGAATTACTGGATTTGAATTTTAATTATTTATATAAATATATTATATCCTAAAGATTATATAATGTGTCAGCAATTAAGTATTTAAGATATTTTTATTGAGAACCATTAAATTAATTGAATATTTATTACCTATACAACTTTATTATAAGATAATGGAAATAGAATAGAGAGTTGACATTAGGATACGAATATGACATTTAGCGTCAGCATATGATATCTGTTAGGATATAAGTATTATTTAAAATTGATTGAACTTTTGAAATCAGAGGTCATCAGAGCAAGTCAGAAAGAGTTGTTCTTTTTGTAATTAGAGCAGAATCAGATCTGTCAAAAAAAATGTGTTTTTCATTTTGAGCTCAGATTATTCATTTTGTGTACCTTTTTTTGACTTAGAGTGCACTCAGAGCGCAATCTATGAGCTCAATAGATTTTTCTCAGATCTCACAGAGTTGTCAAAAAATACGAAGTCAATTACAAGTAAATGTTTACTTTTTTTTTAGTAGTTGTAATAATGGAGATATTTTTGAATTAATTTTTCTATTTAAGTAACTTTTAGTTTTTCTCAAATGGTTGATCTTTAATTTTAAAATCATTTTCAAAAATTTGCATTATTAAATAATTGACATTTGACAATAAAAAATAAAATACAAAAATTTCAACAAAATACAATATGATAATTGACAAATCCAGCTTTGAACGTTTCTTTTGCAACCCAAAGTGATTATAGTTTTCTCGGAGCGCTCGACATCTGTTCTAAGCATATAGAGTTTAGATAATTGTTTACTTTGAGCGCTCGACAAACCGCTCATATCATAGATAAATCCATTTAGAAAGGGATAGAATATCAATTACAATGCTTTTGCATTTTAAACGCAGTATTGTCGTAGAATTGAATATGAATTATTTGACAACACATTGAACAGATAAATGCCTTCAAACATTTAAATAAGCTAATGAATAAATGTTGGAGACTATTTAGGTTAACAAATATATTTTACACGAAAGCCTCCGAAACATGGGATATTTAAACGTTAAATATATGAAGAACTTTTAATTTTTATGCGACTTTTTTTTTGGTAATTGTCCATTTGCATTTATTGTGAATAAAATTGAATATTAATTAAAGAAATAAAATACGAGTAGTTCCCTTTTTATTTCACTAAAATTATTTATTTTTACAAATACCAGTATTTCGTCTACACATGCAGACTTCTTCAGCGCTAGTACTATTTCACACAAACACTCAATAATATATTAAATATTAAAAATATTAATATTTTGAGTTCATTTTTCCCTGAAAACATATGATATTGACAAACGCCAGGCGTCTTATTCCGGAAGACGCCAACTAAAAGACTAATGGCGTTTACAACGTCGTATTGTACATTTTAATTTAAGACAGATTGATTGTTACATTGAACGAGTTAATTTTCCATTATGTCATAATTTGAAAGGTAATCAAATGAAAAATATTATTTAAATTATTAAAATATCTAAAAATTGGATATCAATTAATTCAATTACAAATATAAACCATTTTGTTTTTTTTTTCATTTTAAACTCAATTTAAATAAAGAGAAAACCAAAAAAAAAAATACAAATTTTAATGTTTATTGGATCTGTTATAATTTTAATTCATTAAAAAATGTATATATATATATTTTTTTATATATACAATAATCAACTTGGGTGGGTGTTGATTTCAATAATATTATTTATTAAATAAGAAAAAAAAAAACTTGAACCATTTTAGAATAATAAAACAGATTTTTAAATTTTTTTCCCTATTCCCATATATATCTCTCTCTTTCTTTTTATTCTTTTTTTTTTGATTACTTAAATACACTTAGTGTTGTACTTAGTTCAATAAACTCATAATTTTTGTATATTGTTTTTGTTGTACTAGAATATTCGTTCCGATAATTTAAATCTTTTGTTTTTAATTTTATATTTATATATATATATATTTGTATGTATATATATATATATATATTTTTATTTATTTCTTATTTTTAGTTTTTTATTTTTTTACTATTAAAAAACAATAAAAAAAAATTTTCTAATTCTTAAACGGTTTTTTTTTGTTCTTAATTCGTGTTTTCTTCCTGATTTCTGTAAATTAAAACCAATAAAAGTTAAAGAAGTAAAATATATATATATATATTGTATATATATAAATTACAAACAAATAAAAAAAAAATTTTAGCATATTTTTTTTAATTAAGTATTTTTGCTATATTATTTCTTATTTAATTTTTAAAAACAATAAAATATAATAATTTTTTTTCCATTTCTTTTCAATTAAATGAAAACTGAAAATGTTCAATTAGTTTTACTTTAAAAATTATAAATATATGCAAATATATATATAAATATATGTATAAACATATAATAGAAACTAATTTTTTTATTATACCAATTTATTAGGCTATTAAAACGTTTTAAAGTGCAAACACTTTTTATAATATACTGCAATAGAGTAAATAGATCAGTAAGTGTTGCCATATTGTATTAAAATTGATTTTTTATAATTATTTTTTGAATGAAAAATTTTTTTAGGTAGAATCAGCTTTTCTCAAGCATTATTTTAAGGGGTCTAGTTTTCAAAAGCTTTTAAATTATCAATAAATCGCAAAAGTAGAAAAAGATTTAGCACGATTATTCAGTATTGCAATTTAACTAAACATGTAGAGAGTTCCTGTAAGGGCATCTGTATAAAATTCTACCCTTTTGCATCTGATTAGCCTCTGTATTTTTTTTGAATCTTTAACGGAGGAAACTTTCTGTCAAACAAAACTGACAGTTTTTTAAATGTCAAATGAGTTGACAGCTCAAGGAAGCTTTGATTAAGAAATGCATTAAATAAATAAATATGTTATTTTGAACCGATTTTTTTGTAATATACTTATATTATTAATTTACACATTAATTATAAAAGCAAAGTTTACATAAAATTAGTGATTAGGTTTATACGTTGTTCAAGTGTTTCAATTTTTTCCCCACGTGAACCTTTATCCTAAGTTCGTTTAACAACTTGAATTGAATATCATCATAGATATATAAAAAGATTGTAGGCATTAGGACATTCACCAAGTCATTTACTAAGCTTCACCTTCTTTCATTATTATTTTCACTGAATGGATACACAAAATCCAATTTTATGTTTCATTTATTATCTTGCACAAGAGCTATATATATTTTATATGATCTTAGTTTATATTATAGATAAAACGATTTTATTTGTTACTTTTTTATTAGAATGAAGTGGCCGGGGTTTAAAATCGAGTTCTCCCACTTGAAAGGTCGGTGCTTTAGTTACGCAACTACTGGTCAGATACCTAGATGAAAGTTAATTTAGTACAAATTTTTGTAATAATAAATTTAGATTACATAGCTAATATTTGTAGCACTAGACTAGTTTCGAATAAAATAATTTATATCTGGCAATACTAAAAAATAATTTGTACCTTTAAAATACGTATAATTTTTATTTCCAGCTATTATGAAATTTAAAAAAATAAATACATTTAAGTTAAAGAGAATATGTACAATTACAATATCTAAAATAATAATAATAATAAAAATTATTTTTTTTTTCTTTTTCTATTCACAATCGCGTTTTGTCACCAATTGCACAATTTTTTTCTTTTGCATAACAAATCTAAAAAAATTAAAATAAAATTAATTTTAATTTAAAACTATGCATTATTTAAAGTCCATATAATATTGTCAAATAAGTTATTCTTAATTATACACTTTTATACACTTATTCGCTTGCCTGAAGATGGATAATTCAAATAACTGTAAAATTTGAAATAAATTAACTGTTATATTGTAAGTGTAAAAGATTTTAACGGACTTTAATTTTAATTCGAGCTCAAAAATGTGGTCAATTAACAATTTTACTTCCTAGAGTTTTTAATTCAAATATTATGCGATTTACACAATTGGTAGGTACTTTTGGTACAATTGGAAGTGATTAAATAATTAACATATTTTAAAGGTTATAAGAATATAATAAATATAATTACGCCACTACCAATGACCATCACAAAAAACTACCTAAGTTAAGAATCCAAGGTAATGAAGTTAAATCGTATAATATCAAACATGATTTAAACTCTACCATAACTGTATCTAATTGCTGCCTTTCATTTTCAAATGATATGTCAGAGTTGCCGTTTGGAGAATAGTAAAGTTTCAAACCTTCGAAACCATATTAGACAAAATCAACAGTTAAAGCATTTTCTGTACCAATTTCGAATTTTAAATTACAAAATAATTTTAATATTAAATATGTAGTACTTAATTAATTTATAAAGCAAATTTACGATAATTTATTTTATAATATAATTTCGAAATTATATTCGCTTTTCATGGTTTACATAAAAATTCATAATTATTTAAATTTATTTTAAATTTTTTCTTGTGTAATTTCGATTTTAATATTTTCGAACAATTACAAATAGAATCTCTCTTTCCTAGACCTCTTTAGTTGCTATATTTTTCTTTTTCAAAATTTTAATGACTTCAATGACTTAAAATTGTTTGGAAAAATTTGCATAAAAATGGAAATAAAAAAAAAATAAATTTTTATATTCGAAATTACCATACAATTTTTTTTTTTCAAATTATTGGTTGTTTTTTGTAAATTTATATTCATTTTTAATTATTTATGTAAGTGAGTACTTCATATACTTATTCCTTATTTAATTTTTATTTTCCTATTTTGAATTTTTTATTTTTTTATTTTTAATTTAAACACCAACATGCACTCATACATCATAACAACACTTGTACTCACGCATATAATTTATAAATTATTGGTTATATTGCCGCATTTCAAACGTAAGTTGTAAATAATTAAAAAAAAAAATTAAAAATAAGAAAAAACTGAAAAAAAAAAAAAAAAAACTTACAAAAATAAAAGTTTTATGCTTGAAAATTCAATTAGAAATCAATTATACGAAATACGAATATTAAAAAACAACAAAACATAAATAAAATATATTAAAAATTAATTAAAAAAAATAATAAGTATAAGGAAAAAAGATTAATTGATCTGTCTTACTATAATATAGGAGTTTACGACAAAATAGTGTTGGCAAATATAGAGAAAAAAATTTAAATTGAATTTATGTATACGCGAATTGAATTATATATGTATAATTTTTTAATTGATTGATATCATAATTGGCAAGATATCTATTACTTGTTTACATATATAAAGTTTCGAATATTTCTACAATTTTGTATAGTAAACTCTTAAGATGGTAATGTAATGAATGGAATTGTATAAAAGTACATCGTTTTTTTTTTAAGCGCTAACTGTTCAACTATAAGTCTGTCTCTATACCATAGGTATATGTTGGAACAGGGAGTCATATTATATTCGTGTTATTAGAATTGATCTTAATGAATTCCATATACAATTTAAACATGAAATAGTACTAGTTCTTATAACATGTAGAAACGTCTTAGATTTTTAATAGATACAATTCTATTTTTGTTTATATTGTAATATTTTGTATTTGAGTTATATGGTATTCTTTATCTGCGAGTTATATTATTCAATTAAATTATTAGTTTATATTGTTATATTAATGTATTTTTGTTAAAGATATATAATTATTAATTATTGATTAAGCCACAGTCGAAAACCAGAAAAGTTTTTTCACTTGCACTGGGACTCGAACCCGGGCTTTCACTGGGACTACTTTTGGAAGGCTAATTACTGTGCCACCCAGCCACTTAAGTTGATATTCATCAAAAAAAAATTTTGTAAAATTAACTAAGAAGCATTTACAGAATGTTTCAATTCGATCAATATCTAAAATGATTACATGGTAAGGCATGTTCTCAATTTAACTAGCGCAAAAGTAGTGAAAGACATCTTTATGTATGAGTAAATTTTATTTACTTAATAACCAATTTTGTTTTCATTGACCGTTCTTTGTCTAATTATGTTTGTCCCTAATTATGTAGATCTTTTATATAAATTCTTTTGGTATTTATCTTAATAATATTCTAAGCCCCTTGTTGTATATGTATAACATATCACTTAACTATCCTTAATGCCTTGAAGCTCCATGAATACCAACTCAATATGTTCATACCAAATAGTATTTAAAGTTTCAGATTAAACTCAGTGATTATCTAGATTAGGAAATGTAAGTTCTACTAATAGTATTTTGACGAATATAAGTTAGATGAACTGTGGATCTGGATACGTGTTAGCATACTAAAAAAAAAACCTATTCAACTAATATACATTTTTGGGATTAATTTTAATCCTTCCCATGTTCATTTGGAATCAAGAAAATCCATTTGGAATAAGTTACAAAAATAAAGGATTCTTAAGTACAGTATATAAAGAGTGTCCTTATTAAACATAATATCCGTTACAGGGCAGTGTAGAGAAGAAAAATCCAAAACATTGTATGGGAGGAAGACTGTAAAAAATTGTATAGACTTTTCATAAAAAAATCTTTTAGACGTTGTATCAAGCTTAAGCGCCAGTTAAAACTTTTTAATTATTACAAACATTAAATCAAATTTATAATAACATGCAGTATAACTAATTCCGCTATTATAATAAGACTTTATAGTAAAATATCAATAGTATTAAAGTATTAATATATAATTAATATAATAAAAATTATTTTTATTTTTTTTAATTAAAATGAAAAAAAAAATATAAATATTTTAATTAAATTTTATTAATTAAAAAATAAATTGTATAAAATGATTATTTATTTATTTTTTTTTTGCAATTAGATTTGCAGTTTAATTATTTAAAGCAAAATAAAAAAATATGATTTCTAATTAAATATTTATAATAAATTGTTATTGAGGAAAAGCAAATTAATTATTTTAATAATTTTTTTTTTTTAAGATATTTTTCTTTGCTAATAAAAGAAGGAAATTATTTTTAAATAAAATAAAAAAAAAACTTTAGCGTTAAAAAGATTAAAATTAATGTCAGAAAAACTTGTTATTTCAATTATTTTTAATTAAATTTATCATTAATAATGTATTATTAATAATAATAATAATAAAAAAAAAATTGTAAATAAATTTTTGATATCCACTTTAATATATAATTAATTGAATAGTCAATAGTAGTTTTAAAGTGCTATTTTTCAATATATACCAGTTGCTCCAATAAATTTAATTAATAATAAATGATTCATAATTCCTATTTTTATGTACATACAAGTTTCAAAGCTTATAAAAATAATAAAATTAAATATTGGAGATTGTTTATTGAAATAGCATTTTGGAATGGAACTGAAGACATTGTATCAAGCTTAAGCGCCAGTTAAAACTATTATTGAATTGCACTGGGGAAATTAAATTTTTCTCTGGAAGTCTTCATTATTTCACGTAATATCAAATATTGACTCAATTGACCACACAAAATAAAAATTAAACATTTTCAAGATTATATTGGATCAGAATCCTTAATATCCTAAAACTTCAAAGGGTATTTAAAACTTCCGATTGCAGCAGTAGTGAATTATTGGGGATGGTGTAGCAGTGGTAAAAATGAGGATGCGGGAGTAATATTCAATCATTAAAATTAACTTTATAATGTTCAAATCCTAACATAAGTTTAACTGAGCCACTAAATCGTAGCTAACGAGAGAAGAATAAGATGTGCGTGACCCCTTGTATTCTAAATAGAGATCCAAAAATGTCTTCGGGGCAAAAAAAAAAATTATGAACAAATATTTTTCTAACGTATTGTAATAAATATTGTAACTAACGCCTTATCATAAGTAAGTTTTTATACCTGTGCATACAAATAAGTCCAAGGGTATATTAAACTTATTCCTTCGTTTGTAGCGCATCGACGGGCTAGATATACTGTCAAAGGAACGTATCGAATCAGCGTCGAAAAGTAAATCGATTCCGCAGAGTGTGCCTGTCCGTCCGTCCGCGTGTCAGTACGATAACTAAAAAACTAAAAGGGCTAGAGTTTTGAAATTCACATCGAACCAAGGCTTCAGGGAGCTGCCATACAACTTCTTTAAACCCAAATGAATTTCTTCAAAACTAATAATACTAAGAGGATGAAAATTACAGCACTTTTATAAAGTTTCGAAATGAAGAAGATTCATTTTCGTGGAGCTGCGATACAAAGTTGTACATTCGATAACTGTGAATCTAATGAATCTACTAGGTTAAAATTAAAACAAGGTAAGTAAAGTAATAGGGTAAGTTGCTTGCCAAAGTTGGACATTACTCGCCCAACTTTTAGGGTGTGCCAAATTTTTTTTAATTATTTTATTTTTTTATATTTGGTTCTTAATAAGGGAATTAATTAATTGTTTATTTTATTTTATACATTACAGTGGGTATACACTGGTATCTGAAAGTTGACAAGGGCAAATATGATTTTCCTTAGTTTTTTTTTAAAGTATACGTTATATTAATAGTTACCATTTAAAATCCCGAAAATCTTACTCAAATAAATTAAAATATATGTCAGATTTACAGCTTAGTTATCTCAACCAGTTTTCTCTAAATTATAAGATCCATTTGGTTTAAAACACCAACCCTAATAAAAATTCTTAAAAAAATAATTTGTCCTAATTTAAAAAATTCCTGCCTAAAATTTTAATACAAGTGAGAACTGAAGATGCAAAGATATGTGCAACAATCAAGTAATATAAAAATGCAACAATCAGTTTTAAATCATTTTGGTTAACATTAAATCATTGTAAATAAACTTAAATTATGTTGGTTATACACAAATATATCCATGTTGGTTAGCCGGAGAAGTCAATCATAAAAAAAAAAAATACAAAAAAAAAGCAAAAAAAAGGAAAAGGAAATAAAAAAAATGTTAAAAAAGAAATATATAGAAAATACAGTGTGAAACCGCATTCGCTCGAATAACGTTAGTCGTATCGTTACAAAGAAAATTTGAATTTTTTGTTTTTGTTATACAAATGAAAATCTCGTTTTGCGTATTCTCTTTCTTTCTTATAGGCTTAAATTTTTTATTTTTTAATATTCGTTTCATTTTTTATTTTATTTCAGCATGAAATTTGATTCTTCTAAAGCTCAAATGTACGATTGAAGTATATGTATACATATATATAAAGTGTAGGACATGTGATGAAAAATTATATTTATGTATACGGATATTATATATTTAAAAAAAGTATGAGTATCTAAAGTAGTTATAATATAAAACATAAAATAATATAATTTAATATTTTAATATGTGATGGAATTATATTCAGCGAACCCATTCAAAATGAAATTAAAGAGGCTTTTATTTGAAGGCAAATGAATATATCTTAAAAATATTAGAAATAAAGTGTTGCCAGCCTGCTATTTACAAATATATACAATTTCATTTCAAAGACTAATTGGAATTTGACATTGGGCTACAGTGATATTTGGTGTTGGGCCACACTCGACATTTTTTAATTAAATTTATTAATTTAGTTAAAATTTCTTAAATTTATTTAAGCATTAACTACAGCTATAGATAACTGGCATAAATTACAGTACCCTTAAATTAAAAATTTTAAACACTGCTGAATTTATATGTTCATTAAGCTAATTCTATTAAAATTATGCTGAATTAACTTTAGGATTAAGGGAATGTAATGTTATTTTGACCAAATAAAAAATGACATTGGGCGAATGCATAAAACTGAGCTTAAACTCAAGACTCCCCTTATAAAGCTAAAATTAAACTGTAGTCCATAATTTTTTTTGAAAGAACTTAAATTGAGTTTGAGCTCAGTTTTATGCATTCCGCCGAATGTACATTATATTACCCAATTCAAACTTCAGATTTCCTTCATTATAACTGTCAAAAATCTAATTGTATAAAAAAATGTTACCATAGTTACCATTTTTTATTGGATTCGTTATCGCTTACATTATTTTACACGTTGTAGTAAGCTGCTGAAATGAGAAACAGTTCTTCTTTCTGTTAACCTCAATCCAGTAATTTACTTTTATATAAAAGCACTTTAAAATTCAAAAGATTTAATATCACTTTTTGGTTAATGAAAACTTTCAATATTTTAAGCTTAAAAGTTTTCAAACATTAAAAGTACTGAATACCAGCAATTAATTTTTAGTAACCAATCCCTACTATCAATTTTTTATTTTCTACATTTTAGGGGGCTAGTTGTACTTTAATAAAAGTATTTAATATTTTATATTATATTTCAAATATTGCAAAACAACTGTGGTAATACTTTAACCTCTATGTACTATATAAAATTTTAACCATAGTAACTGTAAGTATGTAAAATACATGTATTTAAATTTAAAAAAAAACGGTACTCGTATTCTTAACTTAATAATCTATACCACAAGAATATTTAAATACATTACATATATTTCCATTTTTCTTCTACCAGTATAAGTGTGTATTAAAAATTTTTCAAGTGTTAGATTTAAGCTGATTTTTAACTTGCTAAGGTTACCATACCCTATCAAAATTGATAATAATATAACCAGATTTAGCCTAAATAGAAAATCATATTAGTATTATATTATTTATTACATAAAGTGTATATAACTAATTCGCATTATTATATTCTCTCTCTTCTTCTTTTGGTTACTTATTATTTGCTTACAACTCAAATGTATCTATAAGATTCAGGTAACTATCATTTTACCACATGTTATATTTTTATTATAAGATTGTCTTAACTGAAAACTAAGAATACAAAAACTGAAATGGTTTTTAATTTCTACATCCACTTATGATTGAATTGTGGTTAAAATTTTTTTTACAAAATTTTTTGTATTTTAAAACAATTTATATGGAATCTTTCATATTACCAAATGTACAAATGTAAGTTATCCATTAATAAAATTTAATAAGAATGGTAATAGAAGCGGTAATAGAAGAATTGAGGTACTAGAAGAGTGTATAACGCATTTAAAATTAGCATATTAAGTGGAACCGGAAAACAAACGTGCATATCAAAGTACAAACAGATTTTTTATTTCTTTGTAAGTTTGTAATTTTACTTTTGACTTGATGAAAAACGAGGAAGATTATAGTTGCCCTTGTCAACTTTTAGATACCCGTGCATACCCACTATGGTGTATAAAATAAACCGTAATTTACTTCCCTTGTACATTTAACTGATTACCCCATAATTTTGACGTAAAAAAAAAAAAAAATTAACAAACAAAAAAAAAAAATCACAAAACAAAAACAAAATTTTCATTCATTGTCCCATAACTTTAGCTTAAAAAAAAAAAAAAAAAAAAATTAGCAAAAAAAAAATCACAAAAAAAAAAAACAAATTTTCATTCATTGTCCCATAACTTTAGCTTAAACCAAAAAAAAAAAAATAAAAAAAAAAAAAAACAAAAAAAAAAAAATTGGCCCACCCTAAAATTTTCATTCATTGTCCCATAACTTTAGCTTAAACCAAAAAAAAAAAAATAAAAAAAAAAAAAAAACAAAAAAAAAAAAATTGGCCCACCCTAAAAGTTCGATGGTCCGAGTGATGTCCAACTTTGCCAAGTAGCTTGCCCTATTAATTTACCTGCCCAATTTTAATTTTAAGCTTGTAGCTTCATTAGATTCAAAGTTATTGAATCGAAAACTTTGTATGGCAGCCCCCCGAAAATGGGGCCCTAACATTTTGAAACTTCATATAAGTGCTCGATTTATTATATAACTAACCGTGTGAAATTTTCAGCCTCGTAGTATAATTAGTTTTGAAGAAATTCATATTGGTGCAAGGAAGTTGTATGGCAGCCCCCCGAAAATGGGGCCCTAACATTTTGAAACTTCATATAAGTGCCGGGGTCATTATAAAACTAACCGTGTGTAATTTTCATCCCCGTAGTACAAATAGTTTTGAAGAAATTCATATTGGTGCAAAGAAGTTGTATGGCAGCCCCCCGTAAATGGGGCCTTAACATTTTGAAACTTCATATAAGTGCTCGATTCATTATATAACTAACCGTGTGTAATTTTCATCCGCGTAGTATAATTAGTTTTGAAGAAATTCATATTGGTGCAAGGAAGTTGTATGGCAGCCCCCCGAAAATGGGGCCCTAACATTTTGAAACTTCATATAAGTGCCGGAGTCATTATAAAACTAACCGTGTGTAATTTTCATCCCCGTAGTATAAATAGTTTTGAAGAAATTCATATTGGTGCAAAAAAGTTGTATGGCAGCTCCCCGAAGCCTTGGTCCGATTTTAACCAAAAACAATAGGGAACCTAGAAATTGTCTAAAAATGACTTTGTGTGAATTTCAAGACTCTAACCCTTTTAGTTTTTGAGTTATCGTGCTGACACACGGACGGACGGACGGACGGACGGACGGACGGACGGACGGACGGACGGACGGACAGACACACATAGCTAGATCGACTAATTTTTCGATTCTGAGCCGATACGTACCCTTGACACTATATCTAGCTCGTCTAGATCGATGCGTTACAAACGGAGAAGCAAATCTAATATACCCGATGTTCATATATATATGCACGGGTATAAAAAGAGTTGAGAATGTGTATAGTTATGGTGGGAGAATTGAAAAGGCAATTGATGATATATATACATATATATATATATTAGGAAAAATTCAGAATCACAACAGTTACAAAAAACATTTTTATATTAAAAAAAAAACAGAAATACTGTCCGCAAAAAATATAATCCGCATAAATGTATATTGGTATGGTGGGTAAGGCGAAGGCATACACACTCTATACACACTCTATATCGTACATTTGTACCTATATACCAACGTGCATAAATAATCGTCTTATACAATTACAACAAAACATTGTTTTATTTTAAATTTTATTCTTCATTATTATTTTTTTATTTCGAAACAAAACGCTAGGTGAATTAATAAGCGGATTTACTAATTGGATAGCGCCAAAATTGTACGTATATGATTTTCTCTTTAAAAAAAAAGCGCGCAAAATATAAAAAAAAAAAATAAATTTTAATTTTATACACTCTAATAAAAATATGAAATATGGTTGAAACTTGAAATGTATAATATAGGAGGATGGTATACTAAAGCTAAAAATTATAAAAAGAATCCAAAAGTATAATAATAATAATGAAAGGTATATATAAAAATGAAAAAGTTCAAAGGTTTAGGTTTAGGTTAAGGTTAAAAAATTAAGAGGTTTGTTTTATTATATACCATATATTTATGTAGGTACTCAGAAAAATTTTAATTGTACTTATAATATGTATAATATTTTAAGAATGTGTAGTAGACATTAGGAATGTAATAAGAGAATTCAAATGAAAAATATAATATTAGAAAATAAAGTAGAATATGAAAGATTTAAGACTTATTATTATATGAAATAGAAATTACAAAATCACTGAGTAATATAATATGGAATTAAAATTTTAATTTAATAATTAAAATTTACAATTTCAAAAAAAAATTTCAAAAAAATTACTTAATTTTAGAAGCAGAGCTTCAAACTCTGTAATTCTAGTGCTATTGCTGAAGCAACTTCATTTGTCTAAATATTTTAATCTTAATAGATATGGGTTCCAATTAATTTAAACAATGTTTTTAACATTCAAAGTCTCAAAACCCCATTAAATTTAAAATAATTTTTTATGCTAATTGTTTCAATTGTTAGGCTAATAAGCCTGTCTATGCCATAGATGCATGTTGGAACAGGGGTCATATTATATTCATGTTGTTAGAATTGATCTTAATGAATTCCATATACAATTTAAACATGAGATAATACTAGGCCTTATAACATGTGGAAACGTCTTAGATTTTCAATAGATAAAATTCTATTTTGCTTTTATATCTGTGAGCTATATTATTTAATTAAATTATTTGCTTTTATATCTGTGAGTTGTATTTTGTATTTGTTTATATCGTTATATTAATATTTTTTTATTAAAGATATATAATTATTGATTAAGCCACCAATTTGAACCTATTGGTGAATGGTAGCTTTTTCACTTTCACAGGGATTCAAACCCGTGCTTTTCCATGTGAATATATTTGGTCACCAATTCGGCATTTTCAGTAATTTGTAGTTCAAACTCGCGCTCCCTCTCTTATTAATCCTCTCATTTCACCTTCTTGTTATATTGTTTATGAAATTTTTAATACTTTCATTAAATCCGTCGGCTACCTGGCTGGGGAATTGCTTATGTCAGCCACCCTAAACCTAATTTAAAATAATTCCAACCTTTTTCAACATTCCCCCTTTTTTCTTAATTAATTTTTTAATTGGACCTTCAACTAATTTTTAATCAGTCAAAATAAAATAAATGAGTCGGTTCTTTGTATATCAAATATGTCTACACAAATTTTAATAAATTAGTACCAAATCAGAACTTTTAATATTAATATACGGAAATAAATTTTATTTTTAAATTTTTTAATTATAAACCTTTTATTGATTTTAATTATTGCATATACTGTATACAATTTAGTAAAATACAATAGATTTTAGTGTTACCGGGCTAGTATCAATGAACTAAAAAATTAAAAAAAAAAAAACCTACCCCAGTAAAAAATATAAAATTTAGTTTTGTTTTTTTAATTAAATTTAATTATTTCATTCTTTTGAAATTCAATCAACCCCAAAAATAAAAAATTAGACATGGCAAAAAAAAAACTAATTACCTTCAAATGCATACAAATAAGTAATCAAATGAAAAAAAACTTTTATCTGATTTTTAACTTAATTAAAATAAAATTCGTCGTTGGACCCAACAATACTGATATAATACTAATAATAATAATAAATATTTTATATACAAAATATTTTATTTTTTTTTTAAATATAATTAAGTAATATAAATTAAATAATAAAGCATAAATAAAATATACAAAAGTAAGTTTAATCGAATCTCAAATATTAAAATAGTTACAATAAGTAGTTATAAGTTAAGTACCTATATATAACAAATAGAACTGTATCAATTTGAAACTAAGATATTTTACATGTAATAAGGCCTATTGTACTGTTTAATGCCGTTATCATAGAATTACAAGTACAAAAATGGCAACAAATTTCAAACAAATTTCAAAATTAAGTACTTGTAGCGTTTGGATGTATTGACTAGTTTCTTCGCGAATTGAAAATTTTGAAAGTGAAATATAAAGAAACTTTTCAGAACATACTCCAAAGTTAAAACTGAATGAAAATAAAAATATTGTGTTCAAAAAAATTACTGGGTTTTGTATTTTAATGCTATTTAATTAAGAAATATAGAGAAATTTAATTTAGCATATAAAGTTGAGTTGATATATTTTTATAAATATAAAATTTTTGATTGGGTTTTAATGTGACCATTAAAAATATTTTATACACATTTTTTATGTTTCCTTCTGACAAAATATTAAAGTTTAAATGAATTCATGACACTCAAAGCTTAAAAATATTTTGATGGAGATTCATTATTTTTTGAAATAATTGATTACAATATTGTTCAAACTTGTTTGTTGCTGTTTTGTGAATTATATACTATTATTAACTAAATATTTAAAATTAAAAGTAAATTAAAAATAAATAGTAAATATCCTTATACGAAATAACTTAGAAATATACAAACTCTCCAATCAAAATGTATTTCAAAGTAAACATGTAAACAAAAAAACTAATGAGAAACTGCTTGTTAAACATTCCCATTTACTCAAATTTAAATAACGACAGAAAAAGTACCCGTGACAGAAAAATGCCTCAGTATAAGAAATTACATTAGATGAACAGAGTCGGGAACATTCTTTTGCCATTCTAGTACTAGTAATTCTATGGCAGTAATTGTATGCGGAATTCAATAAAATCAACTGCATAAAAACTGTCGACGCAAAATGATAACGATTTAAAAATTTTAAAACTTTTCAAATTGAATTTATTATTTAAAAAAAATAAAAACAAGAGTCGAAGATGAAGATGAAATGTTGCAATCAATTAATCATACCGGTTTTTTTTCCAGCAATCTACTCAAAATTAAAGTGGATCCGGAAAAATTTTTCAAATACAGATACAAGAATTAATCTATCATTATTTAATATAATTTTAAATTTACTGAAAGACTTCTCAAAAATTCGATAAGAAGTCTTTGTCTTTGAATTTAGATTGTTATTAACAATAATGTTAGTTAATTTAAATAATTGAAAACTATAAATATGTTTTCTCCCAAACCAATTCAATCAGTCTTTATTTATTCATTCTAAAAAATAATTTAAATTACCAAAATTTCATTGTTTACTAACATCTGTTTATGTTTCGTTCTAGTGGTAAAGCGTAGTATTTATTCTTTGCTACCTGAATTTAAACCTTTGCTACTTTACTGGAAATGAAAATGTCAGTTATTAATGAAAAATTAAACGGCTTTTAACAATTTTTTTTAATAATTTTCCAGAAAGCTTCATAAATTAAAACAAAACTTCAACCACAAAATTTTAAATTATATTTAATACTTTTTGTACATAAAATTGCACCTCGAGATCTCATTATTTATTAACTGACAACAACAATTTCGTTGAGTACACACTGTGGAAATTGTCACAATTATGTTCCACAACGACAAAATTAAAATTAAATTAATTTGAACGACAACGACAATTTGTTATACCCGTATGACTGACTATATAGTCAAAAGGTATAATAAATTTGCCATTACGTTTGTGACGAGGAGGGGTGGTAGATATAGACTCAAGTGTATGGATCGGTTCAGATCGAAAAAAAAAATCGATTTAGCTATGTATGTCCGTCCGTCCGTTAAAAATAGTTTAGTGTAATGGCCAAAGTTACAGCAAAATTTGGTTGGTCAACTGCAGAGGATTCGAGTAGCTGCCATACATACTCCTTCTTTTATATAAGTATTCCACTACACTTAATAAAGCTGTATGTTTGAAATTTTCCCAAAAGTAATTAACCGGATGATATAATGTATATATTACAGTATCCCAGAGTTGACACAGTATACTCTACTACACTCTTCCTCGTTTTTGTATTGTATTGTAATAGTCGTGGTCGTTATCATTGTGCGTGGAAACTATAAGAATACCAATAAATCTAACCCCAAAAGCTCCCATCCTGTTCGAATATTATTTATTAGTTCAATAGTTGAATCAGTTAGCACGAGCAAATGTACCTAATTTAAGAGATCATGTATCTAATATATTTAATTATGTATTTGGTGGTGGCACCTTTTGTAAGGAAATTCTTCAAAAATTAAGACCCTATCCCAACAACAGCTTATCACTAAATAAATAATCAACTGTCAAAATGTTTGTAACTCAACACCATTTTTAGTGTTTATACAATAGGGCCTAGTTCATATTGTAAAGGCAATGCGAATTATACCTCTCAAGATTATATATTCAGTACTACTTAATATAACTGTATTGTACCAAATATCTTTGCAATTTAATTTTTAAACCAGGGGCTTACGCAAAACCGAATTCCGGTCAAAACACTATTCAAATTTCATAGTTCGAACAATTTTAAATATCAGATTTTTAAAATCCATTAAGATTTTTCAAATTATTTACTCTCGTGTAACTTTGTTATAATTAGCAACAATAACTTATCAAATCTAATTTTTAATTAAAAAAAAAAAAAAAAAATCAAATATTAAAAATATTTCACAAAATAAAGTAATAAAAATATTTAAAAAAAAAAAAACAATCTTAATTAGCACTTAGCATAAAAACAAAAAGTAAAAAGTAATGATTTAAGCATGTTCTACATTATTTCTATAATTAAAACAAATTAAAACATTTAAATGAAAATAAAAAAATAAATTTAAATTAGAACTTTTTTCAGTTATTTCTTATTTTTATATATTAAATTTAATTGTTAGTATACAATGTTGCTGAAACAATCTATATTAAGTTGTTATTATTAAAAATTAGTAGGAAGTGCAATTAAAATAATAGAGAAAATTGTTTTTATTTTTAAATTTATGTAATGACAAAAAAAAATTATCAAATTTAAATATATTCAAATTACTTGTAAGTACTTTTTAAGTACTTCTTAGTAATTTGTAATTGTTTAAAGTAATTAACAATTATCACAGTACAAATTTGCTATATTATTTAATGAATATTAGATTTATCAAAAAAATTAAATGCATATTATATTTTAAATGCAATTACACACTTGAGTACAAGTAAAAGTACTTTTTTTTTAAAAGTATTCATTTTCGATGTAATTTGATTGAAAGTTAATAGTCTTTGCTTAAAATAAATTTTATTTGATAAGCGGAATACAGTTTAAAATTTTAAGAAGTTTATTTGAGATTTGAGCTCTATTGCACCAACTACTTATCACTAATCATATAAAAATCGAAACTATATTGAGTTATTATAAAATATGATTTTTAGGTATTAACTATAACTTATCGAAACAAATGATTACATGATTAGTTTTTTTAATGATAATTAGTTCTTGCGATTGGGCCTTAATGTGGAATTAAGTAGACTGTATGGTTCTACTATATTTCCTTAATCAATTAATCAAACTTTGTTGCACTACCTAGTACCTACTAACAATATGCAATTACTTACTTACTCTATTGTATATAAGTATTAAATTAATTTTTTGATAATTATTAAAAAATCAATGGCTCATAAAATGAATAATTCAGAAATTAATTCTCAACTTTGTAATGATTACTTTTTAACATACTTATATACTAATATTGAAACTATTGAATCAAAAAATATGTTGTATGTATTAAATAATTTATAATCTATTAAATGTTATCTAAATAACCATTTAAACCATAATTTAGTCATATCATAACTATAACAGTAAGTCACAACGATTAGTTAACCCAACACATCGTATAATCTCACAGATCAAGTTACAAAAAAAAAACATCTAATCCAAAAATCATTTAAATCAAAAAATTCGAAATCATAGTGTAAAAAAAATGTAATCAGAGCGCATGTACTCGTAGATGATTAAATTTTAAATTTGTTTTCATATGTCAAAATTATATTACAAAGTTTTCAAAACTTTTAATTTTTTTACCACAATTATTATTTTTTATTTTTTTTTTTTAATTAAATCTGAAGATATTTAAATATCATTTTTCATATATGTATATACATAATATACCTTGGGTAATATTGGTAATATATAGTTTGTGGTATTAATAAAATGTATGAAATCAATAACTATAATTTATTTAATTGCAATCATATAAGTATTCCAAGTTTATTATATATGGTTTAATATTATTACTTACATATATTAAAAATTTAATTAATAACTATGAACATGTTTTTTAATTATTTTAATAGTTCAATATTCAATTTAAGTATAAAAGTGTTATTAAATTGCATCAGAATGATATATATACGAGTATATATATAATTTGATACCACAAATGATAATAAATTAAAAATTTTAAAAAATAAATTTTTAATTTAATGTTTTAACTAAAAGTTAATTTTTTGGTTTTAATTTAAAATTTGGTTTTAATTATAATTTATAATCAATTTTTATTTTAGTCTTTGTACTTATATAGATACATTTAAAAAAAATAGATTACAAATTGATACAAAATACATATATATTACATATTATATTATTATGGTAATCAGAATCAGTACAAGTGTAACCACAAACTTAATAATTTTAAAAATTAATTTACTTTGGTTTATATATAAAATACAATTTTCTTCAATATAAAAGATTAATTAGTTACAAAAGTATTAAATATATATTTTTTAGATTTTATTAAATAGAACAGTAAGATAAAAGCTTAAACTTAGAAAATTGAATTAGGGCTTGGATATTAATATTATATTACATCATGCTTAGTTGTTGGTATATTAACACTTAAAACTAATATATTAGCAAGTTACACAGCAAGTTCTTCTTTTACTATTCAGAGCAGAGCAAATTCAGATTCAGTTAATTCATTTTACATATTTTTTTCATCTCGGAATATCCTCAGAATGTAATCTGCAAGCTTAGTAAGTGCTTAGGTCTCAAATATTTGTCAAATTTAATTGGCGCAGTGGTTAGGACGTTATTTCATTTCATAATAGATTCATAATAGAAACACAAATTTAAAATTTGAAACAGGGATTACAGCTATACCCGATCCATTCATGTATCATGGTAAACCTAATAAAAGTAAATAAATAATTTACGAAAAGGTAATAATCTTTTTAATTAACCAAAAATTTTTTTAAAACAATTCGATATGAAAATCAAGCAATTACTAAATAATTAATTTACGGCTCAATTCCAACTTTAAAAACGTTGGTGTGACCAAAAAATAGACTTTAAAAAATACTATAGATCTAAGATATATAATTAATTCATAATTTGTACTATGAACATACTTTTTGACTATAAAAGCCTCAGGGCTTGGATTAAAGTTTTCCTGGAGCACGTTTTTCTCAGTCTGTTATATTTGACATCTGGTATTTGGCATCTGCTGAGAGAAAAAGTTTTTTAATTAAGTAACTATCCCTAAAATTTACTTAAATTGATCTAAATTATTTACTAACTCCAAATTCCTTAATATTCATATATTAAAAAAACAATTTACAATTTTGACCCCACGTTATATGCTATTAACTTAAACCCACAATTTATATTAAAATACATAAATATAAACATTTAAATAAATATATTATGTATTTGATTTAAGTAACTTTTGAAAACATAATTTCCATAGCTCCGGGTTGAACCTGATTCGTCGCTCAAATCATCATTTACCTGCTAATCGTGGAGTATAGTTATCCAACTGTTGTCTGTACAGTCTGCTTCAAGTTCAGGCAATAGTGTAACACTATCTGAGAATATGAGTATGGATAACCAATATGACATCATGAAACAAAATCATGAAATGATGAAAAATGTAGGCATATAGTCAATCCACTAATCATATGTGGAAAAACTCCTTTCTCTTCAGAAAGAAAATACGGCTCTGCAAATTAAGGTGAAATTTTTGGAGACCAAATTGGATTCGATATAATAGAAAACACTGAACAATTCCATTGATGTACTAAATGTTCCTGATGTTGAATGAACAAATAAAAAAGATTTGGAGTCAAAATACTGAATTCTAGCTCGAAAACTAACATCATTTCTGAAGACATCGAGAGTTGCGCTGTTTTGCGATATACAAAGGGGAAGCTGAAAGTTCTAAGCAAAAATTATGAGAGTATATTTTCTATTCAAATATTCAAAAAATCCGGTAACTGATAAAAAATGGGAAAAGAACATTTTTAAGAAAATATACCCTCAACAAATTAGAAAACCTCTTAATTACACATTTGGCTTGCAGAGCTCTAAATAAACATGTAACTTGTGGAGGTCAAATATTAAAATCAATTATAAAAGTATATAAAATTTTTAAAATAGTTTTAGCTATCAAAATACGTCTTACGAGTACTTGTATTTATAATTAAATAATGATTCGACACAATTTATTTATTAATTAATTAATTTGCACCCACAATATTAATTTGTTATTTAATATATAGTTAAATATGTTAATTTATTAATAGTCATGGCATTCATGGTATATTAATTAATTAATATATATCTATAATGTTTTTATTAATTTATTAAAATCTTATAATAGAATAGTAATAATAATAAATACATATATGAGTCATCTTACAAGTGTAATTTATAATTTAATTTTAAAAGAATTTTTATGATAATACACAAAAATAAAATCGTAATTTATTACAATTATACAATTTACAATTAAATAATAATTTAAATTCTTGATAGGTGGCAAAGACATTGTCTACAATTCTTTCCACCTACATTAGATTCATATATAAATTTTTAAAATTTATCTACTTATGAAATATTTCATTTCTATATGTGTAAACATAATTTATATATAAATTGAAATTATAAATTATTATAGGTACTACTCTTCTTAATTTTATTATTACTTTACTACAAAAACTTATTTCATAATAATTATTTAAAAAAAAAAAAATCTTAAAAAATGTTATGATTTCATCTAATTTATTAATTCTCACGTAAATATTTAAATATGTATATAGGTACCTAATATAAATATTTACTTAAGTAAATATATGTATGAATGAATGTTCATTAAATTATGGCATAAACATCTTCATTACCTCACAATATGAATTTATCATAATAATCACCTCCCATGCACACAACATCACAAGATAATCAACTTAATAATATTGTTAAAATCATTAAAAATTAAAAAAAAAACAGAAAAATAAAATTAAAAATACACACACTCATAAATTTCTTAAATCATTTTTAAAAATCTGTTTAACGTCTGTCATAATGACAGCTATCATGTCAAAAAAACAATTTTCAGTTATATTTTATATTTTACAGAAAAAAATAAAAAAAAAACAGAAAATTTACACATAAACCTTACAAACATATGTATATTATTTTAAATGACTATATATTATAAGTACAGTATAGTACATAAGTTTTAAGTTGTATTCATATTGTCTGGCTTAATTGGGGTTTTTATACCCGTATGACTATATAGTCCAAGGGTATAATAAATTTGCCATTACGTTTGTGACGCAGAGAAGGAGAAGGGGTAGATATAGACTCAAGTGTATGGATCGGATCAGAAAATAAATCGATTTAGCTATGTATGTCCGTCCGTCCGCCATCACGATAACTCAAAAAGTAAAGGAGCTAGGATTATGAAATTTTCACAATTTCGTTTTTATGCAAAAAACCGGAATCGCTATTTAAATCCAGCCATTTTGGTCCACGGGTTCGAGTACCTGCCATACAACTTCTAATTTTATATGAGCATTACTCTATACCTATGGAAGGTGCGTGTCTGAAATTTTGGCAAAAATAGTTTGGTGTAATGGCCAAAGTTATTGCAAAATTTGGTTGGTCTACTGCAGAGGGTTCGAGTAGCTGCCATACAACTCTTTCTTTTATATGAGCTTTACACTACACCAAATGAAGCTGGGTATCTAAAATTTTGCCAAAAATAGTTTAGTGTAATGGCCAAAGTTACTGCAAAATTTGGTTGGTCTACTGCAAAGGGTTCGAGTAGCTGCCGTACAACTCCTTCTTTTATATGAGCATTACTCTACACTTAATAAAGCTGATTGTTTGAAATTTTGCCAAAAGTAATTAACATGATGATATAATATATATGTTACGGTCATACGGGTATCCCAGAGTTGACACAGTCTACTCTACTACACTCTTCCTAGTCTATTTTAATTTTAAATATTTTAATTTTTAACAGTGAATTTAAAGTGTTAATTTTGTTTTTCTTGTTTTTTAATTTTTTTAATAAAAAATATTGTTAATATTAAAAAATAAAAGAAAAAGCAAAATAAACCCACGAATATTTAGAATTGGAAATTTTTTAATAAAAAATTAAAAGGCAAATTAATATTATGGAGTAATAAAAATATTAAATGCATATCTTTTAAAGGATGTAATTCTCGTATTTGTACCTAACTACCTATATCTTCCTTTAAAGAATTTCTATTCATAAAACTGTACAATTCCGGTAATTTTTTGAATAGCTTAGAGTTCAGAGTTCGATAATAAGGTATGCATCGATTAATATGGAATAGAATGATAATAAGTAAAATGATAATTTATTTTTTTTTAAGTGGTAACAGTTCAAGTGATAAGCCTGTCATTTTTTAAACATGTTGGGGCAAGAGGACATATTATGATCCTAATGAATTTGGAATTCAATTTAAACATGAGATAGTACTTACTAGATCTTGTAACATGTAAGAACGTCTTTAATTTTCAAAAGATATACAATTAGATGTGTTCTGTATCTGTGAGCTATATTATTCAATTAAATTATTTTGATTATATTGATAAATTAATCTTATTAAGGATATAAAATTTTTAGTTAATGGTTATGTTATTAATTTGAACCCAATGGTTGCCGAGTGGAGTCGAAAATCACATAAATGTTGTTTCACTTTAACTGATGAGTTGAACTCGGGTTCATCAAATGAAAGGTCTGCACTCTACACAACTTTACCGCCGCTCACTTATTTAAAAAGTGATTGTTTCTTTCTAATCAAAACTTTATTTAGTTATTTTCAAATATATATATGTATATAGTTTTATTGCAACAAAGAATTTCCTTAAAATATGACACTCATGTGCAACTAATTTCAAATGTAAAGGTTGGTCAATTCAATTTAATTTGAGCGACACTTAATACGCTGTTAATTCTACCGGTAAGTCGTCAAACCATTCACAACAATTTTGCGTCATCTTAAACTCGTTTTTGATGTGATTTTTTATTTTAAAAAATTGTTATTAAGCTTCAAACTCTCAAGTATTTAATAATTTTTAAAAGGTAGAATGTCAAATTTAAAAATTGTTAAGCATAGATCAAGTTAGACGTAACGTAACGACAATATCTGATCTGATAAAATAATCCTGCAAAATTTATTTTACTAATAAATTAAACTTCAAATAACTTTTGAAAGTAAAGTAAAATTCAATTAAACATTATAAACCATTGTAAACCACCATTATACATAAAACACTCAGTTTTTTGAACAATTTAAATAAAAAAAATTTAGAATTCGGTGCAATAATGTCATTCAAATAAAAATTGTAGTATTAAAAAAAATAGAAAATCCAAAAAAAAAATACAAAATAATAAGTTATTTCTATTTTACAACATAATTTTTTGACACAACGTCGTTTATGTTATACTTGTACTTATGTGTTATATGTGTTACTTTTAGTTCATGTTCATGTTGTTTGCAACAAACGAACATTCATTTAGATTTTATTTTTTTTTTTTTTTCAATTTTTATGTTTCATTCATTTTTATTATTTGTTAATTTATTTGTTGTTTTATTTGATGTTTTATTTTTTATATTCAGTTACGTTTTTATTCATTTCATTTTTTTATTTTATAGCTGACAAATTTAAGAACGATGGAACACAAAAAAATAATAAAAAAATAAACAAATTTTTACAAGTAAATTTTTAATCTTAGGCATATCTTAACACAGTGTAACTAACAAGATGCATATATAAAATACTATAAAAAATTAGCGAAAATTTTTTAAAGATACATAATAAATTAAAAAAAAGGAAAAAATTTTTAAAGTAAAAATTAAGAGAGAATTTCTCGAATATTTCTTCATTTAAATTTTTAATTCTTTAATTTTTTGTTGTTTTTCTTTTTCTTTTTTTTTTACAAATAAACTAACAACATATTTATGTGATGTTAAGTTGTCAGAAATTCTCAAATTGAATGATGTTAAATTAATCGGAAGATAATTTATTTCGAAAATATTATAAAGAAAGATTTGGACATAGTTTATTGGAATTTAATAAACAGGTGAAAATGTTAAATGTCAAAAGAGTTAATTTTGTGATTATTTGAAGTAATTTTGACTTATTGAAAAATTTTATGCTTTTTTTTTCGATACTATAGTTGTATTGTAAACCGTCCAATGTTGTGTATTTCAATCATTAATCATATTCTGTATTCTAACCCTTAATTACATTTATTTAATACGAAAATAGTTCTCACTTTCAATCTCAAAAACATAAATCATGACAGTTCGATAAGGAAATGTGTCATAGCTGTATATTGGACCTTGTTCCTTAATGGCATTTGCAAAACATTCTTTAAGAAGAAAATTTTTGTTTGATTTTTATAACTCACAGGAAATTTTCGTAAAATTAATTCAGGAGTTTGTCAAGACAATTCTGCAAGCCTACTTAGGAGTTCAGTAGCACAAAACGATGAAACACTTTTAAAAACTTTACAAAAACAAAGCATTTTTTTTAAATATCAATAAATAGTATAGAAATCTTGTGCAACTTTTCTTTTTTAACTTTAAAATGAAAAGTTGTCACTAAAGACTAAAGACTAATTAAAATATTTTTTATACCTTCCTCAAAAGTTCCAAAAATTTCCTCAAAAATATAATTCATCGCTTCGAAAACTAAATAAAGAAACCACACAGTAATTTTCATAATAATAAAACAGTACAAAATTTAAAAAATAAAAAATAAATGAATTAAAAAAAAAAACTTGCAATTTTTAAACAACAAACAAATAAATTAAAATAAGAATACATATACATATATATATATATAAAAGCAAAAACAAAATATAAAAAGAAAAAAAAAAAGAAAATTTAATCCTAAGAATATAACAAGTTGAACATAATTAAGAATGACACATTGTTTAGCATTTAGGAGGACATATTAAGAAATTATTTTATTGGATCTGGAAGAATATTAAATCTTTTTTTTTTTTAAAAAAAAAAGAAGAACAACAATAAAACAAAAACCATAAAAAAAAAATAAAAGATATAAATAATAACAACAAAAAGAATCATTAAATAATAAAATTCAACAATCAAGAAACATATACGTATAAAAACCAAAAATTAACAAACAATAATAAATGTAATCAAAAAGAACAGCAACAATATTTAGCAACAAATAATACTTAATAATAAAAACATGTTGCTTGTCGTACTAGGTATATAGGTACGAATTACGATGGGTTCATGTTATTATTGCTTTTTTTTTTTTTTTTTTTTTTTAAGTCATATGTGAGCATCATTTTATTATTTGTGTGCAAATTCATAAAAGAGAAAGAGATGGAAGATAATAAAAAAAAAAATGACATAATAATAAAAATAAATATTAAGAGTTTATAAAAAAAATTGGAAAATTGCAAACGACACAATTTATTTAAAAAAAAAAACAAAAAAATGCAACAAAATAAAAAACAAACATTAAAAAAATTGCAAAGATATATAACAACAAAAATACATACAACAAAAACAAAAACAAAAACAACAATAACTTAAACTTAAGCTGCAAAAAAAAAAACAAGTGAATGGCACTTCAAAAAAAAAAAATTCAGATTTACTGTATAGTTTTAAAGATTTATTCCTTCAGGATGCCATTCATATTTTGCAACGGTTCAGTGATTATAAATTCTCATCATAATGAATAATATACATGTATAATTACTTATATATATGTATATATATACACATATGTCATTTAATATGTTGTAACGCATACTTCTGCGTTTTTTTTTTAAATGTATTGTAAATAAAACATTTAATATGCCTATAAATAATAAAAGGGAATTAATATCCACATATTCACATTGGAATTTTATTTCTTGAATGAACAAAAAAAAACAATAACAACAAAATGGATTTTAACAACTTAACAAGAGAAAATTAATTTGAAGACTTTTGTTGTTGTTTTTTTGAAGAAAATTATTTTAATAATGAAAAAAACAAATTAAATTGTTTTTTTTTTTTATTTTTATTTTATAACTTTTTTTTTTGATTAATAAAATCATTTAGAAAAGCATTTCCCTCCAATTAAGAAATATGTGTTTATACATTAAGGTGAAAGAACTTCAAACAATTTTTTAAATATTTTGTTATTTTTTTTTGGGTTAATTTTTAGGGTGGCCAGATTATATGCAAATTTATTTGAAAGGAATTGACATTTTGGTTCTGTATAGGGTTGCTATTATGATTTTTAAATAAAACTTTGACATATTCAAACAAAACTTTGATATTAAACTTAGTTAGCTCTAACAATTAATACCAAAAAGTTTAATACTGTTATTTAAATGTGATATTTAAGTTTTAATTCACATTGTTTACTACTGCTCAATAACTGTCACTTTGACAGTTAAAGTAAAAAAAAATTTTATACTGAAACATTGTAATCAAATAATCACATAATCGAATCAATATATAATTTGGCTCCTATAGGTTGTAAGTTTAAGTTTTCAATTTATAATAAAGTGTTAGTTTACAATCTTTGAGGTTGTGTCAAAAAATGCAAGTCTTTCAAAATAAAATTTTTTTCGTATCATTTTTAATATTCCTTGGTATATACGAAATGACGATTTACATAGAGATTTATCCCTATATAGTTATAGATAAAATAAAAAATTATGTTGAAAAAGATGAAGCACATATTTAGAACGTAAATGTTGAAGCGGTTCACATTCTCGAAAATAGATTTACTACAAAGAGGCTTAAAAGGGCAAAAGTTCTAGATTAAGCACAAAATATTGATATTTTTATAGCCTGAAATCAAAATAAATTGATATTCAAAAATAAATGAATAGTACAGTGTGACCAGTTTAAATATTTTATAAGAGAATTCAGGTGTTTCTTTAAGATTGGGGTAACGATCCCTCACTATTCCTAGGAATAAGAAGCTTATCGCCATTATTGCAATGTCTTTAATCAGATTTTTTTTCTGAGACTTTGACAGAATCATGTCAGAAATCTATGGTTTAATATTTAAATTCCAGTCAACGATAAAAGATGATGATGAATTCATAATATTGAGTTTAAATTGATTTAATAATTACTAACACTAACACTAAACTTGATATTGGAAAGGAAATTTAAAAATTGGAAATCATTTCAAAATTATAAGTAAAAATTTCAAAAATTCCCAGATTATATAAAAATTGGGGTAGATATGGCACCTCTTGTTCATTAAAACACAAAATTCATATAATTAAGTAAACAACTTTATATCAGCGCAAAAAAAGTATTTTCGTCACTTTTTCGGCACATTTAATTTAAATGATCTGAATCAACTGTTTCCAAGTATTGTGGTTTGTTTCTTTAAAATTTACCAAAAATTTTTGACATATATGAAAATATGAAAAAATGAACACATTGGATAAATAATTCAAAGGAAAATGCTTATATATTTGAAAAGCTAAATGGAAATATTTCATATTGTTTATCCCAATTAATTAAAAGAAGATGTTTTACATAACTAATTAAGAACTTAAAAAAGTAGAGTTAATTATTTAAAAATAAGGTCTTTGAAACTAATTGAAATATCTACCATAGCTCGCTTATACCCTTCAAAATGACAATTTTTAAATGACAACCTAAAATTCTTTCTCAGATCCTGTTAACGCTCTAAAATAAAATTTCCAAGAAACATTTTTTCTTCTGATTAATTTTGTTTAACAAATAAATATACACATAAAGAACTTTGCCCTTTTAATTAAATAAATTTTATTTCAATGACAAATATTTAAAATAGCCTCAATAATAATGCAACAATTTTTCAATTAAGTATTCTCATAAATTTAAATTACAATGTACCTATAGAATTTTTTTTTTTAATATATTCGAATAATTCGCACCATATTTACACTTTCAAGTTTACACAAAAAAACTTATATATACATATATAATATTTATTATTATATAAGTAATATACAAGTATATATTATATAAAAAAAGGTACAACAACAAATAAAAAAATTTTAAGTAGGTTGAAAAATCCTGAAATTCAATTAAAACTTCTTTCAAAAAAAAAAAAAAAAAATGGGAAAAAAAATTAAATAAAAATAAAGTTAGTTAAGAACTTGATTTTTTCACTACTTCACTATACAGATTCATTATCCAATATTAAATGTCAAAGAAAAGAAGGTTCAAAGTGGTTGATTTATTTCATTAGGTATCACACATTAATATTGATTGAAAGGATTGTAATACTTGTGAATTTGGTATTCTTAATCCAATGCAATCCAATGAGCATGTTTTTATTTACTATATAGTTTGTTTTTACGAGAGTTAGGGGACAGCTTCAAACGCTGTTAAATTCGAACTGTACGGTGTTCCTTAGGGTATTGAACAACTTTTTCCGAAGACAAGCTTTGTCAAGCTTAGCGACCTGTGATACAAAAGTACTGTTAGGTTTTTAGTATAAGAATGTAGAACGATTTGGGTTGAGGATATTTACGATTATCGGACTATAGAGGCCATGTATTATAAAAATGAGCTCTAGAGATAACTTCCCTGAGAAAAGTTTCTAATTTTTTGTTCATTTCACTTCTATAAGCAATATAGGTTTCATTTAGTTGAGTTAATTGAGTTTGATTAGTTAATCGACTAGAGTTATTGTACAAGATTTTGAATATGGTCTGCACTCGAGACCTTTCTTTTAAAATACCGTACCATTTGGTTTCCTATCCTAAAATTTTTTCATATATTTTTCTATATAAGATTTTTTTTTTTTAAGCGCTAACTGTTCAACTGTTAGGCTTATTAGCCTGTCTATACCATAGGTACATGTTGGAACAGCACGGTCATATTATATTCGTGTTATTAGAAGTTATTTTAATGAATTCCCCATATAATTTAAACATGAGATAGTACCATGAGATAGTTCCAGGTCTTATAACATGTAGAAAAGTCTTAGATTTTTAATAGATACAATTATTTCTATTTCTGTTCATATTGTAATATTTTATATTAGAGTTATATAGTATTCTTTGTCTGTAAGTTATATTGTTCCATTAAATTATTTGTTTATATTTTGCATTTCATTATATTGTTATATCAATATATTTTTTATTAAAGATATATAATTATCAATTATTGATTAAGCTATTAATTTGAACCCAATGGCGAATGGTAGCTGAGTCGAGTCGAAAACTAGAAAGATTTTTTTCACTTTTACTTGGATTCGAACCCGGGCCTTTTACATGAAAGGTAAAAGGGAAACAACTACTTATCATTTAAAAAATTTATTTAATATAATTTTTTCTTTAATTATTTTTCAAACCTGATTTGACATTTTAGTAGTCTGGTAGTACTACTTAACCTGATGGCACTACTGCTGTGATCACCTACAGTTGGTAATTGGTATCATTTTAAAAATGAACCAACAGTCAAAAAATAATTTTTTTTTTTCAAAATTGAATCTGGTTGATTATCTAGATTTATTTATGTATGTATGTATGTATGACATAAAGTCAATAACTATATAATAATAAGTATAATATATAGTATATATATAGATCAGATTGGGTGTTAAATTTGAAATTAATTTCAAGATTT